>CM017570.1:38849192-39004237 GCA_007844125.1 Sinonovacula constricta
CACCCGATTTCGAGCCAGACAAAGTTTTGCAATCTCTGTCCATGTTTATTGTTATTATATGTTAATCATTATTGAATTGTATTAGTATCTTGTCAAAGAAAAGGACTATTCATGATAAAACTCTTTTGAGATGGAACTGTAGCTGACGTTTTTGAAAATTTAAAGGTAATATTTAAAATATGACATTATTACGTATTAGGCACCCAACCTAAATAATATGGTTCGTGTTATCTCATCATTGAAGTATTTAAGCACAAGCTTAAGAGGAAAATAAAGAACAACAGCATGCTTTGTTTTTAGAACATAATTTTAATAACAATCGTGTGGCTCGGTATGTCCCTAATTCGAACCAATTATGCCAACTAATTTGGTCTTTACCCAGGAGTAAATATTAATTTAATTAAATTATTTAAGCAATGCGTAACCGTGATGGGGTCCTGGTTAACGTTATAAACCATTTCTCCTAAAAAATTTGGCATTGAACCTGGACCCCCTCAACTAGTCGGTCCTTATTAAGTTATGTGGTGTAACTATGGTAGGCCACACCAATCTCAATTGTCTTCTGGGACCAACGTTATGAACCATTTGTGTACAACAATTTGGTCATAGCACCTGGACCCCCTAGTAAAATGAAAAATAGATCCATATAGAATTAATTATATTATTGTTATGTTTACATTCATGTATGCAGGTGGTATTTTGCTCCATGCATGGCTTCACTAAAAGTATGTTATATTTTTGGATTGAACCAGTACTTCAGATTAATTATAAATTATATATATTGCCTGCCTTCTACCTAGTGCTTCAATAATCTATTGTTGTTTTGTTTATTTCAGGTCTGGGTATGGGGTTTATATTTGACTGTAAAGAGGTAAGTACGCCTTGTTATTCTAAAATATGATAGTATTTCTTTTAGTACTTGGTAATTGTTTTAAATAATATGACACAAAATAAAAACATTTTATGTTACTCTTATTTTAAGGTGAGTTATTATGTGCTGTTCTTGTTTACTGCATGTATAGGTCACAGCTAATATTTATCACTTGTATGTTTTTGTGTTATATAGCTATATATATAGAGATATAATATATTATATATATATGATATATATATATATATATAGATGATATAATATATATATATATATAATATATATATATATATATATATATATATATATATATATATATATATATATATATATATATATCTTGAGCTATTCTTAATGAGTGACCTACAATCTCCTCCCCAAGGTGTCCCGGTGATTGTGGAGTAGGGTGACTTCCAGATTTGACATCCCAGGTCCCTGTTGAACCGGTTTTGCTTACTGACTGGATAGAGATTAGATGTATTAAGGACTCCAGCCTTTAACAGTTTCTGGACTAGTTTGTCTTATATCATCCTTCCCTGGTTTGGGTTATCCCAGATGCTTTGATGCATTCAGGGGCAACCATTATTATGGTTGTGTTACTGCCTGCCTGTTATACATCATTTGTTGTATGGATTTTGGCATTCTTGAATTCCATGCCCACCTCCGCATCTAGCATATTTCTTTTTGTTCCGACATCTGTTTGCTCTGTACCTGAAACCCTGAGAGTTGAAGCATCTTATCAGTGGTTGGATATAATCCACTACTTGGAAGAGAAGTAGAGATTTGTCACTCTTATGGAGACGCTTGTGTGTGGGTTATTTTTCGTGAATTAATTAAAACTGCTGTTTAACTCTTGCTGGTATATGTCTTGGAGTCATATGCATGTTGCAATCATCGTTGAGAGAGTACATACAAATGATTTGTGTACGTAGTATGTTGATGTTTGTGTTGTGATATGAGTTGTGTAATATTCCCTCAGAAGCCACCCAACCACCCAACACCCCACGTTACTTACATTGACTTACACCCCCACTCACAGTATAAGTGGCTTTTGCCTTAGTGCTACTGTCAGGGTTTTGGCAGAGACCATTTATAGCATAAATGTCCTCCGAGGCAAAGAGTGTAACATTTTTGATCTCCTTTCCCAGCCCCTGGTCAATAGCTTTTTCTGGCCAATTTTATAATAATATAAAGATAATGAGGCTCCCAGACTGCCTCAGCATTAGTTTATGTGGGCAGGTTGACTCTGTTATTGTATGACCAAGAACTGATAGCATCGACCTGCCGTATAGAGGGGACCGACTGTCTCCCAAGACTTCTAGCATTAATGAACATACTCTCATCCCCAATAACCCATCCCACCCACCATTCCAGGTTACTGACATTGACTTCCACCTCACCCCAGGTATAAGTGGCTTTTTCTTCAGTGCTGCTGTCAGAGTTCCGACAGAGGCCATTTCTAGCATAAATGTCCGCGAGGCCGACTTGAAACTCCTCTGACTACTTAGACTTACAGTGTGAGTTCGATCCCTGTTCAGGGCGAAGGACTTCATGTGGAAAGGTCTTCCAGCTTACCTGCCGAAACCTACCTAGACTTTTGTCTGGGGTCTTCCTTCACCAAAATAGATGGACGTCGATACAATGATCATAATTGGTCGCTGCAGTGTATTTCTAAAATAATTTGTCCCTTTAAAAGTATGTATAATAATCAGAGCACTTAAAGCTAAAATGCTTCTTAATAATTTAATAAATAATAAAGTAAATATGTATAGAAGAGGTATTCAGTAGTAATAATTTAATGTAGTAAATAATGTAATATATATGTATGGCAGAGGTATTCAGTAGTAATAATTTCATGTAGTAAATAATGTAATATATATGTATAGCTGAAGTATTAAGTAGTAATAATTTCATGTAGTAAATAATGTAATATATATGTATAGCTGAAGTATTAAGTAGTAATAATTTTATGTAGTAAATAATGTTATATATATGTATAGCAGAGGTATTAAGTAGTAATAAGTTAATGTAGTTACTTATTAGATAAATACGATAGCAGAAGTAATACATATAACTCTACTATGTAAATGTATTGTATTAATGTAATATCTGTCTCTGTAACTATATTTATATCAAATAGCACATTTCATCTAAATACTTCTGTGAAAATGTAGATCAATAAATAATGGAGTATGTCTATGAATTAGAAGTATTATGTTGTAAATCTAACTGTGACAAAGTAGAAGCCTGCTCCCGGTCAACTGCAGTCGGTGCGGTTCTTTACAGAACACCTAGTTCAAGTCTAGGATTGACCTGCAAACACTACTTTGTTATTGTAAGTAGTATGTATAGTATAGATAGTATAGATAGCTATATAAATATTTAGTATCGTAAGATTATTATAAGATTATTTAGTAATATTACTCTTACCATAAAGTTTATTTGAAATCAGATGTATTTATATTTGGTCTTATTATGGCTAACCAATATTACTTCTTTATAATGTAACCATTAGTATTTAAATTGTACTTGTCTTGTATTTTAGCATAAATATCTGCTTGTGTCTTACCACTGCCAGACGATTTTGTCCCCCAACCTCACATCCACCCACATACAACTGGATGCTGTGACTTGCAATATGGTTTATGACAATTTCTCTTCTATTTTGACAGCTATTGCCAGGTAGCTTTATCCCCTGGTCAATCACTGCTACTCTAGCTCCGCCCTTGTTTTGTATTGTATTGTTGACACATATTTAAGGCTAATGTGGTCCCACTGTCAGGCGGTTTCCCTCCTGATCTGATGTTTTCACACAGATTTATTTCTTTATAATTATGTGTTGTTATATGCCACTTCATAAGATAGGTTTGTATATATGCCACAGGATCACTCATACCAATATAAAATATTTATATTTTATATCAGGCTAAAATTACCCGGAAAAATATCTGGTAAGACCAACCGTGTAGTTGGCCAGACAACCAACTAGCTATAGATCCCGACCAACTAAACCATTAATTGTGGTACACTGAGTCTCTTATCACCTAACACTCCTTCACACTGTTAACAAAGCCAAATTAAATCAATGAAAAGTATACAATTATAATTAGGGCACGCACATTGCTGCCATGGCGTCATTCAGCCAGAAACCTAGCTACCATGACGTTATTAGGCCATACACATTGCTGCCATGGCGTCATTCAGCCAGAAACATAGCTACCATGACGTTATTAGGCCATACACATTGCTGCTATGGCGTCATTCAGCCAGAAACATAGCTATCATGACGTTATTAGGCCATACACATTGCTGCCATGGTGTCATTCAGCCAGAAACATAGCTACCATGACGTTATTAGGCCATACACATTGCTGCCATGACGTCATTCAGCCAGAAACATAGCTACCATGACGTTATTAGGCCATACACATTGCTGCCATGGCGTCATTCAGCCAGAAACATAGCTACCATGACGTTATTAGGCCATACACATTGCTGCCATGGCGTCATTCAGACAGAAACATAGCTACCATGACGATATCAGGCCATACACATTGCTGCCATGGCGTCATTCAGCCAGAAACATCGCTACCATGACATTATTAGGCCATACACATTGCTGCCGTGACGTCATTCAGCCAGAAATATAGCTACCATGACGTTATTAGGCCATACACATTGCTGTCATGGCGTCATTCAGCCAGAAACATCGCTACCATGACGTTTTTAGGCCATACACATTGCTGCCATGACGTCATTCGGCCAGAAACATAGCTACCATGAAGTTATTAGGCCATACACATTGCTGCCATGGCGTCATTCAGCCAGAAACATTGCTACCATGACGTTATTAGGCCATACACATTGCTGCCATGGCGTCATTCAGCCAGAAACATAGCTACCATGACGTTATTAGGCCATACACATTGCTGTCATGACGTCATTCAGCCAGAAACATAGCTACCATGACGATATTAGGCCATACACATTGCTGCCATGGCGTCATTCAGCCAGAAACATAGCTACCATGACGTTATTAGGCCATACACATTGCTGCCATGACGTCATTCAGCCAGAAACATAGCTACCATGATGTTATTAGGCCATACACATTGCTGCCATGGTGTCATTCAGCCAGAAACATTGCTACCATGACATTATTAGACCATACACATTGCTGCCATGACGTCATTCAGCCAGAAAACATAGCTAACATGACGTTATTAGGCCATATACATTGCTGCCATTGCGTCATTCAGCCAGAAACATATCTACCATGATGTTATTAGGCCATACACATTGCTACCATGACGTTATTAGGCCATACACATTGCTGCTATGGCGTCATTCAGCCAGAAACATAGCTACCATGACGTTATTAGGCAATACACATTGCTGCATGGCGTCAATCAGCCAGAAACATAGCTACCATGATGTTATTAGGCAATACACATTGCTGCATGGCGTCAATCAGCCAGAAACATAGCTACCATGACGTTATTAGGCAATACACATTACTGTATGGCGTCAATCAGCCAGAAACATAGCTACCATGACGTTATTAGGCAATACACATTGCTGCCATGGCATCAATCAGCCAGACACATAGCTACCATGACGTTATTAGGCCATACACATTGCTGCTATGGCGTCATTCAGCCAGAAACATAGCTACCATGACGTTATTAGGCAATACACATTGCTGCATGGCGTCAATCAGCCAGAAACATAGCTACCATGACGTTATTAGGCCATACACATTGCTGCCATGGCGTCATTAGGCCAGAAACATAGCTACCATGACGTTATTAGGCCATACACATTGCTGCCATGGCGTCATTCAGCCAGAAACATAGCTACCATGACGTTATTAGGCCATACATATTGCTGCCACGGCGTCATTCAGCCAGAAACATAGCTACCATGACGATATTAGGCAATACACATTGCTGCCATGGCGTCATTAGGCCAGAAACATAGCTACCATGACGTTATTAGGCCATACACATTGCTGCCATGGTGTCATTCAGCCAGAAACATAGCTACCATGACGTTATTAGGCCATACACATTGCTGCCACGGCGTCATTCAGCCAGAAACATAGCTACCATGACGATATTAGGCAATACACATTGCTGCCATGGCGTCATTAGGCCAGAAACATAGCTACCATGACGTTATTAGGCCATACACATTGCTGCCATGGTGTCATTCAGCCAGAAACATAGCTACCATGACGTTATTAGGCCATACACATTGCTGCCACGGCGTCATTCTGCCAGAAACATAGCTACCATGACGATATTAGGCCATACACATTGCTGCCATGGCGTCATTAGGCCAGAAACATAGCTATCATGACGTTATTAGGCAATACACATTGCTGCCATGGCGTCATTCAGCCAGAAACATAGCTACCATGACGTTATTAGGCCATACACATTGCTGCCACGGCGTCATTCAGCCAGAAACATAGCTACCATGACCATATCAGGCCATACACATTGCTGCCATGGCGTCATTCAGCCAGAAACATAGCTACCATGACGTTATTAGGTCATACACATTGCTGCCATGGCGTCATTCAGCCAGAAACATCGCTACCATGACGTTATTAGGCCATACACATTGCTGTCATGGCGTCATTCAGCCAGAAACATAGCTACCATGACGTTATTAGGCCATACACATTGCTGTCATGGCGTCATTCAGCTAGAAACATAGCTACCATGACTTTATTTGGCCATACACATTGCTGTCATGGCGTCATTCAGCTAGAAACATAGCTACCATGACGTTATTAGGCCATACACATTGTTGCCATGCCGTCATTCAGCCAGAAACATAGCTACCATGACGTTATTAGGCCATACACATTGCTGTCATGGCGTCATTCAGCTAGAAACATAGCTACCATGACGTTATTAGGCCATACACATTGCTGTCATGGCGTCATTCAGCCAGAAACATAGCTACCATGACGTTATTAGGCCATACACATTGCTGCATGGCGTCATTCAGCCAGAAACATAGCTACCATGACGTTATTAGGCCATACACATTGCTGTCATGGCGTCATTCAGCTAGAAACATAGCTACCATGACGTTATTAGGCCATACACATTGCTGCCATGGCGTCATTCAGCTAGAAACATTGCTACCATGACGTTATTAGGCCATACACATTGCTGCCATGGCGTCATTCAGCCAGAAACATTGCTACCATTACGTTATTAGGTCATACACATTGCTGCCATGGCGTCATTCAGCTAGAAACATAGCTACCATGACGTTATTAGGCCATACACATTGCTGCCATGGCGTCATTCAGCCAGAAACATAGCTACCATGACGTTATTAGGCCATACACATTGCTGCCATGGCGTCATTCAGCCAGAAACATTGCTACCATGACATTATTAGGCCATACACATTGCTGCATGGCGTCATTCAGCCAGAAACATAGCTACCATGACGTTATTAGGCCATACACATTGCTGCCATATTGTCATTCAGACAGAAACATAGCTACCATGACGTTATTAGGCCATACACATTGCTGCCATGGCGTCATTCAGCCAGAAACATAGCTACCATGACCATATTAGGCCATACACATTGCTGCCATGACGTCATTCAGACAGAAACATAGCTACCATGACGTTATTAGGCCATACACATTGCTGCCATGGCGTCATTCAGCCAGAAACATTGCTACCATGACATTATTAGGCCATACACATTGCTGCATGGCGTCATTCAGCCAGAAACATAGCTACCATGACGTTATTAGGCCATACACATTGCTGCCATATTGTCATTCAGACAGAAACATAGCTACCATGACGTTATTAGGCCATACACATTGCTGCCATGGCGTCATTCAGCCAGAAACATAGCTACCATGACGTTATTAGGCCATACACATTGCTGCCATGACGTCATTCAGACAGAAACATAGCTACCATGACGTTATTAGGCCATACACATTGCTGTCATGGCGTCATTCAGCCAGAAACATAGCTACCATGACGTTATTAGGCCATACACATTGCTGCCATGGCGTCATTCAGCCAGAAACATAGCTACCATGACGTTATAAGGCCATACACATTGCTGCCACGGCGTCATTCAGCCAGAAACATAGCTACCATGACGTTATTAGGCCATACACATTGCTGCCACGGCATCATTCAGCCAGAAACATAGCTACCATGACGTTATTAGGCCATACACATAGCTACCATGACGTTATTAGGCCATACACGTTGCTGCCATGGCGTCATTCAGCCAGAAACTTAGCTACCATGACGTTATTAGGCCATACACATTGCTGCCATGACGTCATTCAGACAGAAACATAGCTACCATGACGTTATTAGGCCATACACATTGCTGTATGGCGTCATTCAGCCAGAAACTTAGCTACCATGACGTTATTAGGCCATACACATTGCTGCCATGACGTCATTCAGACAGAAACATAGCTACCATGACGTTATTAGGCCATACACATTGCTGCCATGGCGTCATTCAGCCAGAAACATAGCTACCATGACGTTATTAGGCCATACACATTGCTGCCATGGCGTCATTCAGCCAGAAACATAGCTACCATGACGTTATTAGGCCATACACATTGCTGCAACGGCGTCATTCAGCCAGAAACATAGCTACCATGACGTTATTAGGCCATATACATTGCTGCCACGACATCATTCAGCCAGAAACATAGCTACCATGACGTTATTAGGCCATACACATCGCTACCATGACGTTATTAGGCCATACACGTTGCTGCCATGGCGTCATTCAGCCAGAAACTTAGCTACCATGACGTTATTAGGTCATACACATTGCTGCCATGGCGTCATTCAGCCAGAAACATAGCTACCATGACGTTATTAGGCCATAGACATTGCTGCCATGGTGTCATTCAGCCAGAAACATAGCTACCATGACGATATTAGGCCATACACATTGCTGCCATGACGTCATTCAGCCAGAAACATAGCTACCATGACGTTATTAGGCCATACACATTGCTGCCACGGCGTCATTCAGCCAGAAACATTGCTACCATGACATTATTAGACCATACACATTGCTGCCATGACACTATTCGGGCACAAACATTGCTGCCATGATGTTAGGATGCCATATTCATAGCTGCCATGACATTATTTGGCCAGAAACATTGCTGTCATGATGTCAATGGGCCACATACATGTACATAGCTGTCATGATGTTAAAAGGCCACATTCATTGCTGCCATGGCGTTATTAGGCAACATACATAGCGGTCATGACGTTTTAAGGCAACAAACATTGATGCCATGACATCATTAGTACATAAAAGTAGCTGCAATGACATCATTACTACATATAAATAGCTACCCTGACAACATCAGTATATATAAATAGCTGCCATTACATCATTACTACATATAAATAGCTGCCATGACATCATTAGTATATATATAGCTACCATGACAACATTAGTAAATATAAATAGTTGTCATTACATCATTACTACATATAAATAGCTGCCATGACATCATTAGTATATATACAAAGCTACCATGACAACATTAGTAAATATAAATAGCTGCCATGACATCATTAGTACATATAAATAGATGCCATGACATCATTAGTATATATAAATAGCTGTCATGATATCATTTGTACACATACATAGCTGCAATGAAATTATCAGTACATATACATGGCTGCCATGACATTATCAGTACATCTACATGGCTGCCATGACATCATTAGTACATATAAATAGGTGCCATGACATCATTAGTACATATACATGGCTGCCATGACATCATTAGTACATATACATGGCTGCCATGACATAATTAGTACATATACATGGCTGCCATGACATCATTAGTACATATACATGGCTGCCATGACATCATTACTACATATAAATAGTTGCCATGACATCATTAGTACATATACAAGGCTGCCATGACATTATTAGTAAATATAACTAGCTGCCATGACATCGTTAGTACATATAAATAGTTGCCATGAAATTGTTAGTACATATGAATAGCTGTCATGACAACATCAGTACATATAAATAGCTGTCATGACAATATTGGTACATATGAATAGCTGTCATGACATCGTTAGTACATATACATGGCTGCCATGACATCATTACTACATATAAATAGCTGCCATGACATCATTAGTACATATAAATAGCTGCCATGACAACACTAGCACATATAAATGGCTGCCATGACATCATTACTACATATAAATAGCTGCCGTGACATCATTATTACATATAAATAGCTGCCATGACAACACTAGTACATATGAATAGCTGTCATGACATCATTAGTACATATACATGGCTGCCATGGCATCATTAAAACATATACATGGCTGCCATGACATCATTAAAACATATACATGGCTGCCATGACAACATTAGTACATATACATGGCTGTCATGACATCATTAGTACATATAAATGGCTGCCATGACATCATTACTACATATACATGGCTGTCATGGCATCACTAGTACATATACATGGCTGCCATGACATCATTAGTATATATACATGGCTGTCATGGCATCATTAAAACATATACATGGCTGCCATAACATCATTAAAACATATACATGGCTGCCATGACATCATTAAAACATATACATGGCTGTCATGGCATCATTTAAACATATACATGGCTGTCATGGCATCATTAGTACATATACATGGCTGTCATGGCATCATTAGTACATATACATGGCTGCCATGACATCATTAAAACATATACATGGCTGTCATGGCATCATTAGTGCATATACATGGCTGTCATGGCATCATTAGTACATATACATGGCTGTCATGGCATCATTAGTACATATATATGGCTGTCTTGGCATCATTAGTACATATACATGGCTGCTATGACAACACTATTACATATACATGGCTGTCATGACATCATTAAAACATATACATGGCTGCCATGACATCATTAAAACATATACATGGCTGCCATGACATCATTAAAACATATACATGGCTGCCATAACATCATTAAAACATATACATGGATGCCATGACATCATTTAAACATATACATGGCTGTCATGGCATCATTAAAACATATACATGGCTGTCATGGCATCATTAAAACATATACATGGCTGTCATGGCATCATTAGTACATATACATGGCTGTCATGACATCATTAAAACATATGCATGGCTGTCATGGCATCATTTAAACATATACATGAAATCATGGCATCATTAAAACATATACATGGCTGTCATGACATCATTTAAACATATACATGGCTGTCATGGCATCATTAGTACATATACATGGCTGTCATGGCATCATTAGTACATATACATGGCTGCCATGACATCATTAAAACATATACATGGCTGTCATGGCATAATTAGTACATATACATGGCTGTCATGGCATCATTAAAACATATACATGGCTGTCATGACATCATTAGTACATATACATGGCTGTCATGGCATCATTAGTACATATACATGGCTGCCATGACATCATTAAAACATATACATGGCTGTCATGGCATCATTAGTACATATACATGGCTGTCATGGCATCATTAGTACATATACATGGCTGTCATGGCATCATTAGTACATATATATGGCTGTCTTGGCATCATTAGTACATAAACATGGCTGCCATGACATCATTAGTACATATACATGGCTGCCATGACATCATTAAAACATATACATGGCTGGCATGACATCATTAAAACATATACATGGCTGCCATGACATCATTAAAACATATACATGGCTGCCATGACATCATTAGTACATATACATGGCTGCCATGCCATCATTACTACATATACATGGTTGTCATGGCATCATTAGTACATATACATGGCTGCTTTGACATCATTAAAACATATACATGGCTGCCATGGCATCATTAGTACATATCAATAGTTGCCATGGCATCATTAGTACATATACATGGCTGCTATGACAACACTAGTACATATAAATAGTTGCCATGAAATTGTTAGTACATATGAATACCTGTCATGACAACATCAGTACATATAACTAGCTGCCATGACAATATTGGTACATATGAATAGCTGTCATGACATTATTAGTACATATACATGGCTGCCATGACATCATTAGTACATATACATGGCTGCCATGACATCATTAGTACATATACATGGCTGCCATGACATCATTAGTACATATAAATGTCTGCCATGACATCATTACTACATATAAATAGTTGCCATGACATCATTAGTACATATACAAGGCTGTCATGACAATATTGGTACATATGAATAGCTGTCATGACATCATTAGTACATATACATGGCTGCCATGACATCATTACTACATATAAATAGCTGCCATGACAACATTAGTACATATAAATAGCTGCTATGACAACACTAGTACATATACATGGCTGTCATGGCATCATTAGTACATATAAATGGCTGCCATGACATCAGTCCTACAGATACATGGCTGTAATGGCATCATTAGTACATATACATGGCTGTCATGGCATCATTAGTACATATACATAGCTGCCATGGCATCATTAGTACATATACATGGCTGCTATGACAACACTGTACATATACATAGCTGTCATGGCATCATTAGTACATATACATGGCTGCTATGACAACACTGTACATATACATAGCTGTCATGGCATCATTAGTACATATACATGACTGTCATGGCATCATTAGTACATATACATGGCTGTCTTGGCATCATTAGTACATATACATGGCTGCTATGACAACACTAGTACATATACATGGCTGCCATGACATCATTAAAACATATACATGGCTGCCATGACATCATTAAAACATATACATGGCTGCCGTGACATCTTTAAAACATATACATGGCTGCCATGGCATCATTAGTACATATCAATAGTTGCCATGGCATCATTAGTACATATACATGGCTGACATGACATCTTTAAGACATATACATGGCTGCCATGACATCATTTGTACATATACATGGCTGCCATGACATCATTAGTACATATACATGGCTGCCATGGCATCATTAGTACATATACATGGCTGTCATGGCATCATTAGTACATATACATGGCTGTCATGACATGATTAGTACATATAAATGGCTGCCAAAACATCATAAGTTCATATACATGGCTGCCATGACATCATTAGTACATATAAATAGCTGCCATGACATCATTAGTACATATAAATAGCTGCCATGACATCATTAGTAGATATACATGGCTGCCTTGACATTATTAGTACATAAATACAGCTGCGATGACATCATTAGAACATAAACATGGCTATCATGACATCATTAGTACATATACATGGCTGCCATGGCATCATT
The DNA here is from genome assembly GCA_007844125.1 of Sinonovacula constricta. Taxonomy (NCBI): domain Eukaryota; kingdom Metazoa; phylum Mollusca; class Bivalvia; order Cardiida; family Solecurtidae; genus Sinonovacula; species Sinonovacula constricta. The sequence goes on from CM017570.1 coordinate 38,862,497, forward strand.
AGTACATATACATGGCTGTCATGGCATCATTACTACATATACATGGCTGCCATGACATCATTAGTACATATACATGGCTGCCTTGGCATCATTAGTACATATACATGGCTGCCATGACATCATTAGTACATATAAATGGCTGCCAAAACATCATAAGTCCATATACATGGCTGCCATGACATCATTAGCTCATATGCATGGCTGCTATGACATCATTCGTACATATAAATGGCTGCCATGACATCATTAGTACATATAAATGGCTGCCATGACATCATTAGTACATATTCATAGCTGCCATGACATCATTAGTACATATACATGGCTGCCTTGACATTATTAGTACATAAATACAGCTGCGATGACATCATTAGAACATATACATGGCTGCCATGACATCATTAGTACATATACATGGCTGCTATGACAACACTAGTACATATAAATAGCTGGCACGCCATCATTAGTACATATAAGTAGCTGCCATGACATCATTACTACATATACATGGCTGCCATGACAGCATTACTACATATAAATAGCTGCCATGACATCATTAGTACATATACATGGCTGTCATGGCATCATTAGTACATATACATGGCTGCCATGACATCATTAGTACATATAAATAGCTGCCATGACATCATTAGTACATATACATGGCTGCCATGACATCATTTGTACATATAAATAGCTGTTATGGCATCATTAGACCACATACATAGCTACCATGACGTCATTAGGCCATATAAATAGCTGCCATGACGTAATTAGATTACAAACATTCCTGCCATGACATTATTGGGACACATACATAGCTACCATGACGTCATTAAGCCACATAGATAGCTGCCATGACGTAATTAGATTACAAACATTTCTGCCATGACAGTATTAGACCACATACATAGCTGCCCTGGGGTTATGGGACGACAAACATTGCTGCCATGTATGCCCTATACTTTGCTGCCATGGTGTAATTAGGCTCTACACATAACTGATATGGATTTATTATACCGTAGACATTAATGCTATGGAGTTATCATGCCTTATACATTACTGTCATGGATATAGTATGCCTTATGCATTACTTCAATGGAGTTATTATGCCTTGTACATTGTTGTCATGGAGTTATTATGCCATATGTATATTATTGCCATTGAGTTAATATGCAGTATCCATTACTGTCATGGAGTTATTATGCCATATACATTACTGTCATAGAGTTATTATGTCATATACATTACTGTCATGGAGTTATTATGCCATATACATTACTGTCATGGAGTTATTATGCCATATACATTAATGTCATGGAGTTATTATGCCATATACATTACTGTCATGGAGATATTATGCCATATGCATTACTGTCATGGAGCTATTATGCTTTGTACATTGCTGCCATGGAACTATTATGTCATATACATTACTGCATTGGAGTATTATGCCATAAACATTACTGTCATGGAGCTATTTTGCCTTATACATTGCTGCCATGGGGTTATTATGCCATATAAATAACTGTCTTGGAGTTATAATGACTTATACATTGCTGCCATGGAGTAATTATGACAAATACACTACTGCTATGGAGTTATGGCTTATATATTGCAGCTATCGAGTTATTATGAACGATACATTACTGCCATGGAGTTATTATATCCTAGACATTTAATGTTCTGGAGTGGGTGTGTCTTATACATTACTTCTATGGAGTTATTTTGCCTTATAATTGCTGCCATGGCTTTATTATGCCTTATACATTACTGCCATGGAGTAATTATAACCTACACCTTAATGTTTTGGAGTTATTGCCTTATACATTACTGCCATGGAGTTTTTATGCCTTACACATTGCTGCCATGGAGTTATAATGCCTTGTGCATTACTGCCATAGAGTTATTATGCCTTATACATTACTGCCATGTAGTTATTATGCCTTATACATTTATGCCATATATTTATTATGCCTTATACATTACTGCCATGTAGTTATTATGCCTTATACATTACTGCCATGGAATTATTATGCCTTATACATTACTGCCATGGAATTATTATGCCTTATACATTACTGCCATGGAATTATTATACCTTATACATTACTGCCATGGAGTTATTATGCCTTATACATTACTGCCATAAATTTATTATGCCTTATACATTACTGCCATGTAGTTATTATGCCTTATACATTTCTGCCATAGATTTATTATGCCTTATACATTACTGCCATGTAGTTATTATGCCTTATACATTACTGCCATATATTTATTATGCCTTATACATTACTGCCATGGAATTATTATGCCTTATACATTACTGCCATGGAATTATTATGCCTTATACATTACTGCCATGGAGTTATTATGCCTTATACATTACTGCCATAAATTTATTATGCCTTATACATTACTGCCATGGAATTATTATGCCTTATACATTACTGCCATGGAGTAATTATGCCTTATATATTACTGCCATGGAGTTATTATGCCTTATACATTACTACCATGGAGTTATTGTGCCTTGTACATTACTGCCTTGGAGTTTTTATGCCCTATACATTACTGCCATAGAGCAATTATATCCTTGACTTTTATGTTCTGGAGATATTGTGCCTTATACATTGCTGCCATGGAGTTATTATGTCCTATATATTACAGCCATCAAGTAATTAATACCTAGACATTAAGGTTCTGGAGTTATTATGCCTTATCCGTTGCTTCCATGGAGTTGTTATGCCTTATACATAACTGACATGGAATTATTTTATCCTTGACATTAATGTTCTGGTGATAGTGTGCCTTATACATTGCTGACATGGAGATATTATGTCCTATATATTACAGCCATCAAGTAATTAATACCTAGACATTAAGGTTCTGGAGTAATTATGCCTTATCCATTGCTGCCATGGAGTTGTTATGCCTTATACATTACTGCCATCTAGATAACAATACCTAGACATTAATGCTTTTTAGAAATTGTGCCTTATCCATTGCTGCCATGGAGTTATCATGTCCTACATATTACATCCATTAAGTTATGAATACCTAGACATTTAAAGTCTGGTGAAATTGTGCCTTATCCAGTGATGCCATATAGATATTATGTCATATACATTACTGCCATGGAGTTATTATGTCATATTTATTACTGCCATATAGTTATTTATACCTAGACATCAATGTTCTGGATTTATTGTGCCTTATCCATTCCTGCCATGGAGTTATTATGTCATTTATATATTAGTGCCATGGAGTAATTATGTCATATATATTACTGCCATGGAGTTATAACCTTGACATTATTGCTATGGAGTTATTATGTCCTATATATTACTGCCATCTAGTTATTAATACCTAGACATTAATGTTCCGAAGTTATTGTGCCTTATCCATTGCTGCCATGGAGTTATTATAATAAAGATATTAATGTTAAGCAGTTATTATGTCATATACATGACAGTCATCTAGTAATACCTAGAGAGCTTTCCTAAGGAACAGAAAAAAATCAGGTTAAGATGGGGGATACACTATCTCAACACGAGACCCTAAATAGGGGAACCCTCAAGGCCCAATACTATCCCCACTACTATTCTCTCTCCTCATTAATGACCTTCCTAGCAGTGACCAGGGGACATGTCTAGTGGTGAGTCAATTCGCTGATTATTCAAGCGTTAAACCGCTCAGAAAGAAAGCCCAGAGCGGATCGGATGTCATTTGGGAGTGGTCAAAAACATGGGGTTTTAAAATTTCTCGAAGTAAAACAGTAGGCATACTTTTCGGTCTTAAACCAGAGATGGACTTGGACGTACATTTAGGCGGGGAAAAAGTAAATTTTAAAGATAAGGTCAAATTTCTGGTAATGACTCTTGACAGGAGGTTATCATTCAAAAGTCATATTCAAGACATTGTAAATAGATGTCAAAGAGACTTGAACTTAATGAGAAAGTTAAAAGGGACTGACTTTGGTTCAGATAAACACAGACTCCTGTTACTCTACAAGTCTCCTATACGTCCAAAAATAGAATGTGGCTGTCAAATCTATTCCATCGCAGCCAAATCAAATCTTAAGAAACTGCAATACCTACAAAATCGAGCTCTAAGAATTGCACTAGGGGCCCTCGCGTCCACACCTATATGTATATTAGAACAAGAGGCCGGGATACCTCCCCTTAGTCTGCGGAGAGATGATCAGTCAGTTACTAGTAGATACTGGGCCAGGGCTCGTACCAGACCAGGCAACCCTGTAAACAAAATCTTCGGCACCGATTATTACTATAAAACTCCTGGAAAAGGTGGAAAGAGCCGGGCGACACAACTTACCGGAATCCACCAAAGATACCGGAATCCACCGGAATCCATTTTTATTTGCCAGGAATCCACCTTAAAAATGGTTTTATTTGTCATAATCTGCATTAATAGTGATCAAATTCCATAAATTATATGAAACCATTCAAGTTTATGCATTAAAAGTCGATTTTTTTACGGAAATGAAGTTTATTACGACGAGTTGTTTACTCACTGTAATTGACGAGAGTATGTTCATTGCGCGGCGCATTTAATCAAACGCAACGGATATCGTGTTTATTGTAATGTTTTGATACATATTTCAGTTTTCATTTATTATACAACTATCGGTCCGTTTTATTTAGATTGTTTGTTTTTTGTTTGTTTTTTTTGTTTGTTTTTTTGTTGTTGTTTTAAGGATAACCGTTATATGCTAGTACAGAATAATGTCAATAACTGTCGACAATATTCACTTAAAATGTCAAGTGAAAGGTTCTTGACAATAATATATTAATGGTTATCTTATAACAGTATATTTTGACGAAATAAATTATTATACGAACCAGTTACAACTGATAGCTAGGAAATAATTACAACAGAGGATACAATAATGAAACTAGCTATATTTGGAGACAACTATGTGAAACGACTGGGAAGAATCACAAAATATGATAGTGTATAAAAAGTGTTGATAAATATACGTACAGAATAAATAAATAAACATAAATGCCGGTGCCTTTAAAGTGCACACCTTCATGTCAAAGGACTTTGACAGAGATATGGTACATTACATTGACACAGGAAATTAATACGTGTTGTCAATAAATCGGCATATACATATATGTGTATTTTTGTTTTCATTAAAAAAAAAACACCTTCCCTACCATTTGGGGATCAGGTACAAGATCTAGTTATATTATGCGGTGTCGAAGCGAGCAGCGTAGCGGTGTTTGACCTGGAAGAGGTAGAACCGTGGACCCTAGAAAAACCCAAGATCGATTTAGGTCTCACAAAACTGTTCAACAAAAATGACTGCCCCACTAAAATAAGGGGGCTAACACAGGAGCATTAGGACAGTAATAACAACAATGTGGTCAAAATTTATGCAGGTGGAAGTAAAGATCCATTAAGTAGTAGGGTGGCATTGGGGGGGGGGGGGGGGGGGGAAGGGGAGGGAGGATATGTTTAGAACAAGTTTTAAATTCAGAAAATTTGGTTTTTAATAAGGCAAATATCCTCTACCCGCCAAAAAAAGTTCAACCAAAATTCTTCAAAGCACTGGGTGACTTCATTTACAGCACCCAGTGGTACACGAAAATATAGAAATCCAACTAAAAGTCCGGAATCCCCTTGCCATGCCTTGTCACCTAATTTCAAGCAATAAAAACGTATAATAACAAATAGGATTTATAATCCTTCTACAACAAGAACTATAATCAGTTCTTTCTTATTTTGATAATATTTTAAGTTTATATTGTCTTAAAGTAAAGGACATCAACCATATTTTAATATTATGTTTGACAACATCGGGACCTACTACCAGCCCCACCCAGAATCGAACTGGGAAACAAGCAACTTTTCTCATATATAGATATAAAGTTCAAGTCCTTCCAAATAGGGCTATAATAGAGCTATCCAAATATATCAAACCGAAATTAAAACTGTGGGGCCCCCTAGAGGGATGTGTTTCTTTAAGTAATGGACCCGGCCTGCTCGGATCGGCTACGGACCATGTCGCAAACTGTTAGAGTCCAACAGGGCCCATAAAAGTCAGGAGAGCTCGTATAGAGCTTACGCTTTATTATAAATAATTAATACCTTTTACACCAGATCAGTCAATGCGAATGTCCGTCCGTCAGTCGGACATGTCTGATAGATTTCTACTATGACCGGTGAAAAGTCTGTTATCGTCCGACATAATGTCCGGTGAAAATGTTTAATGAAAATTCTGAAACGAACATGAATGTTTCTTCCCTAACATCAACAATCTCCCATGCTTGGTCTGTTAAATAGCTAAATAGCACAGCGCAACGTGACGTAACGCATGTCCCTGAACGCAGACGAATCACAGCAGTATTTAATAAGTGTCTGTGTGATACAATTTTGATGAACTTGGTACTTACCCTTAAGCCTATGTATACGAAGTTGCGATTGCCATGGATGACAGTTGCAGACACATTTTCACATGTAAAAGGTAATAAACCTTTACCACTCAAGAAAATAAGAACAGACGAGGAAGCACGCAACAGATATGAAGAAAAAGCTGGAAAGCACGTTACCCTAGTCGTTAAAAAATATATTTACGTGGGTAACCTTCGACGCAGTTAAAAAGAAATAACTTCTATGTTTAGTAATAGGAATTAGGAAACGTCGTAGAAGTGGCAGGGTGTAACATGAAAATTGAGGCTGCAAAGCAACATAATGTGTCAAATACTCATATGGAAAAATGACAGAAAATAAAAGGCTGAACCCCACCCAGCTTTTACTGTGTCAGATGCAGGCCGTTCATTGCTTTTATGTAGATATTAGGAGGGTGATATGCCTGGCCGAGAGTATGAAGTCAAACATCAGGCTAAGAAAATAGTTGTGACAAACCTTTTTGAGCAACATTTATACAGTAACACTGTATTTACATTTTTAAGTCTAAAAGAACCAATCAATGTTTAAATTTATGCTTTAAAGCTAAGTATTTCTAATGCTTGTAATAAAACAGCAATTAAGATCAATAATTCAAAAAATGTAAAAAAAAAACAAAAAACATTGTGACTGGTAAAAATTTGGTGTGACTGGTAAACTTTTTGTGTTTACCAGTCATCATTTCCTGTGAAAGGACAAAATTTTTCGCGTAGACTGCCAGATAGTGGCTCGTCTTGTCCGGGTCAACCCCTGGCCCTGTGGATGAATGGAGATCCATAGACAGGGCCAGGGGAAGATGGTAGGGCCTGATAAGCACACTGTCACTTGTATTTTTGTTTTATTCAGACTTTTATTTTAGCCCGGCTTGTTCGGATCAGCTCCTGGCCTCCTACCCACACGGGGGACATCCTACAAGTGACGGGGCATTGGGGGGCGGGTATGATGATAGGAGCCCTGGTTAAGTTAGCCTGTTCTGGAACCCGGAAGACAAACTCGGATCACAGTCCGACATACACTGAGCGCAATAACATACCCAAACAGGAGACCAGTGTCCCTAAAACTATAGTACAATATTTTTTTCCAATCTATAATACATGTAATAGAAGACTAACTTCTATCATACAATTCTTTAGACACAATACCAAAGAAACCTACTCCACAGGGCGGTTGACTAGCCTTGCTATTTGCAATTGTCAATTTGGGTAAATTAAGTCATGGCCATTCTATTTTTCCTTCTATCTTGTTTATCTTTCATAAACAATCTTTACTCCTCTCCAGGGTGAACAAGGATTAAAAAATAATTTAAGTCAATCTGAATAAAGACATACTGGTCCGTGTATTAAACGGGGTTTTTTCTATCTGATTTACAATAAATAAATTATATAATTAAATCTTCAACTGTTACTTCAAGAAATGCCATAGAGTAACATCAAATATAAACCAAACGTGAAATTAAAAAAAGTAAAATTTAGGACACTGGTTCTACTTAGGAAGAGGGTTTACTGTCAAAACGTACCTCTCACGAAAACGTACCCCTACAGAAAGTCAAAACGTACCCCTGACAAGAAGTCAAAACGTACTCCTGTTATAAGTCAAAACGTACCTCCATGTTTCCATATAATATTAACATTTTATTAGACATAATTAATAAAACATCATTCATAATTCATAAGATATGTTTATTAATTGTATAATATAAACACTTTAATGAGTTATAATTGTTATTTTTGAAGAAATTGTTAAATATTTAAACCAATCTTTGTAACCATATAGTAGTAAGATTATAAACAAGAAGAAAATATTGCCTTAAATATAACATAATCAAAAACTGAAAACATAATAAAAATAAGATAATAAATAGTAAATAAATAAAAATAGTGTCCCAGCTGTTATATGTTTATGAATATAAGTGTTGTACTTTATACAGTGTCATCGTTTTACTTTTATGTTTAACGTAACATAATAGGATCTTACGCTTTACTTAAACTTAAATAATGTAGAGAAATGCAATTTGTTAAAATATGTATATTTATTTATTAGATAGATTGTTAGGAATGTTGTAATTTAGTCAGCGAATCCTTTAAAATTGAAGTTTTGTAGACGTATTGTATGTCAAAGTAAAAAATGGTTAAATTAAAAACATAAAACGCCGTCAACAACATATATCGAGGGTTTATTTGAGTCTAACTTTATGTGCATAAAACTTGCAGATTGACTATGATTAACGCATAATTAGTATACAATAGGCGATAAAACACCTAGCAGTAACGGTCAATAACAAACCATTTACATGTATCTATCAGCTGTCCTTGATTGGTTAACAATAGGGGGGTACGTTTTGACTTCGTCGGTAGTACGTTTTGACTTCGTCGGTAGTACATTTTGACTCTTAACAGGAGTACGTTTTGACTTCTCATCGGGGGTACGTTTTGGCGAGAGGTACGTTTTGACTGTATCCCAGGAAGAGCATCGAATTATGGGCAATATTCTACCACTGATATAGTCGTAATGAATGATACAAATATTATAATAATACTACGGTAAACATAAAGAATTAATCCTTAAGTAATAATAATAGGGTAAAATTGATATTAAATAACTGCACATATAATGATATATAATCCATAAAGGGCTAAGTTCCTCTTCATTGTTCAATGTACTCACTTATAGTAACTGATACCAATCTTACAGGTTAAGTGTAAATATAAATAATTTTTAAAAGATAAATAAAATAAACCACGATGAACCAATAATTTTAATCACTATGATGAATCTGTATTTTTGTAGCAATCCTACAGAAGCATACTGGACTGTTAACTAAATAAATTAAAAAGGTATAACGGTAATCAAACCATGTTCGGTTGCTCTTCCTGAAGTCACGGTATTCCGTGGTTGTGGGTGAAGGTCACCTCATGGTCGACACTTTGTCCGCAATAAAATCCTTCACTCCAACTCGTAGCCGTGTAAAGGTGCTCGGTGTAGCTCAAAATACACATCATTAATCCGTTAGCGTCCTCTCATACGTGATCAGAGTACTTGTAACACATAACATCCATTTAACGTTACACAAACTTAACACACACTTTTGTTGCAAATGACGATCAATGGAAAAGGAATAACCTGTCACTACTATTTTAAAACGCCACTTGCAGCTTTTAAATGCTTTCAACTTTTATGTTTAAATAAAACATAATAATAAAAAACGACATCTACAGCAGATAACTAATCTATATCGTTCGACAAAACCAATTTAATATTTTATCTGAATGCTATACCTATGCATAGAGGCTATTTTTGGGAAAAGATGGGTACTCTGATCGCGTTTGGGGGCACACCTGGGGTATGTCGGACGTGTGAGGTATCCGATGGGGAAATGCATCGATATCAGTTCTCCCAAAGCGCTCTAGTGCTTTCGCCGAACCGTACCTCCGATGGACACAAGCCTGTACACACATAAACAAGAATTATTTGTGTACGTATTTAAACGTATTTATAATAATAACATAGAGGGGCAGGCCTGGATAATTAAATAAAAATTGTATTTTTAGTTTAATTGTACTTTAAACAAACAAACATACTTTTATGTGGTCCTGGAAAGGTGATTGTCTTAACTTTTATTTAAAAATAAACATTGTTTGGCTTTTAATCCTATACATTTTTAATATTAATATATGCCTATAAATAATAATTAGTGGTGTCCCCAACACCAAAACATGTCCGGAGGAGGCTACGGTTCATGCAATGAACAATGAAACAAGGCAAATTAATAATGTTTGTTAGAAAGTGGACTGGACATTAGATTGTAGAAAGAAAGCACTTTGTGCTTGGAGTGCACATAGTACTGTTTATATGTATACAATGTTACAATAGATTTATATTTACATATAACTTACTACATATACGGTAGATTTTGCTATTAACTGTTTTGATTTTAAAAGATATTTTATACAGTATTCTTGTATACACACCCTGGCATCACTATATACATTACAATCACACATCACCAGAATAATTTATAATCTACAACGTTGCTTATCACCCAGATATATTTAGAATCCAAGATATTTTATAGTGTAAAATTTTAATTGCTAGCATACGTTAACCGGCACGCCATTAATATAAAATTTCTGTGATACTTATATTTTTATCCTCTGTACATTAATGCTCGACCAATAACAATAGTTAGGGCGAGGGTAAATAAATCCAAGTAGTTAGTTAGTTAATACCCAGACATTAATGTTCTGGAGTTATTGTGCCTTATCCTTTCCTACGATGGAGTTATTATTTTCTATACATTGCTGTCATGGAGATATCATAACCTAGACATAAATGCTATGGAGTTATTATGCCCTTTACATTACTGCCATCTAGTTATTAATACCTAGACATTAATGTTTTGGATTAATTGTGTCGTATCCATTGCTGCCATGGAGTTATTATGCCTTATAAATTAATGCCATGGAATTATCATAACCTAGACATTAATGCTATGGAGTTATTATGCATTATCCATTGCTGCCATGAGTCGCTAATCATTGGACACTGCTGCCATGGAGTTAATATGCACTTTATTTACTGCCATTACATTATTATACCTAGACAATGCTGCCATGACGTTTTTTTCGATCACAAACATTGCTGTTATGGAGTGCTTAGGCCATATAATGTTATTAACCTTATTAGGGTTTTTGTCAGACATTGACTTATGCCGTTTAAATTGTGACCTAGAAGTACTAGGCTGTATTAGTAATGGAAATGGCGTAATTAAACCGTATCGATTACCGATATTTAGCTATAACTAAGACCTTCAAAAAAACCTACATGGAGATAATAGTTCCTTTATGTGTATGTGTAAAATTTAAATTCAAATTAAAGTATAATTCTGACACAAACATGTTTTTATTCATTCAACATATATGTATCAATCATGAGGGTAAAGGTCTTGATATTATATCATCGCTTCCTCTAGTTTATGCTTAGGTTAATGTGAAATAAAGGAAGTATAGAAACATTTAGAAATCTTTAAATATCAACATATTTAAAACATTACTCTTGTTAGTTTAATAAAGGCAGAGCGCATGTATTAGCACTATTATCATGGTGCATACAGCGAGGCTTGGTGTGATATCCCCAGGCCTTCCAAATCTCGATCTCTTTTACCGCGGGACTATTTTGGAAATATTTAAATTGGCTTCTGTATATATAGTATAGTGTTTAAACATTACAGTGTGTCGCAGAAGTTATAATAATTACACATCACTTCATGCTATTTAAATTAATATTTACCATACTGTCTTTATCCCTAGCAACATTAAATTATTGGAAAATATCGCTAGTGTTAGTTAAAGCAAAGTGATACTTTTCTGGTTTGCAGTTTATGGGGATTTCACTGACAGAATAGCTACAACATAAATTAAATCGTTTATTGTAAATAAAGATAAAGATATAACTAAGGCTATTTTAAGAAGAAAAAAACAACAATCAAAGCAAACGCAGGATATATATATTGGCATATCTATCAAACACAGGTTTACATTCTACATTCAAATACATGAACATAAGTACAGCAATTATTACAGCAATTATTATAGTCTATTCGATGTAACAATCATCTAAAACGTATACTAGTTTAAGCTCTGTTCTAATAACTATTCACAATTCCAGTAACAATCATTGTTATCACATTTTAAATGGTTAATCAACATCAAAGTCCTATTCAGAGATCACGGATAAATAACGCTTTAACCCTTGAGTTTTTGCAAAAACTTTCTACATCAAAGCTATGGAAAGTATATCGCGTCAGACCACGTATCCAGCATTCTAGAAATCGATATTTTTCACGCTAAACATTCCCTTGGCCATCCTAGTAGCAAATGTATGCAATTGAACATATCTTTGCTAAACGGCTTTTGGGCGAAATTCAATACATTTCATTAGTGTTTCGTTAACAACTGAATCAAGTGCCATTAGATTAAGCAAACACTTAAAAGCGTTATTGAAGCTTAATTACCTAAGGAAACTCAATTTAGCCAGTATATATTAAACAGCCTTTTTGTGAATACAAATCAGTGTATACTTCTTGCATAAACTGAAGAATCATTGATCCGAATATTTAAAATTACCATGTAGTGAATGATAAAATTAACAATATTTGGTTTGACAGTGATGGAATATTTGGAAAAAAATTAAGAAAATATCGTGTGAATCATATACACTGTATGTTCATGAAATAAAAATAAACACAATATAACAATTACCGATTAAATACACACATCCAGTGACACAATATAATACAGGTGAATATATATATTTGTTTAATTCTTATATCAACATTTCTGTTAATCTAGGAGCGGATTGTGGGAAGGAGCAAGAAACACAAATAAACTGGTAGAACATATCTAATATATACATTACATTTATTAAATTTTAAAGACTGGTGACATTTTATAGGATTCGATCCCGATTTACGTCACAACACATATCCGACCTTCCAGAAATCTTTTATTTCGCAACTGAGCCTTCCCCGAACCACTTAACTGGCAAATGGGTTCAAAACAACTTTCGAATACATTATCAACGGTATATTAAAACGTCATTTCATAACTTTTTTATGTTATATATAACATTGGCGTGTAAAGAAATCTACCAATCATGAAGTGAGATCGTTTAAACATTTCAAGGAAGTTCACGCCCGCTCGGGGTAAAATCCTTGATCTGCTCCTGAAACCACGCACACTTTTGGATATGAAAGATATACACATGGTATTGTTTCAAATACGAAGACATTCCTGCTTGAACATCGATTATAAGACAAACAACAACATATATTTCTTACAAAATCTAACTAAACCACTAACTTTGTAGATATTCATTGTTTGTAAAGTGTAGATACTGTAAACATTAGATATAAACCATATACAATACATTATATACTAAAATTGTATAAACAAATTAACATTGATAATCGGTTGATGATTGTCTATATAACAATTCACCATTTAACTGTTGAACATTACTGCATTTTTTACATACGCTACATGTAACACGAATGATAACATATGTATTAAACTAAAATGCGAATAGTAATATGAAATGTTTTAATTAAAGATTTAGTAAATTCTGAAGAAATCTAGTACGAATGCCAAAAGTTCAGCATTGTACTAATATATTGATAACGTCGCTTATTTTTGTTGATTTTGCGGGAAAAATTACTATCCGCGTGTGATGACGTCATAATGTTATGCTTGATGACGTAGTTGTTTAAGAGTTGATGTAAATTATACAAACATTGCGAACTAAGGTGGATGGAAACATCAAACTGGATTAAAATAAACTTTAATTGTACGTTTGTATAAAACATTTACAAATACAACAATACATCAGCTACATATATAACTGTAACATGTACAGGTGAATAGAGTTTCAAAGTCACGTTTAATTTTCAATTTATTTATAAACAAAATGTCGATGGAAAATGTTAAAAATTAATTCCACATTTATAACGTGACAAAAATTAACAAAAATGTCACAATCAGCAACAAAAGCAGAATCACAAATACTAAACAAAATGTCCAGCAATAAATAAATGTCTCGCAATATTTAATATTTACTTTACTTCCACCATCAGAATCTGATCACTCTCCCCTCCAACACACAACTGACGCTTGCTTACATCGTAACTGAGGCATCTCGGACTCTTGATTCCATCTTTCCCGATTATTTCTCCTACCACGTGACCATCCTCGGTCACCTTGACTACGTTGTTTGACCCGTAGCCACTGACAAACACGTGACTATGATGATCAGTGGTCACACCCGAGGCTCCAGACAGTCCGAGTCCCTCCTCGGAGAGATGGAATATCCGATGCCCGTCCATGTTTACACATAGCAGACCTGACCAGCCAGTCACATAGAGTCGGTCCCCGGGACCGTTCACGGCGATGTCTTGGATGTAATGTATATTGAGAGGAAACTGCCGCAGCTTCCTGCCGTCACTCATGTCGTGTACGTACAAGATGTTGTTACCAGCATCACAGTACAGTAGCCCGCCGTGACAAGCGATCTTGTAGGTCTCATATCCCAACTCAATGGTTCGTGTCCGGGTCAGACTAACAGCGTTGTACACGTGGACTCGGATAGAACCAAAGGCAACCTGGAAATACAGAATTGTAGACAGGATTTAAACATTGACAATGTACAGATTGTGTTGGTGTCAAAATACTCGTTTGTAGCAATTCACGTGAATTATGATGACATCTGAAAAAGTAAAAAGAAAAATAAACACACATAAAGTGTTGATGTCGTGTAAGAAGTAATGTCATTTTGTTCACAGTGGAGTGAACTTTGCCGGTGGAATAATAATCCACACTGCATTCTACAAAAATAGAAATGTAGAGCAGGTAAACATTAAAATGGAATATGTAAACAACTGCTAATAACATGGCATAGTTCAGCCATTTCATTGTCGTTCAGCTGGATTGTCACTGGGCTAAATATCAGAACAAAAACATTCAATCATCACCCGAAAATACTGAACTGTACACTTGATGTGCTCTCTGTTTTCCAGGTCCTGTTCAAACTCCCTGAGCTATTCGTGCAGATTTGGATAGATCCGTAGGTAGTTTAGAAAAAGATTGTAAACCTACAGATTGGAATCATATAGATCTAAATGCACTTATTCATGCTAATTCAACCTGAAAAAAATGGAAGGAAAAATCAAATAAAGTGGATGTTTTTAGCCAAGTTTGTTCAGTGTCTTTGCGATGGAGTGAACAAGGCTAACGGAATAATCAATAAACGTCCACACAACAACCTAAGATATAGAAATAGAGACCAGGTAAACCTTTTAAGTTAAAAAATGTAAACATTTACTAGCATCATGGCAAACGTCAGTTGTTTATGGTCGGCAGCATGCCAGTGACAGGTTCAATGTATAGAAACAGCACGACTCAATATCCACTGGGAAATAAAGATTTGTAACGTTACACTTTATTCGCTTGATAAATGTCCTTCTGGCTCGGTTCATTACGAGGGATAGTCGCTTTTTGTGTCTGAAAGTGTAGATATGTAAATACATGGACCGTTATCTTTAACAAGTGAAATACATAAAAGACGAAAAACATTTAAACGGAAAACATGATTTTACTTGCTTTCAGATTCGATAACAGATTAAATATACAGTAGACTAACATGAACTGGGCAACTAGTCATTTACAAAAGAACAGAGATCGAATTTCGAAGCATGGTTTTCAAACAGTATTCTTATCTAAGGTAAGCATGAGGCATTATGATAATATATAAATAATATATAAATTTAAAAGTAATAATATGATTTTCAAACTTATACTTAACAAGACATATTTATTTAATCTTTTCTCATATCCATCACAAAATCCACTTCGCACTGGATAAACTTCGTGAACGCTCAACATGTTTTTTTTCCAAATATTTATGACGTCATATTTTGTCGCGAGACGAATGGAATGTTTACAAGAGTTTGTATACATGTACGCGATAACATGTGTTTGGCAATGCTTCTTATAAGATCAATCCAGTGTGCAAGTTCTGGGTTAAATGTCATGCTTTATTTTAGTATAGATTGTGTCGTACAGCACATAGGAAAGGCGTTTTGTTTACAGTCTATCAAGATATGATATGTTTCCAATGATCACGTCTTGTCAATTGTGAATATGTCATGATTAATATAGACAGAGAGACAGAGAGAGAGATAGGGACAGAGAGAGAGAGAGAGATGGAGGGAGGGACAGAGAGAGGGGGAGGGATAGAGAGAGAGAGGGAGGGAGAGACAGAAAAAGAGGGAGGGACAGAGAGAGAGGGAGGGACAGAGAGAGAGGGAGGGACAGAGAGAGAGAGGGACAGAGAGAAAGAGGGGAGGGACACAGAGAAAGTGGGAGGGAGGGACAGAGAGAGGGTAGGAAGGGACATAGAGAGGGTAGGAAGGGACAGAGAGAGAGGGAGGGACAGGGAGAGAGGGAGGGACACAGAGAGGGACGGACACAGAGAGGGACGGACAGAGAGATGCAGGGAGGGACAGAGAGATACAGAGAGGGAGGGAGGGACGGAGAGGGAGGGGCACAGAGAGATATGGAGGGAAAAAGAGAAAGGGAGGGTCAAAGAGAGGGAGTGAGGGACAGAGAGAAAGGGAGAGAGAAGGAGGAAGGGACAGATAGATAGGGAGAGACAGAGAAAGAGAGAGAGGGAGGGACAGAGAGAGAGGAAGGGACATACAGAGGGAGGGAGGGACAGAGAGAAAGGGCCAGACAGAGAGGGAGGGAGGAAAAAAGAGAGAGAGGGGGCTGAGAGAGAGAGGGAGGGACACAGAGAGAAGGAGGGACAGAGAGAGAGGCGGGGACAGAAAGAGGTGAGGGAAACACAGAGAGAAGGAGGGACAGAGAGAAAGAGAGAGGGAGGGAGAGAGAGGAAGGATGAGAAAGAGGGAGGGACAGAGAGAGAGGGAGGGACAGAGGGAGAGGGAGGGACAGAGATAGTGAGGGACAGAGAGGTAGGGGACAGAGAGATGGAGAGGGAGGGACAAAGAGAGAGGGATGGACAGAGAGAGAGAGAGAGAGAGAGAGAGAGAGAGAGAGGATGGAGAGAGAGTTGGTATTAGGGGTGCGGCAAATTGGAAATTGTTTTTATATAACTATAGATTTATGTTTTGGGGTTCTCACACAACTATACCGATCGAGCTTAGCGTAATGACCACGCATTAACGAAATAAGGAAATCACTCCCTCTATTAAAATATACTTTGAATCTTTTCGCTTACTAGGGTCATGGTTAAAAAGAGATGCTGTCATCTCTGTGATAGCATGTCATAAAATCTCTTAAACACCCCGCAGTGATTACTTCCCTTGACAGGACATTAAATCACTGCCACAAGCAAGTTTTTCGCCCAAATACAGGAGGATATTTTTTTTGTATTTATATTTTTTTCTGGACTTATCTCCTCAAAATATAGTATCTTTCCTTTAAAAAATATTGATTTATCATATTAAAAATTTCACCGTACTGTACAGAATTCAACGTACTATACATACAGAAAACTAAACATGGATGATAACCTCCTCGCTGATTGTGCAAGCGAATTTCAGTCGACATTGCAACTTAAAGACAAACAAATTGAATGTTTAAACTATGTTCTTAGTGGTAAAGATGTAATCGACGGTCGGCTACGGGACTCACTTTCTTTCGTGGCGTGTTTATGGAGGCCGCCATGTTTACTTCACGTGATACTCTATCGTCACGTGATCCTTGCTGGGGCAGAGATTTAAGTAGCAACGCGTGACGTAATCGCTATCAGGAGATTGAAAATCTATTCTGAAAATTCGTGGGGGCTCTTATTAAGGCATGCCGTACTAGGGAGGTCCAAAGCACGTTCCCCATAAAACTTTGGAATAGAAACAATTCCTGCATTTCAGAAGCTGCTATAAATTTCTTTTAGTCCAAACTGTTTGTATTTTTGGTGACAGTGATAATTCTAAATCTTATTTGTTCAAGCCATGGTTGGAGCGATACAACTGACCGAGTACCATGGTGCGAGTTCTGTTAACGAGATTAGGGGCATGGTCCCACAGAAAAATGTTGATATATAGAAGCCAAAGAATGCCATTTCCTGCATTTCAGATGTTTGACAGACCCTCATAGAAAATACATTTTCACACAAATTGTTTAATTTCATTGCTATTTCAAAACTTTTTAGGCGTTTATAGTGCTTACTCGTCTTATATGTACGTAGCACTGGACACATGTGTGACGATTCTACTTCTAGTGCCGTAAAGATGTAACACACCCTGAAATATGGAACGTATTTTAATCCACAATCCTCCCGCTACGCCCGTACATGTCATATAATATCTTAATCCTGACAGGAGATACTTAATAAAAACTTGACAGCTTAAAAAAGTTTATGACGCCATTGCAATCAAGACCGGCAATACCGCGCACATATATGCAAACAGTGAATTAAATGTTCTTATCCCTAAATGTGACGTTATAACAGTATGCGTTTTTCGTTTGTTAAACTTTTATTTCGTCTTTCTTTCACTATATCTCCGTATTTCTACTTTATCTGTCTCTCTTTCTGTTCAGGTATTCTAAATTATGTTGTTTTTTTACATATTTTTATTTCAGTGGTACATGTATGATCAATATCCCTTTGCTCATAGTTGTTTTTTCCAGCACATTTTGTTTCTCTTTCTATATGTATCCTTATCGCTCCTACCACTCTCCTACTCTGTTTTACATCGCTTTGTCTCACCGTTTCTCTGTCTGTCTTTCTTGATCTCGACACACGATCAGATTATATCATTGACAACACAATGTTTAGAGTGAGAAACATCAAAACTATGAGGCGTAAAGGACCAACTGAACTATTAAATTATTATATTATTTTTCGTTTAAGTTTTCTTTGTTCTCCTCTTGTCATCCTCCCCTAGTTTTCAGTCGCTCATCACCCTTTATTTTTTTCTGTTGTCGTCTTGCCTTTTTTCACCAAGTTCGGTTCGTTAACTTCGAGCGTATTTTAAGTGGTGCTTACTATTTACGTAAGCTGGCTTTTGCGAAAATAAATATTCGGATTTTACTCACACCATTTAATTCAACTGTTTGTATGTTAAAGGTGATATTAATTAAATTTTGGTTTCGCAATAAATTCTTACAAAACACAAACAATAGTTTTTACAAATCTAAAAAGTCATATTAGTGATATTGTATTACCAAAATTAAGTTTTACGCTCATTTTCTCTGACTGACCTCTATATGAGGGATTTATTATCAACATATTGTAACACCATAAGTCAATTGAGCTAAGTATTTAAAGTGAACATGACTATAGATTATTCCTGTACAATGATTGAAAATATATATATTGTTTTTTAAGACTTTATTTTATGTCGATAGTATTGCCATATCTTTATATTTTTTTCTGAATCCGTGACGGTTGTGATTCTACGCCCTGATAAGACAAGGTTCTCATGGAGAGTTTGCATGTACTTAGGTTCTATTTGTAACGCAGAACCCTGGATGTGTAGTATATCTCAGTGTAGTGTTGAGATATTTATTATATACTCCCGCAGACGGGACATACATTGTCCTCTAAACGATTCCTATATTAAAACATCATATAAAATATAAAATCTATACTTAAAATTTAATTCTTTCTTATCCATTGTTGACATATCTCTTCTGTCCGACTCCTTTTAAGAACGTTAAAAGTAAGAGTTTTAAAATATGTATTTAGTAATGACCTTAACCCCCATCTAATATATAAGCGTTTTTTCTATCTACATGGATTTATAGAGGGAGATTCGTAGATTATAGTTGTGTGAGATGTAAGGGAAGTTACTCTCCATACCAGGAAGTAGCGAGGCTACAAATGGATTCTTAGTGTATGTTAATATTATTTCCATAAAATACAGTGGGTTAAAGGATGTTTGAAAGGTATTACTTATTCATTATTTGTATATTTTGATTTTATCGTATCTGATCCCCGGTTGTGTGTTTATAAGCTGTCATTTCTTTCTGTATTTGTGTTGAGTTGGTGTGATGAATGTTTTAACACTAGACCAACAGTATTATTTTCATTAACTTCTCGGCTGTGGCTATAAGAAATACACTATCGGCTTTAGTTTTTACTATAGTGTATGGATTGTAGTTATGTGCTGCAGCTATTATTCGACACTGGGCAACCTGAAGCCACCGCTAGGAGGGGTCTATTGGAAGGTGGAGCCGGGACCAGAGTCCCTTGCGAGATTTGGCGAATTGGAAGGATGAGCGCCCGTGAGAGTATGTTATGGTCTCTCGGATTATGGGAGAGAGACTATCCCATCCTCCATCTGCCCCCGATTCCATACTGGATGAGGTCGAATGGCTTAACCAAGAAGCCTGGCATAAGTCGTTAAAAGCGTTTATATTAAAAAGTGTTAAAATATAAAATGAATGGGTATAGTACATGAATACGCGGTGAACCTAGAACCCAACTGATATAAAATATATAAGCGTCCAACTTACTGCAGCCCAATTCCAAGATTCTCGGGCCATGGCCATGGCCAGGGGCTGATCCGGACAGGCCGCGCTAGGCTCCCTGATGATGACTTCACTTGGGAGACCCCACATTGATAATATTACTATACTGATGTCAATATTACCATAATTTTAACTACTACTCTTACTTATGTAGGAGTTGACTGCTCCTATTGATTTTGAATATACTTAACTTGGTCCTATATGTAATACATGTGTATTAATACACGAGAAGTTTAGAGGTGAAAATATCCTTCATAGTATCATTTTATTCTTAGTAATAGTATATTAATATATATATATAGGTATGCTAGAATTACAAATCGGAATAGTCCGTTCATTTTGATGAACGGACTAATTTATATGCTTACAAAAGTGAAAACTGTAACCGACTGGTAAAGTAGGCGTTGGTCCATGCAAGTGCAATTCTTAATTGGATTATCAGTTCAATTCTGATGTGGACCTGTCTACATGCACGCCTGTCGACTACAGTTGTTATATTTTAAATTATTTTAAATTATTAAGTCTTTCTTCTCGGGTGTCCATCCTTTTCAATATATTTTGATGTTGTTATTATTAGATTTTCCCAAGAAGTCACATGTTTTAATATATTCAGCAAGAGCTTGGAATATTTGGTGTTTCATTTTTTGTTGGGAACAATACATTGTGTAGGGTTAATAGTATATTGATATTCCTGAATACTTCTTCTACATGTTTTCTTTCGTCCTGGTGGACACTGTACTGCAGCAGAAAATGTGACTCATCATTAACAGTGTTGCAGGTAGAACAGCTATGCTTTAAATTTAGTATATATTGCCCTGTGCTACCGAATAATAGAGTTTTGGAAACTATAAGTCTAGTAATAGATATATCTAGTTGTATATTATTTGAGTATATCCAGTGTGGATAATGGTCTACCATTATTAAGTATTATATTTCGTGTTGATGCTTTGTTGCCCCATTTCTGAATTAGATGATTTTGCTGATAGAGTATATTTCCTATGGCGATAAGCATAGATGTTGAGTCGCATCTGGTAGATTGAGTCCCACCGTGGCCGCTGCATCGACGCCATCATTTCTACATGGGCTGGACACCATGCCATTATGACCTTGTGACCATTCTCTAGTTGTTAATTTTGTTTAAGAGCTCAGGTCTAGATCTGTTATTATTAATTTAAGAATAAGAATAACAGATTTTGTTGCTTGTTTTCTTTGTATTGAACTTAGGGCATGCATTATGGCCTTAAACTCTGCCGTAAAGATTGAAGTCTTGTTTGTAATTTTATCTTTTTGTTTGTAGTCTTTACTAGGATTAACCAAGGCAGAGGCCACAGTGCCTGTGAGTAGGGTTTTGTTTCTATCTGAATATAACTTTACCAGTTAGAGTAATTTGATTCTAAAAATTCCAGTGTAATTGCCCTAGTTTGAACCTGGCAGTCTGATTTGTTGACCTGATTTGTGAGATGTAGGTTGATGTCCGGTTCAGAGAGCAACCACGGTTCTACCTTAGAGGGCCCCAACTCCGGCACAATGCATCCACTGACACCGTACTCAGCTCGGTCTGAAACTGTTGCTCCAAAAGGTAAAGTGTGTTTAATAGTTCTTGCCATAGTATGGCAGAGGTAATAGACGGTGCCGAGGATCTTTTTCAACGGGTTTGATGGTCTCGCTCGGACCCTGGCCCAGAGTCGTACTTGCTGTTCCTCCCTCCTAAGTTTCAAGGAAGGCATTCCATCCTCCTGTTATAGAATATGACCCGGGACGTAACACTATTCTGAGGGCCTTATTCTGTAGGCAATCTAGTTTTTGTATATATGTTTCGGGGGCACTAGCATAAATTTGACACCCATATTCTAGTTTTGGATGTATTAGAGACTTGTACATAAGGAGACTTCTGTGTTTGTTTGACCCATAATCAGTCCCCTTTAGCATTCTCAGCATGCTCGTGTCTAAATGGCATCTTTTAATGATGTCATTTATGTGGCTCTTGAAAGTTAACCTAGTATTAAGAGCCATCCCCAAAAACCTAACTTCTTTTTCAAACTGTATTTTTCGATTCCCTAAATATACGTCAAGCTAGTTGCGTGTATGTTGCCAAAGACTATGCCTACAGACTTATCTTGTGAAATTGTGAAACCCCATTTATTTGACCAGTCCCAGATGGCATTTAGTCCGCCGCTCAAGGCTATTTGTTGAAGCGTCTTTAGATTTTGCCAGCTAGCCAAGCTCCGGTGTTGTTCACAAATTGGCTCACCACTAATCCCGTTCCTTTGACACTCTCAGGCAGGTCATTTATCAGGAGCGAGCATAGTAGCGGGGAGAGGATCGAGCCCTGGGGGGTGCCACTTTCCAACTTTTTCACGCTTAGAGAGCTCCCCCCTCTATTTTAATTTGTATAGCCCTATTTTCTAAAAAGGCCTTTAGATAAATGGAGATGTTGCCTGTTGTCCCATATACCTTCAATTTATAGAGTACACTTGAGTGCCAGGTAAGATCAAAAGCGACCTGCAGGTCCCAGAAAGTTGGCTACAACACTCCGCATACGGTTGTTAGTTTGTATGACATCGTAGTGTAGCCGTGGGAGCTGATCTAATGTGCTCCTGCTTTTTCTGAAAGATTGGAAAGGATTTATTACATTTTTTTTCTCTAAAAAGTGTTCTTAACGAGCCTTCTCCATCCCTTTAAGTAATTTTGTGAGGCTGATGTGTCGATATGATTTTGGTTCGTTTGGTGGTTTGGTTTTCTTAAATATAGGGATACCGACAGCTTCTCTCCATTTTTTGGGGTATTCTCTCTTGTCCCATATTTGGTTATAAAGTCTCAGCCAAAGTTTCAAGGTAGAATCAGGTATATTTTTAAAGAGCATATATGAAATTTCATCTTTCCCTGTGGCGGTATTACTTCTTATTTTGGTGATTTGTTTTAGTTCCGAAAGAGAGAAGATATTATTTAGTAGCGTCATTCTGTTTCTCCTGACCGAATTACAGAATTCTTTACAATTTTCCATTTTAGCTTGTAAGTCCATGTATAAGTTATAGTTATCTGGACAAGGGTTCCTTTTTGGATTATTTAAACCTTTTTTACACCCATTTATTGCATCAGAACAAGCTTCATTCTACCAGGGTACATTTTGCTTTTTCTTATTTTTATTTTTATATTTTTTCAGGCTGGAAGGGTAACCCTTGCAATGGACAGCAGTTTTTCTTTGAGAAGATGGCAGTGTTCATTTGTATTGCTAGAGTAGACCTCATCAGGCTGAATCCCCTTACATAATTAACCAAATAATTCTCAACCTGCTTTTTTGTAATTTAGTTTTTCCTCAGATTTAATTTTTGGCTCTTGACGACTGCCAATATGCAAAGATATTGAGGTTGGGAAATAATCTGAACCTCATGTGTTTTTTAATACTCCCCAATCTGAAAGGGCCGCAAGTTTTGGACTGGTGATCGTTAGATCTGAACAGGTTAAGACATGGCCTCTTCTGGTTGGAAGTTTCCAGTAATCACATAGTCGCTATGCTCAAGATCCAGAATGAGCTTAATTTATCTGTTACTTCTGGTGACCAGCAACTCGAGTAATCGTTAACCAACATAAAGAGATATCTATCTAAAATAAGGTTAATGTTTTGCCACTGAACTATAATGTGCCCAATTTGGTCTCTGATGTTATCCAATCCAACTACCTGGTGGTTTATTCCATTCTTTGAAATCGATTGAAAGTACCTAAAAAGGCTCTGTATCCAGGTATATTTTTAGTCCGATAAGTTTTGAATTTGGTTTCCTGGATATATATTAAGTGAAATTCATGTTTATTGAGATATTCCCGGAGGTGGTTCGGAAATGTGCATGCTGTCAGACACTGAGCATTGCATGACAATATATTTAATCTGCCATCCATTGTTATTATTTGGGATCAGCAAGTTTTCTAATCAGCGTCCCCGCCAGTTTCTTAGGGATTGCTGGTTTCTTTTTTTCGGAAGATAATTTCTTCACGACGAACCCCCGTCCCCAGGGGCGGCAGCAGAGGGTTTGCATTGGGTACCCAGGGCATGAAGTTAATCAGCTTGATTTGAGGAGGGGAGAGAGGATTTATCCCTTCCGAGGAGCATTAGATGTGTTGGCCTAAGGATTCGTCATAATTTAGACCTGTTTTATAAGTTTTGGTTGCAATTATGTTCTTTATGATAAGAAATAGAATACCTAGTTACATGGTAGCTTTGATTTTATTTATGTAATCTCAACTTTAGCCATGGTTTGTTCTGAATTGCCTTCTTTTTGGTTTTAGTTTTGGTGTTTTTTTTTCCATGGTGGTAACAGTTAGGACTCCTCCGGCCTGGTACCTAGGTCGGATTTGGGTTTATTAGTTACTAGACCTGTATTATCTTGACGATTTGTTAACTGTTGCTTATGTTTTTTGTCTGGATTGAAAGCCGATGTTTTACACCTATCCCTGTCATGCTCATCTTCCGACTCAACGCACTTTTAGTCCGAGTCTGAGTTAGTATCAGTATCGGAGCTGCTGTCCGAAAAAGAGTCCTCCCCAGTAACAGTGAGGTTGAGTCTCCCTTGGACGGCAGTTCTGGGCTGGAACTATGCTTTATTGGAGACACCTTTATTGGCCCTTCGATATGCAATCGCGCCCTGGGATGCAGACGCAGCCCCTGGAGCCCCGACTGTCAAAAGTGTGTTGTGTGTCGTTCTCCACAGATGCCCGCTGTCATCCTGGTGGAACCCCTCTACCCTCTGGTGAGCTAGATGTTTAGAAGTATCTTCCACCTTTGCCATCATTGCTTTATGGTACTAGTTGTGGATGGGTAGTTTTGTTCGGGGTGTTTTATAATGATAACCGGATCGATAACATCCATTTTTATTGTTTTTCTGAAGAGGCATATCCTGGTTTGTCATTTATAACTTGTTTAGGAGAGAGTTGCAGCATTCTTTTTGCTCTCTCCCATCCAACCCCTTCCCTTCTCATAATTTTGATTGTGTTTGCTGCCTTTATAATAGCTGGACAACCTCTACAACTTTTGGTATCTTGCAGGCCACAATTTGCGCAGTTGATTTCACCACTCAGGCATTCTCTGATTCCATGCCCCCATCCCCCACCTACCCCCTTCCGCATTTAGGCTCTATGAAAGAAGTCTTGGTATTTAAAGCATCTTAAGGGTGGTGGTAGGTAGTCTTCTACAGGATATTGTATCGAGGTACCTTGAATTGAGACAAGCATGGGCAACAGTTTCCCTGTGAATTTTATTAAGAAGGCTGTCGAGGTTTTTCCAAATTTATTTTTCAATCTAGTTTAAAATTTGAAATTAGAATGTGTGGCTGGCCAGTAGTGATCTGTGTGTGGAGGGTGTCCATTTCTGTAGATAGGTGTACGTTATGGATGACCACTTCACATCCACCTCCCGAAAAAGGGGCACTGGCCGGAATCTAAATCCCCCAAAATTAATGGTTTGGTTCTAAGTACTCCCGCCAGGACTTCGACTGAGGCCATTTTAAGTAGATATGCTCCAGAGGCCAATGGAATGACCTTTCTTAGCCCTTTCCCCAGCCCACGGCCAATGTCTCTGGCCAATGCCAGCAAAGGGATACTATTTAAAGTCTTATTTTCTTTGGCTCTCAGAATCTATTTATAGGGCACATCTTTTCTTCACAATGATCCTTTGTGTATTTGGTGTAAAACGTTATAGGTAGAGTTGAAATATAAACTGTTATTACTGGTATTATAACGATTTCTCTACTCAAATAGGACTCCTGTAAGAATGCAGGTTTATACAAACAAACTTATAAAAATGAAAAAAGTTTCTATATATTTCGGATATATTACTTTGTGACCATTCATGTTATTGTTAAATTAGTGTAGGTATACATACGTATATTTCGTATTCCTATTTTATTGAATTTAGGTCTGGTGTTAGCTTGTGTATAGAGTGGGCAAGTTAATATACATTAGAACTGAAATCTGACACATTATCACCCCTGGTTAATTGTAATCAAGTTGGAACAGATCCATGGAATATTCGCCAAACGCTAGCCGCAGTAATCAACAAAATTTAAATCGGCAATTTCATGGATAAATATGAATAACATTTCGGATGCATCAGTAGACTTAGACATTGACTCTCTAAGATTCTGCAATCAATAGACAATAAAAATCGACCAGACCTAATTACAGATATCCATAGAACAAATAGCTACATTAAACGAAATTAAAATACTACCGTCAACCTTAAATGGATACCAAGTCATGTCAATGAAATCGCCGACCAGCGAAGGAGGTTTCTATGACAGGTACACATCGCTTGGTATCAGTTTGAAGGAAGCATGCAACTACATTAAAGAATACCTTAAAAAGAAAAAGTGGACATTATTTTGATTTATTCAAATCAACCAAAAACTTTGTACTTGGAAAAAATCAAGATTCATCACCAAAACATTCATCATGATAAATTTAATAAAGAAAACTGAGACTAGGTGCCAGCTATTTTGGGGCAGCAAATAACGTCAGACCTAAAAACTTCCCGCACTTCGACAGAGCAGAATCATTCGATCAAATAGTATTATGGTGTAGGCAGGACATAAAGCAAGATGAAAACTAGAAAGGGACCCGTTATTAAACACCAGGCTAGCAACCTTCGACAGAATAACGTTATTATTACCATCCGAGTACAAAGGAGAAATTGTTAAAACTGCCGTATTATCATGTTTAGGGGGATTGAGTTAAATTGTTTGAATATAATATATAATATAATATAATCAAGCCATCACGTTTGATTTATGGTAATACCTCCTCTCAAACAAAAGTTATACCTAATTAGTACTTCCATTATTATGCTGCAGCCTAATTGCTATAATGTAGAAAGAAGTCACCGAATCAACGTTGTTTTGCTTAAAACAACCAACAAGGCCTGTATCATAGGATCTGGGCTGAAATTATTAGCATTGTTGGGACATTAAAATGTTTGTTTACTCATAAGAAAAAAAGTGGACTCATTGGAAAAAATACAAACTTTAAAAATCGTCCTTTATAAATTATATATAATATATTAATAAACAAATAAATGTACATTTACTACGATAAGAACTTTTATAATGCATTTACTCTCAAAAGAAACACATACAAATCAGTCTAGTATATTTACATTATTCTTAAAAAAATATTATAATTATAAAATATTGATTCAGTTATTGTAAAATATGTCATAAACATGCGATTTCGAGTTATTTTTATATGTCCATTATTTTCAGAAATTATGGAATGATAGACTATAGAAAAACGGAAATAGCATATATTTGGCAATCCTTCCTAATGGATTGAGTTAAATTAATCACCTCTTGGTAAAAGAACAAACTCTGCGATGGGGGGAAGTAATCTAATATAAATATATGTTTAGAAATATAAAAGAGTATCACTGTATGAAGAACAAAATGCAAAATAATTATCCATTCACAAATAAAATATGTTGTCGCTGAAACAACTATGCATTACAGTATTTGACAGCATGTGATAAAGAATAGACCTATGCGTATGCATCCTTTACAGTTACATCGCCGATGAGACATTAAAAGTTTACTTACTGCAACCTCTTGCGGACCAATACAGCATACATCTGTTGGCTTTTCATCTGTATCACAGTATTTGGTAACCTTGCCGCTTGACGTATCTACAAGCTTCAGTCGTCTGTTGTTGCTGTCTGCTATCACGGGACTTCCGTTAACAATGTGACAACAACCACTGATAAAACACCTGTTTTTATCATCTGGAAATTTGACTTTTACCATTCTTACTTGTTTACTTCTATTCTGTTCTTTCACCCCGGATCGTCTCTCTACCAGTCCTTCTACTCGACTGTCTCCTGGTCGCATGACATTTTCAAGTAAGGAATTAAAGCTGTTGATGGAATAAAAACAATTCATGTCGGTCTTGAGGTGGAATTGATTTTCCTTTATCAAACTTTTTGACTCGCTAAAAAGAGCGTCAACTTTTTGTGGTATTTTCTGAGCCTTCTTTTTAACGACAAACATATTGGCTTTCCACTTGTTTGACTTTGTAATCTTATCTAAACATTGGTTTATTTCGTCTTTAGTTAAAGCACACTTCTTGTTTACTTTTGACATCCCTCTTACCTTTCTCTCTCAGCTCCGCGATTCGGGTCAACAGTTTCTTGGCGTAGTCTTCAAGGTCTTTAAGAAAACTGTTTCCAATCTTTTGAATACTTGCCTCATGCTGATCTAAGGCTTCAATAGATTTGTTTATATTGTCTAGAGCCGACTTCAACTGTGCTGGGACAGTTTGTAACTCTGGGTCAGCATTGAGCTCGGCAGAGGATTTCCTGATGTTTTGGGGTTCCTGACATTTCCTGGAAAGAAATGTAACCAAGTGTTATTAACGTACATCGCATCGGTTCCATTGTAGCCATTAAATAAGGTGAAGAAACTCTAGACACTAGCCAGACACCAGCTATGGAAGTATATCGTAGCGACGGCATTGTGGCCATTATAGTGGGGTTAAAAAAAAACAACAAACACTGCTGAACACCAGCCCGTACATTGCAAGCAAGCTTGAAGACCCCATATGAACTGTTTGGCCACGAATAAAACTTAAACCAACACTTTGAAGTGGCCATTATTTAAGAGACGTTACACGTCGTCGACGCTTATATTTAAATTAAGGTGTTTTATCTACTAAAAAAAAAAGACACTTTTGTTTTTAATTCATATGGCTATATCTAGGTGAGAGATACACCTCTTATTATTTACTCACATTGTTAAACTTTACTTTAGATATACATACTAAGCCATGCTCAGGGAGATGCGGTTGTATTATAATAAAGCACATAATGTCATTAAAGTAATCAATCATATTGTCATTCTGGTAACATTATTTTGTGTACGTCGAAGTGGTATTTTAATTAAAATGTTACTCAGCGATTTTTACTACACACTGAAATAGAGACGTTTTCAAATTTCGCCATTTTGAATGCTTTCTTTACTGCGCGGGCTTCCTGGAATTAAGTATAATCCAGTTATTTAATTTAAATCAATAATAATAATTATAACAATAATCGTAACAAATGTCATCATCATCATCATCATTATCATCATCATTATTATTATTATTATTATTATTATTATTATTATTATTATTATTATTATTATTATTATTATTATTATTATTATTATTTTTTTTTTTTTATTTTTTTTTTTTTTTTATTTTTATTACTATTTTTATTTTTTTATTTTATTATTAGGGTCACTTTACTCATTCTATTTATTCTTCATCGTCTTATTATTAGGGTCATCCGACATCAGTCGGATGACACTTTATTGGTTCTATTTATTTTTCATCCTTTTATTAGGGTCATCCGACTTCAGTTGGATGACACTTTACTGATTCTATTTATTCTTCATCCTTTTATTATTTTTTTTCTTTAAAATTTCAAATGCATATACAGCATAAACTACTGCGCCGATTTTTATCAAATTTTCAGGTTTTTTTGGCACTAATAAGCACTAATAAGCACAACAATGGCCAACTGTTTACATCCTATTAGCCTTGGAAGAACTAGCGCTATTTAAGTTTGACGTTTTGGGGCTATGTTGCTTGTTCTGGATTTTTCGGACAAAGTACAAGTGCTAGAAAGGTGAAAATTAGACTGTCGTACTCAGAACATTACGTAGTTTCCTGTAGCAGAAAACTAAATTGATAAGTCTGTACAATCCTGACCTGCATCGTCTCAAAGTTGCCTCTTCCGGATCCTCGGCAAAAAACATATGTTACCAATTTTCAAATGCTCATAACTCTGTCAGTTTTAAGATTTTTTCGCTGAAACTTCACCAGTTTGTAGTCCTTGATAAGCCAAACATTGTCAGATACTATGTGATCGGATTTAGTCACAATCTGCAATTTAGTGGGGGCATGCTATAAGTCGTTAAACCTATATGGCTGGAGAACTACATACAGCCTTCTGTCACTGACAGTGTCAGTGGAGCGGCAGTACAGCAAGCCACCTGCAAATTTACACTTGCCTGTACCTGCTGAACAAAGTCGCACTTGTGTTAGAATTTCACCAATAATCAAAGCACTGTATCTATGCCAGCTTTGGAAATTTATCGCTCAAACTTCCCCAGTCTGTAGTGCCAAATTTCATTCGCGAGACTATGGGGATCAAATTACTATTAAATCACAAACCCCAATAAAGTGTGGAGTATTCTAGAGGCCGTTAAATCTATTGGGCTGTATAATAACATAAAGCCCTCGGTCATTGTCAGAGTATCATAATCTGACACTGTGGGTGTTTTACACCTCCTTTCAATGATACACAGGAATAGTCCCTGTTTGTGTAAATGTTTCAACATTGTTGAAGTATCATAACTAAATTATAGGAATTTATTGCTGAAACTACACCAGTGTGTCGTCCTTGATAAGTTAAACATTTCATTCGCTGGTACTGTAGCTATAAGAACAACGGTCTACAATTCAGTGACGATTATTGTTTTGCTCAAAGACGTATGCATTCATATGCTGCTGTTTGCTTCTAACAACAACTGCAGTGTGTGCTGTATGCGAAGTACGAGAGACAAATCTGTTAACACATATTCTTGTGATGTCCGGCCCAAAATACAAATAAACATGTAAAAATATAAAATTCATGAGTTGCAATTCTGTATTATCTTTGTATGAATTGTATGAACATATAGCCAAGTAAATTGGGTACATGGTGTTAATCTATGCATAAATTAACTCGGTAATATATTAAGGCTTCCGCTACTCGTTTCACTACGATATATGCTGAATTTATATTGGCTGGGACACTTTATTTTGCTCCGACTACAGGATGGATGATATCTTGTTCATTAAAGATGTGATGTTAGCACGCGACCTAGAGATAATTTGAAATGATTATATAACAAATTAATTAATGCGATTATGCTGAACTAGTACATTTACTTTGTTTACGGGATGTGTGTATAATTGGAATGCAATTGATGATTATTCAGGGTATACACTGTTCACCTCCACTACGGAGTTAAACATTAACATTGAAGCACCGGATCTTTTGGACAAATTAATATCACATGTCCACACAAAAAGAGTTGTCTTAACTCATTCAGATTTTCTTCTAATTATTTTGTTAGCTATTACTGGGATGACCCAGTTTTTGCCTTTCAGCAAAAATGTGGTTGTACATGTATATACAGCCTTCTGCCAGTGTCAGTGGAGCTTAACTCGCTATTGAGGTACAGCAAGTTACTGGTGTATTTACACCCCCCCCCCCCTGTTCCTGCTGAACGAAGTCGCTCTTGCATGTCACCAATTTTCAAAGCATCCTAACTATGCCAGTTGTGGGAATTTATCGTTCAAACTTGACCAGTCTGTAGTGCTTGATAAGCCAAACATTTCATTTGCAGTTACTATGGGGATATGACTTACCGTTTAACAACAATCTGCAATAAATAGTATAGTATGCTAGAGGTCGTATAACCATTATGGCTGTAGAGCTGAATACAGCTCTCTGCCCGGGTCAGCTTCAATTCACCTTAACCCTACACTGCCGATGAACTTACACATTCTATACACGATGTACAGCCATAGTCGCTGTTTGTGTAATCGTTTAAGCGATTTTCGAAGTATTATAAGTCGGCCAGTTATAGCAATTTATTTCTGAAATTTCACTAGTTTGCAGTCCATGATAAATCATTCATTTCATTCACTGGTACTCTAGAAATCAGAACAGCTATCTGCAATGAAGGGCCGATTATAGTTTTGCTCAAAGAGCTATGCATCCTTATGCTGCTGCTATATGCTGTTAATAACGACTGCTGTATGTGTTGGTACGGTCTAAGTAGACAAGTCTGTTAACAAATGTTCTTGCGAAGTTTGATGAGTTGCATTCCTTGTTGATTAATGGTGTGAACTTAACACGCGACATTGTCATCTTTAGAAATGTTTATATAGCAAATTGATTCATGCGATCATGCTGAACTAGTATATTTACTTTGTTTACGGGAGTGTGTGTAAAATTATTCAGGGTAAACACTGTTCACCTTCACTACGGGGTTAAACATAAATAGTGTAGCACCGGAATTTTGGAACAAATGAATTGTATATTCATATGTCCGCACAAAATGATTTGTCCGAACTCAGAAAGACTTTTCATTAATTTATTTTGTTAGCTATTTAGCAATAAACTGTTTTTAGGCATCATCAAAATCCGGCTGCAAGCATATGATGACCCAGTTTTACCTTTCAGCCAAAAGCATCTTTCTAGTTATTATTAGTATTATTTATTATTATTTGTTATTACTATTATTACTATTATTATTATTATTATTATTATTTTTTTATTATTATTATTATTATTATTATTATTATTATTATTATTATTATTATTATTATTATTATTATTATTATTATTATTATTACCATTATTATCATTATTATTATTATTATTATTATTATTATTATTATTATTATTATTATTATTATTATTATTATTATTATTTTATCATTACTATTACTTTTTTCTCTCAAATGGCCCCAAAAGTCATTGCTACCTGGAATGGTCCTACAAAATGCTGTTTATTGTTTCCTTAGATCTGTGTGAACAGTAGAACATAAATTCCCACACGTAGTTGCAAACAGGAATTTTCTGTCTGATCCACGTTGCGGAATACCTACTTTAAACTAAGAAAAAGACGTGATACATACTTTTGAGAGTATATTTAGTGTGATGTTTTTCTCGACTGGTTCTTTCTAACAAGGTAGTTAGGGTTCAAAACGTCTATACTTAGACTGAATAATGGGTTTATTGCAGAAATTATAACAAAATTCCCCAAAGCGGTGATAAGGTATTGATACATGTTTATGATACAAACAAACTGTCGGCTGTAAGTACTGGCTACACCTAATATATTATATATATTAATTTCAAGAGCAATCGACATTTATCCTTATCAGACAGCTCTTTAAAGGAGATATACTCCGGGTCCCCTTTTAGATCATTTACACACGGTGATCGTACATGGTTTAAATAAAATCGGCCCACAATTACGATTCTCCATTATTTTAAGTTAAACTTTACCTCTCATGAGTATCGATCCTCGATCTTTTGTGCCGATGTTTGCACAATTGCCCCAAACAAACAATATGTTTTCTTCTTTCATTACAGGAAATAATTCACCATTCCAAAATCGAAAATCTTTTGAACAGATACACCGGCTTTCTGAAGTTTAAATAGTGGTAAGCCAAAGCTTCTTATGAACAGATGACCCAGCTTGCTGCAGTTAAAGTACGGTAAGCTAAAACGTCTGATTGACAGATACATCAGCGTTCTGCATATTATGAACAAGAACAACAGCTTGCTGCAGTCTAAAAAGTTGTAGTACAAACCGTCATATGAACAGATTCACCAGCTTGCTGCAGTCTAAAGCGTTGTACGACAACACGTCTTATGAACAGATACACCAGCTGACTGCAGTTTCACGAGTGGTTAGTCAAACTTTTTGTAAACAAGAACAACAGCTTGCTGCAGTCTAAAGAGTTGTACGACAACACGTCTTATGAAAAGATACACAAGCTGACTGCAGTTTCAAGAGTGGTAAGTCAAACTTATTGTAAACAAGAACAACAGCTTGCTGCAGTCTAAAAAGTTGTAGTACAAACCGTCATATGAACAGATACACCAGCTTGCTGCAGTCTAAAAAGTTGTAGGACAACACGTCTTATGAACAGATACACCGGCTGACTGCAGTTTCAAGAGTGGTAAGCCAAACTTCTTGTAAACAAGAACAACAGCTTGCTGCAGTCTAAAGAGTTGCACGACAACACGTCTTTTGAACAGATACACCAGCTGACTGCAGTTTAAAGAGTGGTAAGCCAAACTTATTGTAAACAAGAACAACAGCTTGCTGCTGTCTAAAGAGTTGTACGACAACACGTCTTATGAACAGATACACCAGCTGACTGCAGTTTTCAAGAGTGGTAAGTCAAACTTATTGTAAACAAGAACAACAGCTTGCTGCAGTCTAAAGAGTTGTACGACAACACGTCTTATGAACAGATACACCAGCTGTCTGCAGCCTCTTATTGAGAGATACAACAGCTTACTGCAGTTTCATGACAAATTATGTCGAACAAACTGTTGCAAGTTGTGTATCAAAACTAAAATGCTACACTACATCTTGGGCATCAGTAATCACATAAACAACCACTCATTTAATTCTAAAGTTTGGCACAGATTAAAAAATACAAAACAAACATATTCACAAGAGTTTGTGCAACTTTTACAAAGATAGTTTTAAATATTATATTTATATATTTATGGAATGTCAATTTATATCTGAACTGATGTTGCAACTTTATGTTTGGCATCAAAGCTTTAAGAGTTCCACATAACGCAGCTACTTGACGGGTTGTTATTCTGGTACATGTGATTTATTGACCGGGCCGGTAATTATTCTGCTTAAAACCGGTCAATACTGGTCAATACCGGCCATTAATGGTCAAAAGTGGTCAGATGACACTAACATGTAAACACATATTTTTTGTTATTGTCTTATGTCATATTAATGAATTGTCAAATATTTGTGTTTATAAGTTATTTCCAGAGATAAACAAGAAGTTAAATAACGTAAACAAAATGGGTATTTTTTACATATTCTGCATTAATTTTCGAAATATCTGGTGATTATTTCAGTAATAATTAAATTTTAACATTTAAAGTTAATCCTATCTTACATCAGGAACTTACTATGATGATGTAGATCACATGTTTATTGACTCATTGATACACGGGTTTAATTTAACTACAAAGTGTAGTTGTCATAGTATGATGTTATGTAATAAAGAAATAGATCTAGACCAAGCAATGGTGGTACAAAGTAAATTTCTTAAAATTAAACATAGCTGATTCAGATTTTAAATATTCAAAATAGCATAGAATGTGTCATTAATTGAATACATGAAATTAATAAGGTACTTTTGTTATAGCAATAAAATCACATTAAAATAGCATGTTTGACCACGATTGATCACGTAGTGAGTATTGACTGGGACGATTTTAACTGTTTGAAACCACTTGTGAAATTCGGTGGTGGTCTTTAATCTATAGCGATGACCATCATCAAGCTAAATTATTTTAATGCAGAATATCATTTCTAATTTACATTTGATCAGTACTGAGTCTACTGACTACGTTGTGACCACCTAATAAAAGCAGTTAAACAATTAAAATAGTTTCGTCTCAAAATATATTTAAATTTCAAAGGGCACACATAATACTATATTTAAACAGTGTGTATATTTAAATCATAATCAAATGTCATTAAACATTTCTTTGACAAGTATTTACAGTATTTACCATTATTGACCCAATCAGGTTATTGACTGGAACAATTTTAACCGGTACGAAACCGCTTGTTAAAAGCGGGCATGGTCAGTACAGTCCAACACATAGTTACATTGTGTTTTTATAAGATAAGATAACCGACCTGTGCTCCAGAAGGCGACATTTTCTACACAAAAGTTCGTCATCTTGGCGACAGTACAACGTTATTATCTCTTCAGCATGTTTCCCACACTTCTCGGTTATCACATCTTTGTCGTCTCCAAGTCCTTGAACTACATTGTGATGTTCATCAAATTCATTTTGTGTTGATAAACAATA
Organism: Sinonovacula constricta; assembly: GCA_007844125.1. NCBI lineage: Eukaryota > Metazoa > Mollusca > Bivalvia > Cardiida > Solecurtidae > Sinonovacula > Sinonovacula constricta. Next base: position 38,898,647 of record CM017570.1, read on the forward strand.
TGTACACATATGTTTCTGGCAGTCGTAACAATAATAATTCGCATTCGCTACTTTGTTCTTTTTAGCACAAATTGAACATTTGATTTTACTGAATTCGTAACACCCGATATCAAAATCTCTCGCGGTCGCCATGTTTTGTCAGTCTGTTAGATTACTTTAAGATCCGTATTATTGAATATCAAACCCCATTGATAGTCTAACGACCAGAGAACACAACAACTTTTATTTAGTTCAAAATGATTGGAATAAATGACTTTATACACACGACGGTCATGCTACCGTTTGAAAGATATGAATGATCCCAATAATCTCTCGGCACAGTCTTTTATTGAAGGAGCCACGTATCGTCTCTAGGATACATCCAAACACAAAATAACACTGAAATGACAACGGTTAAAGGAAGTAACCCTTATTACATTATAATTATTTATTATTTTTATTGTTATGGTTATTGCCATGATAATAATAATAATAATAATAATAATAATAATAATAATAATAATAATAATAATAATAATAATAATAATAATAATAATAATGATAATGATGATAATAATAATAATAATAATAATAATAATAATAATAATAATAATAATAATAATAATAATAATAATAATAATAATAATAATAATAATAATAATAATAATAATAATAAACATTATCGCAACAATAGGCAATGTTAATATACGCACATTTTTCTTGCTCATTCGGGCTAACATTTTTAAGTCTTATAATACTTGTATGTAAATGTGCAGCCGCGAAATAGGAGAAGTGAATTAGATTGGTCGTAGAACAGACAGCGTTTTAGCAATCCTACTATAATATAGACCATACAAGGCAGTCACCATCGATGACAGCTACCGAATTCAGCTGGTTATTCCTTGTATGTGACTATGGATTAATATACGGAATATTGCCTTTAAGCTAGGAGGATTTACAATCGCCATGACGTACTCCACTGTGGTAAAATATTTTCATCGGAGCTATTCAAATACAGAACCTATCGAATAGTTTCCAAAAGGGCTGCCGAGGATTTCAAAGTGTAGAAAACCACAGACCGACTAGGTATATTTTATTTCCTTCATAAAGAATGGGTTGCTTATGAGTAAACATATGTGTTGCATATGTAATTGTGATACTAACAAATTATATTTTGTGATACATCCTAAAGAATAAAATACATACATGCTTGCTAGTTGCATATTATATGTTCAAAATGTATGTCCTATCCGAGCCACGCTGCAGAGATTGCTTTTTCTAGACTTAGAAAACCACGTGACCACTTACTTTTGATATTAATTATCATGTTATATAGCCATCCGGATAAAACGCTCTGCTGCCTATATCTGTTTAGCAGAGACCACTATCGAACTTTTTATAGAGATGTTTATTTGTTTGTTTATTTTGTTCATCGTTAGGTCCCCTTGAAGCAGATAAAGTACTGACGTCAGTGTGTATGGAATGCCGTAAACACAAAGAGTCACATTATCCTGACACCGAGCAAACCAGTAGTGGAACTACCTTTATATTTGCTTTAGATTTAGCAAGGGAGCAATACCACTATCATTTTTAACTACTTTGGTATGTCGCGGATCGAAAAGGTGTTAACCATATCAGTGGGTACTTGTGTGTACACGGTTTCGTATTTGCAGAAATAATTGTAAATGTGTTAAAATTTGTAATGTATTTATTCAAATACATCATTCCATGAAGATGTCATATAGTTTGGCTATGCATTTTCTTTTAAAGATTTAAAGTACATAGTGATTACGGGAATGAAGAAAAGTGTTTAAATTTTGAACAAAAAACATGCCGATATCTTAAGAAAAGTCGCTCCATATTACATACAAGACGGACAAAAAGAAGCTAATAACGCTTCCTAAGGCCTTACTTTAATCCTTATAACTGATAAGCTTTTAATGAATCCCATCGAAATCATAACAGAGGTATTACGGCTTTAAATTGAAACAATGGCGTCCAATAAATTTAAATTCAACAAAACGACACAAGTGCATAAATATTACCTTCTTCATGATGGCTCTTAAGCCTTCCAGGAGGTAGAATCAATGGACATAATTAATTACCACTCTGTGTAAAATCGCCGTTTGTTAGTTAAATTGTTTTACATACTTTTTTGTTTTTATTGCAATTTTTTTCTCCATGATGGTACATTTTTTTTATAGATGCACGAACTCTTGCCTTTTTCCTTATTTTACTAACCCTACCCCCATTATCTCAGTCGACTGCTAAGGCTGACCTTATTTGGAGAAGCAGTCAGCTGATAAGACCCTCCCAAACGGGGCCCAAGACAGGGTTATCAGTGCTTTTAATCTTCAAACAAAGTGAAATATATCGATGGTATGCATTTTGTTTTGAGTTGGTGTATGCTAGACCTTTGACATTGGACACAAGCAAAAATACATGTGTATTGATTATCACGATTACGTAACACCAGCTGTCAAATTACCCCACCCTTCTAATCAGCACATAAAGAAAAGGATGTATATGGATGCCCGTTACCTCTTTACATATTACATAATCCACTCATAACAAAAGCCTGTCTCCAGAATTTACCGCTGACCTTTAGTGCGTGATTGGAAATTTTCTTTACTCCAAACTAGTGAACATTGTACGGGTCATAAATCACTCAACTGGAGAAATAAGGGTCACCAAATGGCTGTTCATGTTTAATTGCGCAACACAATCTGCATCAGAGTTTTTGTGGGAGTTTAAGAGCAGGTAGATAGGTGCTATTTTTTTCTTGGTGTCGGTAATGTGGAGAGGGATAAAATCAATTTCATAGAACTTTGCGTAAAATGAGCGGTAAGTCACATGAGCACTAACATGGGCACTAGCACTAGCATTTGAAACAATAAGGTTAAAATCTTACCGATGATGGTCAATAAAAGGACAATACAGCATGAAATTGGGGCAATATAAATAATATAATATATAAATAAGTAGTAAACATGTACCATAAATGTGAAAACTGTTTATTTCTCTGACGAAATTTCACAAAATATGGTGTGTTGAAGAAATCTTATAGTCAAATATTTAAATTAGTTATTTGCATAAAAAACTTTACAATTATTGGATTTTGTTTTAATATGGTCTCCCACTCCTCCTCCACCTCACCGTCATCATCTTCCTATAGATCAAAGTATCTGGAATTTTTATAATCATCTAATTATCTAGCTTATAGTTATTCACTTTGGGTACAGCAGGGTCAGAGTCGTCATGAGAAAAGGATAAACACGATCATTATATATCATTATATATCACAATCTCCCCACGAAATAAAACAAATCATTAATGCCATGATTCTTAAAAAGCACTACCATGCATATTTACAGTACTGAAAATCATGAAATTGACAAACGGAACGGAGTGGAAATGGAAACGAAACGTTTTTCGTTTCCTGTTGAAACGGAAACGGAACGGAGTGGAAATGGAAATGCAACGGAGCGCTACAAACGCTTGAAACGGTGTAAACGGTATAAATGCTATAACCGGAGCGCTTGGAACGCTAGAAACGGTAGAAACGCAAAAATCGGAATGCTAGTAACGGAAGAGTTATTTTCACTACCGCTTCAAACGTTTCTAGGTCACCTGATTATTTATAGTAACATTCCAACCGTTTCTTTGTACGAAATAAATTTAAACGAACACAATAACTGGTTTCAATTTATCAACATAAACGCGCTACTTTGTGTTATCTGCAGAAAGAAATAACAAAAAAAAAATCTTAATTATTATCTAAAAAATCGTATTAATCAAACTCGTACATTACAGTTCCGAAACCGCACAAGTTGTCCAAGTCATCGTGTATCGTCAAAACAGAAACTGCACTAAAAATCACTCCGCACGATAAAACACACAATTTAACTATACAATTGCCTTTCTGTCGAAACTGATATTTTAATTCCAATGAAAAGCTTAACATCCGCATTGGATCGACATTCTTAGTCTTCATCGTTTTGCATATGAAGATAGTGTGTACACAGCTGACTTTACACGTATGCGCGCGCAATGTCGCAGCCTGAGTTTGAATTTTCGCTAATTACTTGATAGCTGCATGGTCCGTTCCGGGATTAACTTCGCCTATCATTTTTTGTGAGAATACTGTTTAAAGTATTTGTCATTTACAAAGAATGCATTGCGTGATACAAATTAAAGCTACTTAATAAAATTAAACGTTAACCAACAGAATGTAAATATTTCATATAACACAAAAAACTAAAACAACTAAACATAAAACAAACAAACAATGCTATGCATAATTGCAAGGTGTAACCCAATCAAGAACCAATTACATCCTCCCCGGCACTCAGAGCCCACCACTGGTATAATCCTAATGTGCCACGTCTGAATAACGATAGATTTCCAAATAGTGCACGTATACAATCATCGATGACAGTTAAATGAAAAACAATCGTAAAAACGAACTTATATCACGTCCATTTACATGATACATATCAAAGAAATAATCATCATTACCGCCATTAAATTCACATGATCATCATTATGATCCCATATTATCTGTATAATCGCCACTAATCATCATCATCAGCAGCAGCACCGCCGTCACGATCTACATCATAATTGTCATTAGCATCAACATCACCGTAACCGTTATTACCATTTTCATCATAATCATAAACAACATCGGTATCACCGTCATCTTTATCGGCAGAAGCAGCAGTAGCAGCATCACCGTCATCAGCATCATCATTTCTTTAGTTACAGAGGTATGAATATGTAGTTTATTTTATTTTGCCTTTTTGTCAAGCAAAGTTTCTTATGCTTCTAATCTTAATTGTTATAATTCTTATAATGAAGAATGGTGTAAATTTGGACATTGGTGTCAAAATTCCCATTTCTAAATGCATAGTTCCCATAATGCGCTATTATGTATATATGATTAATCGGAACCGCGATTAAAAATCTGCATAAAACTGTTGACTTTATTTGACTTGCAACTATTTGAATGAAGGGCTACACGCCTGGCTACGGCTTATTTTATGACCCCGCCATGTTCCCATTCATGTCTTTAATGTTCTATGCCAATTGGTGGTCTAAAGTGGGCCCTACCGGGAACTTAATTTGTGTACACATTTAAGGATAGAAATGTATTAATTTAAAGTATATCTTTTTCTAAATTCATATTATGTTTCTTCATGCGCATGGGTCCATTTCATACCTTCATAAAGTATTACTCTAACTCAATCCCCAATTTTAATACATGAGCGGACACCCAACTAATAAAGCTAATTGGCAGATTTATGACACCTTGTTTGTCTAGTGGACAGGAAGTGTGACCGTGTTTTTGGCACCTTTTCCCCTTTGTAAGAACACATGCATCCGCTATGCAGCTGTGTTTAAAAATGTCACCATGTGGCAGTCGTGTGGTTTATGACCTTCACCTTTTAAAGAGCAATATGCATTGACTTATGCAAGGACAACAAAAATTAAAAAAACACTTAGGTCTACAAAATCTTTTTTGGCTCATAAAAGGACCTAACGCTATATCTAGCAGTACCCACAATGATGCACCCTTTCCCCACCCCACACTTTTTTTGTTGAGGAAGAGGAAACGTGGATGGGGGATTTCTTATAGTAAATACTACATAACTTGTCGTTTATTTTTTGTAAATAATGTTAAGAAGACAAGACACTTAAAGGAACAGTCTAATATATATTTTCATCTCGTGTTTAGTCCAAATATATTATTTCAATGGCTCGCCTATTATTTTATAGTTAATCCATACCTTAAATATAAATAATTCCTTTATAAAAAAAGTTTATGATCATTCGATGGACAAAAGAAGTTTGTTAGGACATTTATATAAGTAAAAGGATATGCGTTCTGAAACATTACTACATAGTACAGTCCCCCCTCCCTCCCCTCTCACTACTTTAGAACTTATCATTATGGCAGCTTGAAGACAATTATCGATCGATATCATGTTAAACAGTATTGAGAGAAATAATGGGTCGGTCAATTTGAAACGATTTTTTTTTTCTTTTCGGCGACTTCAAATGGTTGTGACTGGCGATTGTTTCCCAGAATTTTCTTTGATGTTGCAGTGTTGGCCAGAGAGCCCGCCGCGCCAAAAAGAAACAACACCGCATTTATTTTGTTACAACCTTGGATAAATTAAAATCACAGTGATTTAATTAGCGACTCCATGTTTTAAGTGCGTTAACAATGTAATGAATAGCCGTTAATTAGCGCTTATATGAGCAAACCGAAAGCAAAAATAACACACGCTTGTTTTCTTAGAAAGTTGTATTTTATGCGACTTTTTATGTGCCTTTTTTCGGAAAAAACAATTTTGTTCATGTTTATATGAGAAAATAATGTTAACGATGAAATGCGACTCTAGTGAGTAATACTTTCCTTAAATTCTTGGATATTACACGTAACTGTCAGCGTTAAAACTAAAGTCCGCCATGTAACAAATATGGGGGGGGGGGCAAACGTTCGCCTTTTCATTTTGGCAGCGGGGGTGGGGGGCAAACGTCCTGTCTGCACTTACAGGGGCGGGGGGGGGGCAAACGTCCGTGGGGTGGGGGCAATTATCAAAGGGGCAAATGCCACAATTAGCCAAAATTGTGTGTGTCATCGTACAAATTCTAAGATCGTATCACCATTACGATTTTTTTTGCGGATTGACACATCACAGAGAAGTTACTTTTAAGGATATTGGATGTGTGTGGACCACATTTGACAGTTTGTTTATTCCGGGATATGACGTCTGGCGAAGACAAGTAGGTCAGGTAAGGGCTATGGGTAAAGGTGTTAAAATACGTCATATTGACAAATTCGTCAAATTAACTTATATCCAATACAATTAATCAACGCGAGGTTTCTCGTTAAACAATTAAAACTTTGAAAAAGTCGTGCAAAATTGTTAAATTGTCACAATATTTATTTCGTTCTATGTTTGAATCAAAAAGTAATATTTCTTCTTAAACGGTTTAGAGGGCTGTAATTTTTATTGGTGTTTTATTTGACTATCTTCGGTGATTTAGTGTTTGGACAACACAATTGTGACAGAGCTGCAATTGTGTTTGTGAACTATTTTCGTTTTTTAGCATCAGTGTTTGGATAAATATCGCGAAAATGAATGACAACAATACAAAGCGTGTTCAACGTTTTTGTTGGTCAGTCTAGATGGGAAATGTATGCACTCACTGAATCTTTACCTGGTGTTTTATAATTGGAATTTGAGTTTTTCTGCGTAAAACAGGTTAGTAGTGAAACATTTTATCGTGATTAGCCTAATATTAACTAAAGCGCAGTTTCCTGTTGTTTCGGCTGACTCAGGAGGGTAGTTATGTGTCTGCAATTTTCCTCCGGGTGGCTGACACTGAATAGCCTCGTCGCAAACAATCTATTGCCGATTCCTTTATCTCCCCAGAATGTTTACTTCTTTCGTCATTTTGCAAACACACCGGAAGTAATTTACATTAAGAAATTTATTAAACGAATTTTTTTAATCAAAATCGCAACGGAGCGAAATGGAACGATTGAAACGATAGAAACGGAAGAAACGGAAGAAACGATAGAAACGCTGGAAGCGTTTGAAATGCAGCGCTAGAAACGAATAAAACGAAATGGAAACGCAACGGAAGCGGAATGGAAACGGAGCGGCGAACGCTTCCAACTGAAACGGAAACGAAACGGAGTGAAAACGGAAAAATTGTCAATTTCGTAATTTTCAGTACTGTAGTATGCTACAGGCAGGTTTTAATTGTTTGCTCATTAAAAACTAATTCACTCCTCGCTGAGGACAATAGTATCAACAAATATTCTTTTGGCGTATTAAATTGTTCTTTTTTTAACTAGTTCTAGTTTTTACACAATAAAACAACAACTTTAATAAGTGTTTCATCATCAAGGATATAACATTTCCATGTTGTTCTAACCCCAAACCCCCGACGCGCCAGGCATGATCACGTGTTTCAAAACATCGCTGTGATCCCAGATACACGCTAGACGGTCACGTGCTCTATTGCTGGCGACTTTTGTGTGGTATGTTTAACGGGGATTAAATATTCAGGATAAGTTTCTGCTGATAAGGATTGATTTTATTATTATCAAGTGTGTGTGTGTGTTGATTACGCCTAGGAAAGGCAAAAATGACGTGTGTTATCATCTGGAGGCGTTTTATCGAGTTTGATTTTAAAGAGGGATAGCTCAGCGATGGCTAAATAGATTTCAATGCGGTTGTTAGTAAATGAAAGAGAAAATAATGTCGTAGGGAACTTGCAATTACCTTCTAGAAGCGAAATAATTTTATCATTTTTAAAGTGATATTTAAAAAAAAAATACAACAAAAATTTTGAAAATCAAATAATTTTCAAACAAGACAAGATATAAAAAAATGAGGCACTGTTTCCTCCGTTGATGAGAGAAGAGTATCTCGGTCATGTTTGACCGAATTTACCCTAGTTGTGTGCATTTTATCCTATTAAAAATGGGATTCCATATTTTTCGTGGCTGTTACAAAGTATTCAAAGAGACCAAAGGGATGCAATTTTGAATTTATTTATGTTTTTATTACTTAATCATAGTTAAAATGTTGTAAAGTCTAGATCTGTCACAGAAATAGAGAAACTTGATGATGACATTTTGTGTGTGTGTAAGGAGTACCCTTAAAACAGAAAATGTTTATTCGAAAAAGAAACTTAATTGTTTAAAGTCACCGAGATGCTAAAAATCAATTTGACTAAACTCGAATATTTGGCATATCAAGTTTTTCAGTTAAAAGCATTTAAAGGGACTTTAAAAGCTTTGAAACTAGGTATGGGAAGTAAACGTGTGTATAGGGATAGAACACAAAATTATCAAGCCTTACAGTTATACATGGAGGGTTGGACAGCAGATGGTGGTGGTCACTGAAATTTGCAGGAGACACGAGGATTTATGGTGTTCTAAAATAAAAAAAAGTACTAGTCTGAAGACTTGTAATGGAAACAGTGGATGATATCTGTTTAATGTTATGTACTTTTTGGTTTACACAACTGTGCTTATATATGAAGAAAGGACGGTCAGGTGAAAGTCCCTACGCAATCTGCCCAGCCAAACAGACCACGTTTAGTGTTATGGTTTGGGTTGTATGCGTCTTGAAGGCATTGCAACATTTGCACATGGCAATTGTTTAATAGACTAAAACAACCTAGCTATCCTTGAATGTGTCATGGCCTTTTGCTGTGCATCAGTTTAAAATAATTACTATGCATTCATAGATAACAATACATCTGCACTTATAACCGATAACATAAAATTCTATATGGAAACCAAGTGGATGGCCAGCACAGTCCCTATACTTTAATACTGTAAATAACATCTTGCTTCGTTTGAAGAGATACTAAAATGAACGCATTCAATATAGGCTGTTGAAAAATACAATCGTCTATTGTCATCATCGTCACTGAGGCAGGATGGACGTTCGGTCCCATCTCTCCGCTAAAATATTTGTCCTTTCTCTACGCCGTCCCCTAAATCGAATACCGGACTGGTACTCTGCAACAAAAACAGCCTCTAAGGACCTCCTACTATTAGGGTAACGATTGGAACTAAGTTCCTTTGACACTCGGCGAAAAGCGCAAAAAGGTACGATTTTTGCGTTTTACAATCCGAAAAAGTATTTCAGACGGATGGCTCAACTTTTGGATGAGACAGGTATCCTGAGTGCGAATCCGGTTTATTTTTGGCAATCTCGTATCGTTTCTGTTTACAGGAGGCATTCCGGCCCAGGTGTGCCCTTGCTTTTTTCCAGCCCTAGATCTGAAAATCGGAGACCGCATTTGGGGAACAGTTTTGAGCCAGATAGTCTACCTATTTGTTCCTTTTTTTTAACCTGAACATTGTTAAGACTGCTGGCTCAATTTTTGTTTCTAGAATCATCCATGTATCATGGACACGAATGCAGTATTACTTTTGAGCATTTTATCTCCCAAACGGTAAGAAATAAAAAAAAACTAATTCGTGTTCTGTACCTGAAATAACCCCTTGGGACATAGTTTGGGGTAGTTGTGAATTACAACAGAACAGGAATATTGAACACAAGTGCCTTCTTACTCTGGGACATTATTTTTGCATTCGGGGTACAGATGCGCAATCCATACTATGTACCAGTGGATTATTATGGTGACAAGGCACGAATCCAGTGTCCAATTTTTGGAAATTTGTTACCGTTTTAGACATATGTTCTAGGGTTCAGACAAATTCAGACTGTTCGGGCAGCACTGTTTTCGTCCAAAACTGTACCATCCACCAGACGGCTTAACTGATTTTTAGGCTGAGGCCAGGTGTGCTAAAGGACGAATCTGGTGTTACTTTCGATCTTCCTTAGTGGTTTGGCATACAGGTCCCTTTCTTGAAAAGGTACGCGCGTGAGATATGAATTGCGTGGGATGTGGCTCTACATTGTGACATGTGTATGAGTTGTCGCTCTTTTGTGTAAAATGTGTCTAAATGCGAGATTTAAGTCTCATCTGCGTCAGATTTGTTCCTACTTTTGCAATTGTCTTACATAGGATTACCTTTATCATGTGCCTTTTTAAATTTTAGTACACGTTGAAATTTTAGTATACGTTGCAATGCTCAGAGGACTGACATTATCTTATTCATGATTACTGATTACACCAATGTTACATATGCAGACTGACGGCATGTACTCCTTTTTGTTATTTAATTCCTCATATTTAGGATTGTTACGTATATTTTCCTTTGAAGAACTTTAGTCTTTAGTTCATCAATTCAATCTATACATGAACAGGGTGTTACATTCACACTTCTTCTCATGTCATTTCTTTCCTTGACTCAAGATCTAATATATTTTTGCAATCAACAATTTTATGTACAAATTCTAATAGAAATAATACTTGCTCTCTCTCTCTCTCTCTCTCTCTCTCTCTCTCTCTCTCTCTCTCTCTCTCTCTCTCTCTCTTTCTCTCTCTCTCTCTCTATCTTTCTCTCTTCTAGGTACAATGTGGATATTATTTTTCAAATGCGTCTCTCCTTTCGTTTGACAACGTCCAAACTTATATCTTATTAAGAAAACGTCACCGCTTGGACATTGTTTATTCAACTAGATCGGGTTTCGTTACAGTGCATGCGTTTGTGAGGTTCATCAGGACGTGCGCGGTTAGAGCTCTATAAAAACGATTTAAACACCCAAGTCTGTCCCTTTTGCCGACTGACCGTTCAAAGTCGGTAACTGTTGGATTTGCTTTCTTATGACTCTCTACATATTTGTTATTACTTTTGCATTTTGCTTCCATATGAATATATTGTGTCTTGTCAAATTTTGTTATATGTATATATGCAATGCTCATAGGACTTTGTCATATTTTTCTATTGTCAATAATATGCAGGTTGAGGGGCTAATACAAGAGGCGTGTCCACAGTTGTTCCTCTACGGTGTGAGATGTGTTTGCAATGCGTAAGATATACTTTAAATGTGCTTATAATTTATTACTTGTAACGCTGGGTCTATATATGCGTATTTGCGACTCTACGGTATGCAATGTGCAAATAATATGTGAGATGTTTGCTTGAAATGTCCCGATATTGCTTAAGACATGACTGTATTCTGTTGGATGTGACTGTAATGCCTGAAGAGTAACTCTTTAGCGAATGTGTTCACTTAATGTGATTCTACTGGTTAAGTGTACTTTCTTTTGAAAGCCTAATCTACAATTTATTTCAGGCAAAATGCCTTTTTAAGTCTGAAACCTACTCAATTCATGATTTTTTTTTTTAAAAGTTAACATATTCTTTGTGTTAAAATGACCTTAAATTATTTCAATTGATATTTTTGTTTGTCTTTCCATTATTTTTGGAGGTCATTTTATTTAGTTATCTCTTAAAAATGGTGATTTTTTTATTGTTTTACTTGATTTCAGTGGTTGAAGATTAGCGGTAAGAAGCCATATGACAAGGACAACTTTAAAAGTGATTGTGAGGCTACCATATCAGGGATGTCAGTATACTGAGCCTCATGGGTGTTTGGCGTGCCAGAGTCTACTCTGAGAGATAGGACAAGGAAGAATATTGCGTTGGATTGCAAGCATGGGCCATCTAGACCATTCTGTGAAGAGAAGGAAAGCAGACTGGTCTACCACATAGTGTACATCGGAAACATAAGGTACGGATATACTATAGTGGAAAACATCCTATGGCTAGAGAGTATGCCAGATCTATTGGTAAGAATGTCCAGACCAAGGAAGGTCTTAGTCAGGGTTGGTTCTACCAATTTTAGAAAAGATGGTCCGAGCCAGAAGTGGTCTCGCCACAAACAATTCACGAGCCAAATCAGTATCTACTGACACTATTTACACATTTTTAAAGAGCTGTATGATATCATGGAACACAACTTAATCATTTTCCCAGAGAGAATTTATCATGTGGATGAATAAGCGTTTTCAACGAAACAAATCTCCCAAGCTTGTGTGTGGCAATTACACAAAACCACAAGCTGTAATATCTGCACGTTCCAAGAATATTACAGTTTTACACCGTCCCCGGTTGTACTTTTGCTAAATCTCGTGCCTACTCGTATTGAAAGATAACTTATATGAAATTCGCAGAAATCGCTTCATGTCCTCAAATAACTATATTGGTATGGACCACAATATACGCACCGATTTGGAAATGATATTTTTCATACACACCCGTCCACGTTTATCAATAGACTCTTCTATAAGGCAACCACACTTTTAGCCACTAGGTCGCCGCTTGTGCGTGATATTTTAAACATTCATACACACATACGGCCGCCTGTATCACCTGTATCAGAAGCAGAATCTGAGTAGTACTAGGTAACAACTTCATGACCAAAACTTAACTGGCAATGGATTGACGTTCTATAGTTATAGCTGACGTTATAGGAATTTGAAACACATCATTACTATTTAAATTTACACGTTTATAAATGAATTGCATTGTATGATATATTAATCTAAAAATGATAGATCTATAAGTGTGTTGTCATTTAAGCTTTGTAGTACTTTTTATTATTGACGAATGTACATAGCAACCAAGTATGATACTTAAATGCGTTAATACATGAATGCTTAAGGAATATTTGCACACCATACAAACATATTATTGTGTTTTTTAAATGTGAAAAAATACGAACACTTGTTTTACAAAAAAAGAACACTATGGTACTTAGACAAGTGATTCAATATAATCGCTGTTCAATATTTTTGTTTTCTTTTTTCTAGCAAGCACACTCGAATCCCCACAAACTAGAACAATTTAAATATTTTAAATAGCTAGATAGTTTAATCCACTTATGGCAATTCAAGCTTAGCCGAAGCAACAGCAGCAGCAGCAGTAGTACTACTAGTACTACTAGTAGTAGTAGTAGTAGTAGTAGTAGTAATCCGAAGCCAGCTGTGTTGTTGTTGCAGGTCATTATCTAAGCGTTTCAGCTCCCTTAATCTCACAGGTACTTGATAATTGCTCTCTGGTAACGGTAAACGTGAAATGTGACTCGTATTTTAAAATAGTGTCTTGTTTACTGCATGTATAGGTCACAGTGTCTGGGAAGGATCGGCATTATCTTTCCTTACCTTGCATCACTAGAATTTTTATAGTTTGCCGAGCATCTGGCCGTCCTTTATATAAGTGGCCAGGGCTCGGAAAATGATATTAATGGGAAGAGGATGTTGTATCTGTAAAATGACAAAGATTCTGAAGTTAAATGGTTTGCCAAAGATATCGTCTCCGTCAGGTTAACCCTGCAGTGCGGTTGGAAGTGTGGCTCATCGTATATATCCTTACAGGTATCACAAAAAATATATGTTTTATGATTGATGTATCTATAATCATACCGTCTGTTTGGCTTTCCTCTACCGAAATTAAATAAAGTACTGTTGTTAGATACAGCTTCTGTTGCTTAACACAGACATCGTCAGCCGAGTGCCCATCAGTCAACAGGTGTTTCGCCCCTTATCTCGGTACACCCTCGTGATGGCGGGGCAGCAGTGGGGATCAAGCACTGCTTGTCTGTGCTGACTTCCACTTGGTTTCATTACGTCGGAGCCAGAGCCAACTGAACGCTCTTTCAGCTGCTCTACTAAGAGCTCGTACTGAGCTTTTCCTTGACTTGCCCTTCATGCCTAGAGCTTCCAAGGCTTTCCAAACTGATTGGGCAGGAAAGCCCTTACATCCTACTTCCATAGGGAAGACCCAGGTAGAGAATCCTTTCTCCCTGCACAAGTCTGCCAGTTCTTGGTACTTCGACCGCTTCCTTTCATTTGCCTCATCCGTTCTTTCTTCCCAACGGACTGTCTGTTCCACGAGTATCATCATCTTTGGGATTGCAGACCAGATGACTATGTCTGGGCGCAGACTTGTCTGTACGACATCTGGGAAGACCACCTTCTGTCGTAGGTCCACCTTCATCTCCCAATGTCTTGCCTCTTGTAGCAGGCCTGTTTTCTGGACACCCTTTGCCTTTTGTCCTGGTTTTACAAAGTTGATGAACTCTGGTCCCTTGGTCTTCATGTGTCTTTCTTGTCTTCTCTCTTTCTCCAGGATGTCTGCTAGTACACGGAGGACTTGATCATGCCGCCATCGGTATCGACACTGAGAGAGCTGTAGGGCAGGCTGTTAGGACATGTTGTAATGTTCCCCTCTGCTTGCACAGTGGACAGCTGGGGTCTTCGCTCAGCTACCATCTCTCTAGGTTTGTTGGTGTTGGTAGCAGATCATACACCGATCTAAGCAGGAAGGAGAGCTAGAGGGGTTCATGCTGCCAAATCTCCTGCCATGTTAGCTTTCTCTCTGGCAAGTTCTACCGGTTCCAACTTTCTTGCTGGTCCATCTGGACTGATCTTGCTGATCGGTGCGTTGCTTCTGATTTTCTGATCTCCTGCTGTACCATACTGAATCTCTCCTGGCTATCTGCCTTATTCCATTGCGGTTGTTGCCCATGTCCTAGTCCTTCTCGACCTTTGTTGGTGGCTCCTACTATGACCTGGTGTTGTAGACTACTCTCAGCTTATTCAACTGCCTTGGTTACTGACCACTTCCTCCCTGTTCTTACTTCTGTTCATGCCTTGCTGACTTTCCCATCTTCAGAGTCTCGTAGCGTCAAGTACAGTCTGGTCTTAGCTACTTTGTTATCTTCGACAAGCGAGATGAGTGGGATCTGCAGCTTCGTGAACTTGCCGTACAGCCCTATGGAGCTGAATGATGGGGGTAGGCCTAGCCGTTTTCTTATGTGCTTGCTTACCGCCTGTTCTAGCTGCTCAACCAGGCAGACTGGTATTTCACTGACCATAAATTGCCAAACAAGCCTTCCATGTTGGTAAATCCAGGTCTTGAACTTCCCTGGGATATACGCAGCTGCTCTACTAAGAGCTCGTACTGAGCTTTTCCTTGACTTGCCCTTCATGCCTAGAGCTTCCAAGGCTTTCCAAACTGATTGGGCAGGAAAGCCCTTACATCCTACTTCCATAGGGAAGACCCAGGTAGAGAATCCTTTCTCCCTGCACAAGTCTGCCAGTTCTTGGTACTTCGACCGCTTCCTTTCATTTGCCTCATCCGTTCTTTCTTCCCAACGGACTGTCTGTTCCACGAGTATCATCATCTTTGGGATTGCAGACCAGATGACTATGTCTGGGCGCAGACTTGTCTGTACGACATCTGGGAAGACCACCTTCTGTCGTAGGTCCACCTTCATCTCCCAATGTCTTGCCTCTTGTAGCAGGCCTGTTTTCTGGACACCCTTTGCCTTTTGTCCTGGTTTTACAAAGTTGATGAACTCTGGTCCCTTGGTCTTCATGTGTCTTTCTTGTCTTCTCTCTTTCTCCAGGATGTCTGCTAGTACACGGAGGACTTGATCATGCCGCCATCGGTATCGACACTGAGAGAGCTGTAGGGCAGGCTGTTAGGACATGTTGTAATGTTCCCCTCTGCTTGCACAGTGGACAGCTGGGGTCTTCGCTCAGCTACCATCTCTCTAGGTTTGTTGGTGTTGGTAGCAGATCATACACCGATCTAAGCAGGAAGGAGAGCTAGAGGGGTTCATGCTGCCAAATCTCCTGCCATGTTAGCTTTCTCTCTGGCAAGTTCTACCGGTTCCAACTTTCTTGCTGGTCCATCTGGACTGATCTTGCTGATCGGTGCGTTGCTTCTGATTTTCTGATCTCCTGCTGTACCATACTGAATCTCTCCTGGCTATCTGCCTTATTCCATTGCGGTTGTTGCCCATGTCCTAGTCCTTCTCGACCTTTGTTGGTGGCTCCTACTATGACCTGGTGTTGTAGACTACTCTCAGCTTATTCAACTGCCTTGGTTACTGACCACTTCCTCCCTGTTCTTACTTCTGTTCATGCCTTGCTGACTTTCCCATCTTCAGAGTCTCGTAGCGTCAAGTACAGTCTGGTCTTAGCTACTTTGTTCTCTTCGACAAGCGAGATGAGTGGGATCTGCAGCTTCGTGAACTTGCCGTACAGCCCTATGGAGCTGAATGATGGGGGTAGGCCTAGCCGTTTTCTTATGTGCTTGCTTACCGCCTGTTCTAGCTGCTCAACCAGGCTGACTGGTATTTCACTGACCATAAATTGCCAAACAAGCCTTCCATGTTGGTAAATCCAGGTCTTGAACTTCCCTGGGATATACGCAGCTGCTCTACTAAGAGCTCGTACTGAGCTTTTCCTTGACTTGCCCTTCATGCCTGGAGCTTCCAAGGCTTTCCAAACTGATTGGGCAGGAAAGCCCTTACATCCTACTTCCATAGGGAAGACCCAGGTAGAGAATCCTTTCTCCCTGCACAAGTCTGCCAGTTCTTGGTACTTCGACCGCTTCCTTTCATTTGCCTCATCCGTTCTTTCTTCCCAACGGACTGTCTGTTCCACGAGTATCATCATCTTTGGGATTGCAGACCAGATGACTATGTCTGGGCGCAGACTTGTCTGTACGACATCTGGGAAGACCACCTTCTGTCGTAGGTCCACCTTCGTCTCCCAATGTCTTGCCTCTTGTAGCAGGCCTGTTTTCTGGATACCCTTTGCCTTTTGTCCTGGTTTTACAAAGTTGATGAACTCTGGTCCCTTGGTCTTCATGTGTCTTTCTTGTCTTCTCTCTTTCTCCAGGATGTCTGCTAGTACACGGAGGACTTGATCATGCCGCCATCGGTATCGACACTGAGAGAGCTGTAGGGCAGGCTGTTAGGACATGTTGTAATGTTCCCCTCTGCTTGCACAGTGGACAGCTGGGGTCTTCGCTCAGCTACCATCTCTCTAGGTTTGTTGGTGTTGGTAGCAGATCATACACCGATCTAAGCAGGAAGGAGAGCTAGAGGGGTTCATGCTGCCAAATCTCCTGCCATGTTAGCTTTCTCTCTGGCAAGTTCTACCGGTTCCAACTTTCTTGCTGGTCCATCTGGACTGATCTTGCTGATCGGTGCGTTGCTTCTGATTTTCTGATCTCCTGCTGTACCATACTGAATCTCTCCTGGCTATCTGCCTTATTCCATTGCGGTTGTTGCCCATGTCCTAGTCCTTCTCGACCTTTGTTGGTGGCTCCTACTATGACCTGGTGTTGTAGACTACTCTCAGCTTATTCAACTGCCTTGGTTACTGACCACTTCCTCCCTGTTCTTACTTCTGTTCATGCCTTGCTGACTTTCCCATCTTCAGAGTCTCGTAGCGTCAAGTACAGTCTGGTCTTAGCTACTTTGTTCTCTTCGACAAGCGAGATGAGTGGGATTTGCAGCTTCGTGAACTTGCCGTACAGCCCTATGGAGCTGAATGATGGGGGTAGGCCTAGCCGTTTTCTTATGTGCTTGCTTACCGCCTGTTCTAGCTGCTCAACCAGGCTGACTGGTATTTCACTGACCATAAATTGCCAAACAAGCATTCCATGTTGGTAAATCCAGGTCTTGAACTTCCCTGGGAGTTCGGATTTGTCGATTCTACGTAGGCCTTCTTCCAGTTGTTGCCGTAGTCTTCCTTTGCTGCTCCTGTCAGTGAGGGAAGAATCGAACCACTTGCCCAAGCAATTGATGGGGTTGTCAATCAATGATGGGATTTCTTCCCCTCGGATGGACATCTTGAATTGTCTAGTGACTTTTCCCTTCTTCACAACCAGACACCGTGACTTCATTGGTTTGAACACCATCCTAGCCCACGCCACCGTCTCATCTAGGGTCTTCAGAATCCATCTAGCTTGTATGTGGGATTCCGTTGTGATGGTAAGGTCATCCATGAATCCCCTATTTGCTGGTAGACGGATTCCTGCGTTTTTCTGCGGACCTCTTGTCTCCTCCTCTGCTGCTTTGAGAATCAGGTTCATTCCCATCACAAAGAGGATCACCGAGATGGAGCAGCCTGTTACGATGCCCTTTTCCGGCGATATCCATGATGTGGTGTAGTTCTTGCATGAGAACCTGAGGCGGATATTGCTGTAATAGCTTCGGATGAGGCTTCTTGCTTGCTCCGGCACATGGTAGTGCTTCAGTGCTTCTTGGATGTGCTGGTGTGGGATGGAGCCGTAGGCGTTGGCCAGGTCTAGCCACACAACAGTCAGGTTCTTGTGGTTGATTCTTGCCTCGTGTAGCAGTTGTGTGAGAGCACGTGTATGTTCGACAGACCCTGAAAACCCACGGATGCCACCCTTCTAGACTGATGGGTTAATGTAGGTGTTGTCAGTCATGTATGTTGTGAGGCGTCTTGCCAAGATAGAGAAGAATATTTTCCCCTCGACACTAAGCAGTGAGATTGTTTGGAACTGCTTTATGTTCTCTGGGTGCTTCTCTTTTGGTACGAAGCACCCCTCTGCTGCCTGCCAGCAATCTGGAACAGCGCCACTCTTTCATACAGTTCTTAGGAGAAGCCAAAGTCGTCTGAGCAATTTTGGACACTTTTTATATACTTTGTATGGTATTCCACTTGCTGAACAGGCTCTTGCTTTCTTGACAATATCTCTAACTTCTTGGAGGAATGGTTCTTTCATGTTCAGTGAGAACTTGGGAGGGTCGACAGCCGATATCGTGTCACAGTCACCGAGAGGATGTTCCCTGCTTGGATCCGAGTGGACTTCTCTCAGGTACTTGACTACCTCCTCCTCACTACTTTGAAGGCTTCCTCCTCTCTCTTCTCCTAGGAGAGTCTTGGTAAACCTGTAGGGGTTTGCGATAAAGGCTGCCCTCTTTCTTGTTCGTTCTCTCCAATTCATTCTATGTCGCTCAGCTGTCGTCAAGGTCTTCAGTCGTGATCGTAACTGCTCTCTTATCTCTGCCAGTCCCCTCTTTTCTTCTGCACTGGCCTTCTTGAACCTCTTTCTCAGGGAGTTGATTTCTTCCCTTAATTTCTTCCACTCTCGTTCTCTTCTGTTTGAGTTTGGTTCAGGTTTCTGTATCCTGTCCTTTCCCTCACAGCCAAACCGTTCAAGTCCCATCGAGTAGACTATAGTAGTCAAACACATACCACTTCTTGTCATGATTTCTTGGCCATGCTACCTTCTTGCGCTTGGTAAAGTTTGGTGCTTTCCTGCTTTCTGTAGCCGATACTGGTTCTGCCTTGTCTTGGTTAGGGATAACTTCAAGGTTGTCTCTGGCCCTAGGAGGGAATATTGGTGATTAATCTGTTCTGTATTGGCCAAAGATCGGTGACTCTTCATTGGTTGTGGGAGTCAAAGACTGTTCACTGTCTGAACTTCCACCCTTAGTTGTTTGCGTCTCTATAATTGGTTCTAAGGACTGGAGTTCCTCACGCAAGCAACCTCTTCCAGCTAGTGACAGAACTGGTGCTGAGAGACTGCTGGTACTATGGTTGGACACCGGACCAGTCTTCTCCCCCGTCTTATCAGGTAACCCTTTGCGTTGCCTCAGACTTCCAGTTCGCTGACAGCTGCTTCTTTCCTGGTGAATCTTCAGCCCTCGGAAGTTCTTGCAGAAATGTATTGATTTGCTTGTTCCACTTATTCAAATTAAAAGCTTTAAGCATTGACTTAATCTCTATTTGGGGTCAGGCCTAGGTTTTATGTCACATTATCGATATTTAGCCTCTCCTTGGCAACCCTGTCAGCCCTCTAATTACCGGATATTCCTATATGTTGGGCACACCTCTATTTTACTAGCATGGCTCTTTCTACTTGCATTTACTTATGAAACATTTATGTCTGGTAACACATCAGGTCTAGACTTGCCGTTGTTATATTTGATTAATTTTGCAGTCACTAAAGCGTCAGATAGAATGACATATTTGTTAATTTCTTGTTCTTCTATCCAATACCGTGATTGAAGAGTGACATTTAATTAAGCCGTATATACAAAAGAATTATCATTAACTATTTCAGATTTTGTTATATTTAATTAAGATATTACAAAGACTGATGCCCCTCTCCCTGAAGCAGGTTCGTTACATGCGGCAGTGTATATTTTGGTCCAGCTGTTGTATTTATTATCAATGTGTTCTAAAGTTGTTACTTTGTTATAAATTTGACAGTCTTTCTTTTTAATATTATAGGACAGGTTTGTGTTTTCTTTCGGTTCAGAGAGGACCCACGGCTCGACCCTGGAAAGGCCAAATCCCAACAAATCGCAGCCATCGACACCTTATACCTCAGCCAGATTTTGGACTTCAGTCATACATACATTTTTTACCCTTTTTAAATTGAATTTTGAATTCCCTTAACGATGCATCGAAACTTATTTCTTTTTGGTTTTCGAAAACGGTATGCCTACAATTGAAAATCTTAAGTCCCCACATGTTTGACCAAACCAGTTGTTATATAGACCGCTGTTGGCTCTAATTGTAAACAGTCCTCTTGCCAAATAACCAAATGCCACCAAAACATCAAACATCCACGAACTGGCTTTCTTTTTATATCCTGACCCTTGACACATTTTGGCAGGTTGTTAATAAGGCGAGTGAATAACAGCACGGATAAGATAGAGCCCTTGGGAGACCCTCTATCTAGTATTTAAAAACTTAAGAGTCCCCACAAGCACATCCCGCCCCCACTCCTACCTTGACTTCAATTGATATATTTTGCAAAACGAAGCTTTTAGATACTTGAAGATGTTGCCTGTTATCCCATAATATTTAACTTTGTATAGGACTTCTGCACGCCATGTAAGGTCAAAAGTGGCTTGCAGGATGATAATAATGGCTGAAACAGTCCGTTTTCTGGTTTTAGCATTAACCACTTGATGTTGCAGCCGTGCGAGCTAATCTAGCATGCTACTGCCTTTCTTTTAGCAGGACTGAAAAGGATTTATTATTTGATTTGCTTC
Organism: Sinonovacula constricta; assembly: GCA_007844125.1. Taxonomy (NCBI): domain Eukaryota; kingdom Metazoa; phylum Mollusca; class Bivalvia; order Cardiida; family Solecurtidae; genus Sinonovacula; species Sinonovacula constricta. The sequence goes on from CM017570.1 coordinate 38,919,916, forward strand.
AAAATAATGTTTTCAAAATGGGCCTTTACCATCTCCTCAAGCAAGTTCCTTGCATGGGAAGTAAGGCTAATAAGTCTAGGATTTTTGGTAATTTTCTGGTTTATTTATCTTCTGAAGGTGGATAACTACAACTTCCCTCCAAGTGCATGGGTACTCTCCCCTTTGCCATATTTCATTGTACAATCAATTCCAGAGCCCCAGCGTATTATCTGGTATAAGTTTGAATTGAGTGTAAAAAGTGTATGAAATCAAAACTTTTCCCCTGGCGGAGTTACTTCTCGAATGATTCTGTTAAGTTCCAGAACTTTTGTTAAGAGTTGACTCGTTTTCTACTGGGTTGTCAAACAGACTTTTATGATGTGATTCAAACTTGGCCTGAATATTTAAAACGTTTTCTTTTAGGTCACTGCAAGCCTCGTCGATGTGCTTAATGGGAGACTAAGATGTTAGCTTTCCTTGGTTTGTTAACTGCGAAATTTTTATTTTTAATTGAGAAAGGGATGGAGCTATCCGAAGTTCCGCTAATTTTGCATATTTTCTTTTAAAATTCTCACCTATTATTTTGATACTATAACGTTTCAGTACTGAAGGATTTTTTCCAAATTTTATTTCTTTTTTCTTTGTTTTTAGCGCTTTTTTTCATGTATTTATCATACTTTTCAGGACATTGTTTTCTTTTTAGGTTGTTTGGTGAGTTCATTTCCTTTATAGCATTCTTACGATTTTCATTCCACCATGGGACATGTCTTCTTTTTTATTCTTTACCTTACTAGCTGTCTACTGTACTATAGGCAGTATTTTGTCTAGGAGTAGCCGGATGTCCCTAGAGTATACCTCATCAGGATTTATCTTGTCCCGTGAAATGTTAAAGGCTTCCCATAGTTAATTTTGCATAGGGCGTGTTGAATCTCTCGTGGGCGTACTCGTAATATATTTCTCGTTCTAAATACTGGATGAAGTAAACGCGGAGAATAATGTAAATCCAATTATATTGATTAAATTAGGTGACTTGAAAAGTAAGGTGAACGGTAGTAATATTACAGTTTCTGATCAAGTGAAGAAACTTAAAACGGAGCAGGATATCAAATGGAGATTTGAGGGCAATACAGTACAGTTTCAGTTTAATAGCGAACTTTTGGATATGTTAAAACAAGCTTCATTGGCGTTAGGAAATTTGAATACTGCAGTGGATTAACTGTGGACCTGCCCGATAAATTACAGAAAAGGAAAAAAAGAAAGCTGATAAGAATTGCCGATAGTTCAGATTGTGAATGGAAATCGGTGAGGAAACATAAAACCAACCCTGTGATAGCGATGACGAAAACAAGATTAATCGGGCAGTGCTCTCATGAAGAAACGTCCAGCAACGCGAGGAAAGGGTTCTTTTGTCAGCACTGGTAAAAGCAGTCACTATTTTGGGCAGCAGACTTTTACAGTTCCAGTGGGAAGAGGTCGTTTTTGTACCCAACACTCTACAGACTTGCCCTACGGCAACGGTTCAGGCGCCTCTTCCAGTTTCATTGGTACTTCCGGTTACTGCAACGCCTCGAGTCTTGGCTGTTCCGTAGCTCTAGAACCATGTTTTGGCTGTGGACAAACCACTTATTTCCGGCGAAACTGCCCGTATGTGCTTGCAGGTGCACACAATGGTCAGCAAGCCAGTATGCGGAATAGATGACACTGACATTATGAAAGATAAGTATGCTTATCAGCGCTTTCAATTTGTTTTCGTTATTAAAATTAAGTTATTTAATATGTATTCGACAGACATTTAACTGAAATATGCAATAAACCTCCATATGTGGTGAATCAATTATGTTTCAGTTCAAAATTCTGGCAAAACAACGCTTGATATTAGATTTAAGAGAAGTGAATAAACACTCGTGAAAACAGTCTGTTAGATACGAATATATCAACATTGCATTAACATTAATTCAGAAAGATGATTTTATGATTAAGTATGATTTCGCAAGTGCTTATAATTTTGTTCAAATATATGTGCTTTATACTGAGCACTTGGAATTTTCATGGGTTGACAAGGGCATCAAGCCAATATATTATACATTTCTTGTTTTGCCTTTTGGGTTATCTACCGCTTATTATTTGTTTTGTAAGCTGTACAGACCATTATTTCGAAAATGGCGTTCAGAGGGCTTATTTGTCACAATGTATTTAGATGATGGGCTTGGTTCTTCATAAAGTGCAATAAAGTAGTGTATTCGGATACTAGTTCAGTGGGTTACGGAGGGTATGAAGTGAGTACGGTTAACGGAGTTTCGCAAGGTACTTGGTCAAGTGCAGAGAACCTAAGGTCATCTACCTGGAGAGAATTAGTTGCTCTATATAGAGTGCTATTGTCGTTTGTTCACATTTTGAAGCATCAAAGAGTGAAATGGTATACAGATAACCAAGGTGTTAGATCTATAGTGGTTAAAATATCTATGAAAAGAGACTTATAATATGTTGCTTAACACTTATCTCAGATGGGTATGGGAAATTCAATTTCTTTAGAAATGGAATGGATTCCTAGGTCGAAGAATTACAAAGCGGATTATCTGTCACGATGACTGATGAAAATCTTATGATATTATGCAAAGGCTGACTGAGAGATTTGGAAAACTTGAGGTCCACTGGTTTGCATCGCATTATACTGCAACGCTGTTAAACAGTTATTCAAGGCGTTAGAACCCAACATGTTTTGGTATAGATGCGTTTGCAAAAAATAGGAAGATTAATCGGGATTATTTGTTCGTCCCATAGTAATTATTTATAGGGTGGTAAAGAAAATGGAGCATGACGGCGCAACATGTGTCTAAGTATGTCCATGCTGGAAATCTGCGTTGTTCTGCGGATTTTAATGTCCTAACGGACTGTTTATTAACCAAGTTATTGACTGGTTTCACTTTCCTACCAAGAGGACATTTTATACGAAGTGTAAAAACCGAAAGGTGATGTTTAGAAATACAGATTCGAAGTTCCGAAAGTAAGCAGTATATGTTGACTTAAGTCAAGGGAAATAAACTTGTCAAAGAGACTTAATATTTTGGGGAGGTTGTCTCCATTTGTTAAACACGAAATATCAAAAAATTGACTGGGTAGTGTGACCAGATTGCAGTTTATATAGCTGGTGTAAACAATATAATTGTACTGGATTGTAATATTTGATTGATGTGGAATCGCAGAACATAGTTTTGATTATTTCACATGATATATACACATTGTACTAATATCGTTGTAAGATATCGCAGAAAAGTAGTACTGCAAAAATACGGTATCGTCAGAATATTATCTAGCTGTATGTAAAACAATCATACGGAATCGCATTTAGATGCTAAAATGCTAGTATTTGCTTGATAAAATGTCAACATTAAGTTTACTAATGATAATTGAAATTTAATTAGAAGATGTTGTAATGTGTGTCGTGTGTTACTCCCTCACAGCTCTCCCCTCAATCCCAGATTACTGACATTGACTTACACCTCTCACCCTTTCCCACAGTATAAGTAGCGTTTGTTTCATTGCTGCAGTCAGGGTTTCGGCAGAGGCCATTTCTAGCATAAATACCCCCCCCCCCCCTCAGAGGCAAGAGATGTAACATTTCTGACACTCTTTCCCAGCCCCTGGTTAATAGTTCTTGCCATTGTTATAACTGGCAAAGAAGATAGCAAGGCTCCACCCTCCGCTGCCTTAGCATTAGTTTATGGGGACAGTTTGACTTTATTATTGTATGGGCCATGGACTGGTAGCCTCGGCCTGCCGTACAGAGGGGACAGACTGTCTTCCCTCATTGTCTTTTACAATTAATGAACATATTAAATATCTGCTGTACCGCAATAAAATCCACCATGACTTCACAACAATGATCATAATTGGTCACTGCGATGTATTTCACAAAATGAAATCAAATAAAATCAGCCCGTTTAAAAGTATTCATAAAAAAATCGGAGCACATTGGTAAAACACGTCTTCAGTCTTATTATATAATAAATAATGAAGCATAAAGTAGTAATAATTTAATTTAGTAAATATGTGGAGCAGAAGAATTACATAATACTACTGTTAAGTTATTGTATTAATGTAATATCTGTCTCTGTAACTATATTTATATCAACTAGAACCTTTCATCTAAATACTTCTGTGAAAACGTAAAGAGATAAATAAAGGAGTAAGTCTATAAATCAGAAGTAGTATGTTTTAAATCTAACTGTGACAATGTAGAAGCCTGCTCCCGGTCAACTGAAGTCGTTGCGGTTCTTTACAGAACACCTAATTCAAGCCTAGGATTGACCTGAAAACACAATTCTGTTTTTGTAAATAGTATGTGTAGTGTAGATAGCATAAAAAGCTATATAAATGTTTAGTATCATAAGATTAATAATAATATTTATTAGTAATATTACTCTTACCAATAAGTTTATGTGTAATCAAATGTATTCATATTTAGTGTTATTATGGCTGACCAATATTACTTATTTTTAAATGGAGGGTATATAAACCCGTGTATTTTATTTGTACTTGTCTTGTATCTTAGCAACAATATCTGTTTGTGTCTGACCACTGCCAGGCGACTTTGTCCCCCACCCCACACCTACCCACATACAACCAGATGCCGTGACTTGCAATATGACTTGAAAAGTTCTCTTCTATTTGGACACCTATTGCCAGGCAGCTTTAGCTGTCATCCCCCACGCACCCCCACCCCCACCACACACACACACACACACACACACACTTACCCGGATGCAGTGACTAACAATATGACTTATGAGAATTTCTCTTCTATTTGGACACCTTTTGCTAGGCAGCTTTATCTATCAACCCAACACCTGCACCCACCCTACACACACACACTTACCCGGATGCTGTGACTAGCAATATGGCTTATGACAATGTCTCTTCTATGTGGATAGCTATTGCCAGGTGGCTTTATCCCCTAGTCAATCACTGCTACTCTAGCTCCGCCCTTCTTTTATATTGTATTGTTGACACATATTTAAGGCTAATGTGGTCCCACTGTCAGGTTTCCCTCCTGATCTTATGTTTTCACAGAGATTTATTTCTTTATTATTGTGTGCTGCTATAGGCCTTTTTATTAGTCAGTTTTGTATATATGCCACAGGATCACTCAAACCAATATAGAATATTTATATTTTATATCAGGCTAGAATTACCCGGAAAAATATCTGGTAAGACCAACCGTGTAATTGGCCAAACAACCAACTAGCTATAGTTCCCGACCAACTAAACCATTATTGTGATACTCTGTCAGTGTTAATTTTAAAATTGTGAGCAATGAGTCACACGGACCCACAGGTTTCAGATCTATGGGTCCCAAAGCAAAACTATGGCTCCCAATGGAAACTTTCAACAAAATAATTGTACAAATAACAGCAATGTACAGTATATGCTGCCATGGAGTTATTATGCCATATGTATATTATTGACATGGAGTTAATATGCAATATCCATTACTGTCATGAAGTTACTATGCCATATACATTACTGCATTGGAGCTATTATGCCAGAAACATTACTGCCATGGAGTTATTATGTCTTATACATTGCTGCTGCCATGGGGATATTGTGCCATATAAATTACTGCTATGGAGTTATTATGCCCTATACATTACTGTAATGGAGTTAATATGTCATGTACATTACTGCCATGGAGTTATCATAACATAGGCATTAATGTTATGGAGTTATTATGTCCCTTATATTACTGCCATCTAGTTAATAATACAAACATAATTGTTCTGGAGTTGTTTGCTTAGGCATTCCTGCCATGAAGTCATTATGCCTTATACATTACTGCCATGGAGTTATCATGCCTTATACATTACAGTCATGAAATTATTTTAACTTAGACATTAATGCTATGGAGTATTTATGCCTTATCCATTGCTGCCATTGAGTTGTTATTTCTTGTACACTGATGTCATGGAGTTAATATGCACTTTATTTACTGGCATTACATTACTATGCCCTGGACAATGCTGCCATGACGTATTTCCGATCACAAACATTGCTGCCATAGAGTTCTTAGGCCATAAACCTTAGTAACCTTATTAAAGTTTTTTGTCAGACATGGACTTATGCCGTTATAACTGTGATCTAGAAGTACTAGGCTGTATTAGTAATGGAAATGGCGTAATTAAACCATATCGATTAGCGATATTTACCTATAACTAAGACCTTCAAAAACCGACATGGAAATAATAGTTCCCTTATGTGTATGTGTAAAATTTAAATTCAAATTAAAGTATAATTCTGACACAAACATGTTTTATTCATTCAAGATATATGTATCAATCACGACGGTAAAGGTCTTGATATTATATAATCGCTTCCTCTAGTTTATGCTTAGGTTAATGTGAAATACTTATAAAGAAAGCATAGAAACATTTATGAATCTTTAAATATCAACATATTTGAAATATTACTCTTGTTATTTTAATAAAGACAGACCGCATCTATTAGCACTATTTCCATGGTGCATACAGTGACGCTTGGGGGTGATATCCCCCGGCCCTCCAAACCTCGATCTCTTTTACCGCGGGAATATTTTGAAAATATTTAAATTGGCTTCTGTATATATAGTATAGTGTTGAAACATTACAGTGTGTCGCGGCAGTTACAATAATTACACATCACTTCATGCTATTTAAATTAATATTTACCATACTGTCTTTACCCCTAGCAGCAATAAATGAAAATATCGCTAGGGTTAGTTAAAGCAAAGTGATACTTTTCGGGTTTGCAGATTATGGGGATTTCACTGACAGAATAGCTACAACATAAATTAAATAGTTTATTGTAAATACAGATAAAGATATAAGTTAAGCTATTTAAAGAAAAAAAACACAATCAAAGCAAACACAGGATATATCTTGGCATCTCTATCAAACACGGGTTTACATTCTACATTCAAATACATAAACATACGTACAGCAAATATTACAGCTATTATTATAGTCTATTCGATGTAACAATCATCTAAAACTTATACTAGTTTATGCTCTGTTCTAACAACTATTCACAATTCCAGTAAAAAACATTGTTATCACATTTTGAATGATTAATCAGCAACAATGCCCCATTCAGGGAGCAATGGTTTAATCACGGATAAAAAAAGCCTCTCTTGAGTTTTTGTCAAAACTTTTTACATCAAAGCTATGGACGCGTATTGCATTTGGTCGACGATTCACGTCAGATCACATATCCGCCATTCTAGAAATCGATATGTTTCACGGGAAACATTCCCTTGGCCATGCTAGTATCAAATGTATGTAATTAAACATATCTTTGCTAAACGCCTTTTGGGCGAAATTCAAGAAAAGGGCATTTCATAAGTGTTAAGTTAACACCCGAATCAAGTGCAATTAGATTAAGCAAAGCAAGCACTTAATAGCGTTATTTAAGCTTAATTACCTACAGGAAACTCGATTGAGCCAGTATATATTAAACAGCGTTTTTGCGAATAGGTATCAGTGTATACTTCTTGCATAAACTGAACAATCATTGATCCGAAACTTATGTAATATTTAAAAATACCATGTAGTGTGAATAATAAAATGAACAATATTTGGTTTGACAGTAACGGAATATTTGGGGAAAAAATCAAGAAAATGTCGTGTGAATCATATACACTGTATGTTCATAAAATAAAAATAAACACAATATAATAATTACCGATTAAATATACATATCCAGTGACACATTTGTTCATAGAAATGATAATTGACGAACAATATAATAAAGGTGATTTTTTATGGAGCGGATTGCGGGAAGGGGCAAGAACACGAATTATCTGGTAGAACAAATCTAATATATACATTACATAAATTAAATATTAAAGACGGATGACATTTTATTGGATGTGATCCCGATTTACGTCACAACACATATCCGACCTTCCAGAAATATTTTATTTTACAAGGGAGCCTTCCCCGAACCTCCTTACTGGCAAATGGGTTCAAAACAACCTTCGAATACATCATCAACGGTATTTTGAAACGTCATTTCATAACTTCTTTATGTAATATATAACATTGACGTGTAAAGAAATCTACCAATCATGAAGTGAGATCATTTAAACATTTCAAGGAAGTTCACGGCCGCTCGGGGTAAAATCCTTGATCCGCTCCTGAAACCACGCACAATTTGGGATATGAAAATAGATACATGATATTGTTCCAAATACGCAGAGATTCCTGCTTGAACATCGATTATGGGATCAGCATAAAAAAACATATATTTCTTACAAATTCTTACTAAACCATACTTCGTAGATATGCATTATTTGTAAAGTGAAGATACTGTAAACTTTATATATAAACCATATACAATACATTATATACTAAAATTGTATAAACAAATTAACATTGATAATCGGTTGATGACTGTCTATATTACAATGCACCATTAAACTGTTGAACATTACTGCATTTTTTACATACGCTACATGTAACACGAATGATAACATATGTTTTAAACTAAAATGCGAATAGTAATATGAAATGTTTTAATTAAAGACTTAGTAAATTCTGAAGAAATCTAGTATTTATGCCAAAAGTTCAGCATTGTACTAATATATTGATAACGTCGCTTATTTTTGTTGATCTTGCGGGAAAAAACTATTATCCGCGTGTGATGACGTCATATTGTTATGCTTAATGACGTAGTTGTTTAGGAGTTGATGTAAATTATAAAAACATTACGAGCTGAGATGAAAACATCAAACTGGATTAAAAAAAACCTTTAATTGTTTGTTTGTAGAAAACATTTACAAATGCAACAATACATCAACTACATGTATAACTGTAACATTTACAGGTGAATAGAGTTTCAAAGAGTTTCATTTTATTCATAAACAAAATGTCGATGGAAAATGTTAAAAATGAATTCCACATTTATAACGTGACACTAATTCACAAAATGTCACAATCAGCAACAAAAGCAGAATCACAAATAATAAACAAAATGTCCAGCAATATATAAATGTCTAGCAATATTTAATATTTACTTTACTTCCATTCTACCATCATAATCTGATCACTCACCACTCCAACACACAACTGATTTCGGCTCACATCGTAACTGAGGCAGAGCGGATCCGCGATCTCATGTCTCCCGGACAATATCTTTCGTACCACGTGACCATCCTCGGTCACCTTGACTACGTCGTTTGAAGAGGCACAGACAAAAACGTGACCATGATGGTCAGTGGTCACACCCCAGGCTCCAGACAGTCCGAGATCCTGCACGAGGAGATGGAATATCTCCTGCCCGTCCGTGTTGAAACATAACAGACCTTCGATGTAAGCCACATAGAGTCGGTCCCCGGGACCGTTCACGGCGATGCCTGTGATGATGGACAATACTAAATACGGGGCGTCGGCGATGAATATATTGATGCGGAACTTCCGCAGCTTCCTGCCGTCACTCATGTCGTGTACGTACAAGAAGATGTAACCACCCCACCCATAAGCAGTAGCACAGTACAGTAGCCCGCCGTGACAAGCGATATGGGAGGTCTTATGTCCCAACTCAATGGTTCGTGTCCGGGTCAGACTAACAGCGTTGTACACGTGGACTTGGGTAGAACCAAAGGCAACCTGGAAATACAGAATTGTAGACAGGATTTAAACATTGAAAATGTACAGATTGTATTCGTCTCAAAATACACGTCTGTAGTCATTAACGTGAATAATGATGCAACCTGAAAAAAAAGTGGAAAGAAAAAAGAACACACATAATGTGTTGAAGTTCGGTCAGTTTGTTTACGGTGATATAAACATTACCGGCGGAATAATAATCCCAACATCAATCTACAAAACATAGAAATGTAGAGCAGGTAAACATTAAAATGGAATATGTAAACAACTGCTAATAACATGGCAAATGTCAGCCATTTCATTGTCGTTCAGCTGGCTTGTCACTGGGCTAAATATCAGAACAAAACCATTCACTCATCGCCCCAAAATACTGAACTAAACACTTGATGTGCTCTCTGTTTTCCCTGTTTTCTCTGTTTTCATGGTCCGGTTCAAACTCACTGAGCTATTCGTGCAGATTTGGCTAGATCCGAAGGCAACCTGGAACTTAAGAAATCTAGTTCAGAAAAACATTGTAAACCTACAGAATGGAATCATATAAATGCACGTATTCAACCTGAAAACAGATGGAAGGAAAAATAAAATAACTTGTAAATGTTTTAAGCCAAGTTTGGTCAGTGTCTTTGCGATGGAGTAAACAAGGCTAACGAAATGATCAATAAACGTACACACAACAATCTAAGAAATAGGAATATAGACCAGGTAAACCTTTTAAATTAAAAATGTAAGCATTTACTAGTATAAGGTCAAACGTCAGTTGTTTATGGTCGGCAGCATGCCATTAACAGGTACACTGTATAGAAATAACACGACTCAATATCCACTGGGAAATAATGATCTGTAACGCTACACTTTATTCGCTTGATGTCCTTCTGGCTCGGTTCAGCCTCATTACGCGGGATAGTCGTCTTTTGTTTCTGAAAGTGTAGAAATGTAAATACATGGACCGTTATCTTTAACAAGTGAAATATATATAAAAGACGACAAACATTTAAACGAAAAACATGATTTTACTTGCTCTCACATTCGATAACAGATTAAATATACAGTAGACTAACATGAACTAGGCAACTAGCCATTTACAAAAGAACAGAGATCGAATTTCGAGCCATGGTTTTCAAACAGTATTCTTATCTAAGGTAAGCATGAGGCATTATAATAATATATCAGTAATATATAATACATACATTTCAAAGTAATAATATGATTTTCAAACTTATACTTAACAAGACATCTTTAGTTAATCTTTCCTCAAATCCATCACAAAATCCACTTCGCACTGGATAAACTTTGCGAATGCTCAACATGTTTTGTTTTTCAAATATTTATGACGTCATATTTTGTCGCGAGACGAATGGAATGTTTTCAACAGTTTGTATACATGTACGCGATAACAAGTGTTTGGCAATGCTTCTTATAAGATCAATGTGTGCAAGTTCTGGGTAAAATGTCATGCTTATTTTGAACTGTATAGATTGTGTCGTACAGCACATAGTAAAGGCAATTTGTTTACAGTCTGTCAAGATATAATATGCTTCCAATATCTGCGCACATCCTGAAATTGTGAATATGTCATGATTACTATAGACAGAGAGAGAGAGAGAGAGAAAGAGAGAGAGATAGGGGCAGGGAGAGAGAGAGAAGGAGGGATGGACAGAGAGAGAGGGAGGGACGGAGGGACAGAAAGAGGGGGGGGGGGGGCAGAAAGAGAGTGAGGGACAGAAAAAGAGGGGGAAGCACACAGAGAGATAAAGAGGGACAGAGAGAGAGGGGGGGACAGAGAGAGAGAGAGAGGGGGAGGGACAGAGAGAGAGAGAGTGGGAGGGACAGAGAGAGGGTAGGGAGGGACAGAGAGAGAGGGAGGGACAGTGAGAGGGAGGGACAAAGAGAGGGAGTGACAGAGAGAGAGAGAGAGAGGCGGGGACAGAGAGATACAGGGAGGTAGGGACAGAGACAGATAGAGAGGGAGGGACAGAGAGAGAGATTGAGGGACAAAGAGAGAGGGAGGGACAGAGAGAGAGGGAGGGACAGAGGGAGAGAGACAGTGAAGGTCGGAGAGAGAGAGAGGGAGGGAGGGACAGATAGAGAGGGAGATACGGAGAAAGAGAGGGAGAGAGGGACAGAGAAAGAGGGGGCAGACAGAGGGAGGGAGGGACATAGAGAGAGGGAGGGACAGAGAGAAAAGGGGGGCAGAGAGTGAGTCGGGGGCAGAGAGCGGTGAGGGACACAGGGAGAAGGTGAGGGACAGAGAGAAGGAGAGATAGGGAAGGAGAGAGAGGGAAGAAGGGAGAGTGGGAGGGACAGAGAAAGAGGGAGGGACAGAGGGAGAGGGACAGAGAGATAGGGAGGGACAGAGAGAGAGGAAGGGACAGAGACAGATGGAGGGACAGAGAGATAGGGACCGACAGAGAGATGGAGCGACAGAGAGAAAGATGGGGAGGGAGGGACAACGAGAGAGGGAGGGACAGAGAGAGAGGTGGACAGAGAGAGAATGAGGGTCAGAGAAAGGGAGGGACGAAAGAGAGGGAGAAACAGAGAGAGAGGGGGGAGGAGGGAGGGACATAGAGAGAGGGGGGCGGGGCAGAGAAAGGGAGGGAGGGGGTACAGAGAGAGAGAGAGAGAGAGAGAGAGAGAGAGAGAGAGAGTGAAGGAGTTAGAGAAAGGTATAAGGTATAAGGGTTGCTGCAAATTGAAAATTGTTTTTGTATCACTATAGATTTATGTTTTGGGGTTCTCACACAACTATACAGATCGGGCTTAGCGTAATTACCACGCATTAACGAAATGAGAAAATCACTCCCTTAATTAGAATATACTTTGAATATTTTTCGCTTACTAGGGACATGATTAAAAAGAGATGCTGTCATCTCTGTGATAGCATGTCGGAAAATCTATTCTGAACATCCGTGACCTTCACCAGATTGACTCCAAATCTTCCGATTTTTTCATGGGGGCTCTTATTTAGGCATGCCGTACTAGGAAGGTCTGGAGCATGTTCCCTCATAAAACTTTTGAATAGAAACAATTCCTGCATTTCAGAAGCTGCTATAAATTTCTTTTAGTCCAGACTATTTGTATTTTCGGTGACAGTGATAATCCTAAATCTTATTTGTTCAAGCCATGGTAGGATCGATAAAACTGAGCGAGTACCATGTTGCGAGTTGTGTTAACGAGATTAGGGACATTGTCCCACAGGAAGAATGTTGAAATTTAGAAGCCAAAAAATGCCGTTTCCTGCATTTCAGATGCTTGACAGACCCTCACAAAACAATATTTTCACACAAATTCTTTAATTTCATTGCAATTTCAAAACATTTTAGGCGTGTATAGTGCTTACTCGTCTTATATGTACCACTGGACACATGTGTGGCAATTCTACTTCTATTGCCGTAAAGATGTAACACACGCTGCAATTTGGAACATATTTTAATCCACAATCCTCCCGCTACGTCCGTACATGTCATATAATATCTTACTCCTGACAGGAGATACTTAATAAAAACTTGACAGCTTAAAACCGTTTGTGACGCCATTGCAATCAAGACCGGCAATACCGCGTGCATATATGCAAACAGTGAATCAAATGTCTCTCTTTGACTCACCGTTTCTCTTTCTGTCTTTCTTGATCTCTCTCTCTCGTGTAATCGTAATGTTGGATCGAATCACCAGCAACCAAGCGCATAACTAAACCGCGCTTCACCACGTACACGTATACCTTAGTCTTTAACAACACAACGATTAGAGTGAGTAACATCAAAACTATGAGGCGTAAAGGTCCAACTGAACTATTAAATTATTATAATATATTTCGTTTCTGTTTTCTTTTTTCCCTCTGTTCGCCCTTCTCTCGTTTTCATTCGCGCATCGCCCTTTAAGTGTTTCTGTTGTCGTCTTGCCTTTTCCACCAAGTTCGGTTCGTTAACTTTGAGCGTATGTTAAGTGGTGCTAACTATTTACGTAAGCTGGCTTTTGCAAAAGTAAATATTCGGATTTAAGTCACTACATTAAATTCAACTGTTTGTATGTTAAAGGTGATATTAATTAAATTTTGGCTCCTTACAAAACACAAAACATATAACTTTTCCTTTAAACTATTCCTCTATTAAAACATCATATAATATATATATATATATATTTGACATTTATTTCTTTCTTATCTATTGTTGACATATCTCTTCCGTCTGGCCCCTTTTTAGGACCGTTAAAAGTAAAAGTTTTAAAATAAAAACACAATCAAAGGGCGGGAGTGTTGGTATATACATTACCGCTGGGCAGCACCGGTATCGTTTGGACGCAGGGTTGGAGCATATAGGTGCCTTGCCCACAGTGTTTAAGTCACAAACCCGATCATGTTCAACATTACCTTATTGGAATGCGGTTATAATAGATCAACCATCTGAGCTTATTGTTTTTTATTGGATTACTACGGGCATTTTAATAAATTATATGCCCAATATATTAGGGTAGTTTTAATTTCATAGTCGTATATATCAATTTAGTACATTTATAGATCTTGGAATCCATGCCCCTTATAGTTAAGTAATTACATTTAATGGAAGATATTTAGAGAAAGTGTGTTTAGTTTATCAACGTCCCTATTTTCTTGATATCGCGCAGTTGACACCGCTTCTAAAAAGAATCGTATTTACAAGGATTTATGGAGGGAGATCCGCTGATAATAGTTGTGTGAGATGTAAGGGAAGTTACTGCCCATTCCCGGAAGTAGTGAGGCTATAAATGGATTCTTTGTGTATTTTAATATTATTTCCATAAAATGCAGCGGGTTAAAGGAAGTTTGAATGGTATTACTTATTCATTATTTGTTTATTTTTATTGTTTCGTACTTGATCCCCGGTTCTGTGTTCATAAGCTGTCATTTCTTTCTGTATTTGTGTTGAGTTGGTGTGATGAATGTTTGAACACTAGACCAATAGTATTATTCTCATTAACTTCTCGGCTGTGGCTATAAGAAATACACTATCGGCTTTAGATTTTACTATAGTGTATGGATTGTAGTTATATGCTGCAGCTAATATGACAATAGGTGCTACCTAATTCGAGGAAAGCGCAATTATTGTTTGAATACAATAAACTTTAGAATTAGTCATTGATAAATGAAATATCAATGAGCACATTTGGAGCCTCTCCACGGCTTACCTTTTTCAATGTGGTCATTTTCAAAAGTAATAGTTTACGAGTGAAGTGAGCATTTACCAGATTTCGAATATCAGACCTACCTAATACTAAGGACTGAGCTATAGCTGTATCTGTGAAACTGCCAGGGGTGTGCCTAGGCGACCTTTGAGTATACGCACTATTCCGGGTGGGTGGGGGTGGGGGTGTTCAGGGGCATTCCCCGCCCCCGGATTTTTTACCTTAGAACGCCGTAGATACATTCTGGGGAGAAACTCTGTCACAGTACAACAAGCAGGAAGGGACATAAATACGTCAGGTAGGATTGCAGAAGTATTTGTAGAATTTGGAAAAGGGTTAAAGAACTCTAATTTAAAAAAAAATGAAACAGTTAACAAAAAGTGCCAAACACAGGTTATGTACGACTTTTATTTGCTTTTTGACGTTTTTTTTTCTCATTTTTTGGAAGCAACTGTACTCACGTGCGTAAGTGCGTAAGACCAGGCACTCCCCTGACTGCTACACTCCCCCCTTCTTACACAATGAGATTCTCCCTGAATTTCATTTATTGTTCTACTCTGTAGCATCGTTGCATATCACAACACAAATAGAATACTGCGCAATGGCATCAAATGTAAAAGAGAGGAAAAAGTGAGCCTATCCAGGTTTCAAAACACTTGCACGATGTGAATTAACTATCAGTGAAATTGCTTCTTTTATACCGAGATTTTTAGTGCTATATCTCAACTTCTGGTGGATAATAATTATTTTGTCTCACTAAAAAGCATTAAAATAAACAATAGAAAAAAATATGTATGTTATCATAAGTTCCACTCTTTAAAAAAACACATCTTTTTGGCAACATCACGCATTTCAACACTGATGAATGTTGACATTTTCATTTTTAGTCAAGTATTGAGTTGAAAATATTTGAAGGTATATTTTTTCATCATTTTTTAATGTTTTTCTTTTGTTATAAATATTTTTGTTTGTCGATTCAATACTTATTTGCATAACAGATTTGTTAAGATAAATTGATACCATAATTTGTCCTTTATAGTATGCACTTTGATTTCAGCAGGCTTTAAATAAAAGTTTAGGTCCAGCGAAAAGCTGTAATGATCAATATGTTAATATATACAAATTATTATATAAATAATTTTGTAACCCTTATTCAGTCTCAAAATGATCAGAAATAATATCTCCTTTAATATAAGGTATTCACCAACATTTGTAGTGTGGTGTCCATTCTTTGTATAGAAACATGATACCCCATAGGATTTTGGGTCTTCGGGGGATATTTAGGCAAAATTGAGTTCTGGCTGTTGCAAAGATATGAAACTAGTCCGCTTTCAGCAAAACATGATTCTTTTAAAAACATAGTACTTCATTTAGAAAGCATATTTTTTAAAACATTTAAATGCACTTTATTAACTTTCATATAAACAACTACTACTTTATATTGATTAGGAAATTTACACATTTATGCTGTATTTCAGTAGATGGATAATATAGACATGTTTTTGATTTTTATTGTTTTTTCAATAAGTAGCTACTGTTGGTATGCAGACAAAAAAAAAAAAATACAATAAAGATTTTTATGTCGTTATATTAATAAACAAAGTATTGAAAAAAAATGAAAATACAGGAAACACTTCTTCTTATACGTTTTACCAGATTGAACCTTTTTCCTAATGAAAACAAACATTATCTTTCCAAAAAGTGGAAAGATGCAAAATGTCACTGAAAGCGATTTAAATAAAGATAATTATGATTCAGTGGTTTAAGCTAATATGCACTGTCAAAACATAGTTAATAACAACACACACATTAACAATATTCTATGCATTTTACACTAAAGCAACATCAAATACAATTGATTAATATCATGGCACTTTAAGACAAATAAGTTAAGGCATTTAGTTATAAAACACAGACTACAACATTACATCTTGATGGAAAATGAGATTGTATATGTGGATGTCCAGTTCTAATATACATGGTATGTACATTTTATTAAGTAAAGGTGCTGTAACCGAATTTTAACACATATTTTGTTTTAATTAAAGCAAAATGGTCCCAATAAAATGTTAACTATATCTTTAATCCATAGAAGAGCTGATGTCAATCTGTTAAATAAACACCACCTGCACACAATGTTATATTATTGTTCTGAAACATATATTTATTTCATAACTATTTATTTTATATTCAGAGAAACGTGCAAAAACAACAACAATTTCATTAACTGTTTGTTACAAAAGGGTGTGGCCTTGTGAGCACATTGTGTTAAATAAACTTCTTCATTCTTGTTCAGTCTGATACAATATTCAGATTTAGTAACACGTGACACATTGCAGGATGGCAAACTTCAGCCCAGAATAAAGTCACTTCATCTTTGATCTAGATGGGCATGCCTCAAATCTGTTATTCCGTCTCTAGGCAACCTTGCCTGAAACCTCTGTAAACTGGATGCACTTAGTACTAATGAAGACACTTCCTGGATTTTTACAATCTGTATAACAGAAGAATAACAATTTAATAATAAATATTTTTGCAGTTGTGACACAAGAAAATGCAGTTAAATATATTCAATTGGAAGAATAACGCATTAACAGTAATAAGTTAATATCTGGGAAGATATACTTATAAAACTTAGGCAATGACTATCGACAATTAAATATTATCAACTACATGGCTAGAAGTTTCTAGAAGACTTGATATTGCCCTTATGTCTATAGTTGAAAAAAATAATTTCTATACCAAAATGTGTAAAAAGTTTGATTACAATATTCATAGGCATTGTTTTTCTTTTTCAAAACAACACTTAAAATACCCATTGATGCAACCTAGGTATTAAGTAAGGTTGTGTTGTAATATTAATGATTTTATTTATCTCAAGCTATACATTGAGTCCATTTCAACTTGATTTAAAACAAATTACCACCCACAGCCTTTCTTTCTGTTCTTTGGTTAAATGTGGAGTGGCACTGTCACCTGGTTAACATAGCAAATGTCAACTACAGTACTTATGGAGACCTCCCTTCACAGACAGCTAAGCTGTGAAAATATAACACAAAATGATAAAAATGCATTATACCATGTTTAAATTATGCCAATAAACTCAGATGAATGTTGTCAAATATTTCTTGAAAAGCTTAAGTAGTATGCTTGTGTATATGTTTTGGTCAAAATGATACCTAATGTCAGTGATTTTATTCCACATAAAAATGTCAATGTACAACAATTGTTTACCTTTATTTCTATAAAAAATCATTGTGGTGGAATTTATGGCTATTGGCAAAATTGGATTGTTTACAGTTTTGGTTGGAAATAATATCATTAGACAATTGAAATGCAAATCTTAATAAATGAATAAATATGCATGGAATTTTTCTGCATTTTAAAACTAGTTTTATTTCAGGTATAATGGGGAGTGTCAATCTTATAAACTGACATTTTAATTTAATTTAAGTTATTGAAAGTGCACTTTAAACAACTCTTCTATGAAGGAAGAAAACACTATAATTTGAATAGTAATGAAATGTCAAAGTAGATCTACACTTTTACAATATGTGTGTCAATTAAATCAGTCTTATATCAGAAGTAAGAACACTGCAATTTCTTCTATTTGTTGAGAAATATATCCATCATCCATTTAAAAAGAAACTGAAAAACTTTGTCATCCGAAATGTCTTCTCATTTTCAACATTAGCTATGTCTTAAGCCATCTTTTTTTTTAAAGAAACCGTGCTCTAATGTGTGATTCATTGCTTACTTATTATCAGTATAGCAAATACTTACAAAAGCAGTAATGCAACATTCTGATTGTAATATCAATAAATTTTGATAAAATACATAATCAGTGTAAGTTCTCGCACACTTACCGCTCACAGTTCATCTTCATTTAAAACCCATCTTGGTTGCCGACATCAGGCAGGCTGCAGCAGAAATGAAATGTGTTTGAGGTAGTAAATCTAAACTGGATTATCTCTTTACGCTAGCTGCCGACGACGCAGTGTACGGAAATTACCGATTGGTCAATGAACTTGCCTGGTTTCCCAGTGTAAGACAAAATGCGTCCACTCGTACAAAAGTGGGGAACCAGTTGAAATTTCACTACTAAATTCGTACTCAAATTTATTCGTAATCAACGTAACTTAAACTGAAGTTTTTGTTTATTTTATATTACCTTTATTGATAACATTAAGTTTAATCAATATTTCATCACTGTTTGGTCTACTTTTATAGATTTGGTCTTCAAATAGAGACAAAATGTAGAACCGTAATAGTTGTATTACTTCATACAAGGCCCACTCAGAACTGCTCTTTACACTTTTATCAGTCAGAGGAAATAGCTGCTAAACTTCAATTCTGATTTTTGTATTTCTGCATTAACAATCATAGCATATGATTCCTTTCCCATTAATTTAAAAAAAAAGATTTATTACACAGTTTTGTTATAACTCGTTGAATTTTCTATAAAGAAATTATGCTCCAAAACACTTCTTGCATCAAGACTATTGTTATTGTTATCCTCACTCGCTGGTAATTTGTATGGTTACACCGAAATTCAATATGGCGCCATACAGGGGGAACTTTCATTTTGGTCGGACGGGTATATATTTTCATTTTTGAAATTGAACATATCCCATTACCCACACGCTCCATACTCATTACCTATAGGCGGTCAAAGCCCGCAAAGCAAAGCGCCTTTGGGCGCTTTGCTTGGCTTTCCCCGTATTAATCGACACTGTGGGCAATCTGAAGCCACCGCTAGGAGGGGTCTATTGGGAGTTGGGCCTTGAGTCCCTTGCGAGATTTGGCGAATTGGAAGGATGAGCGCCCTTGAGAGTATGTTTGGGTCTCCCGGGCTATGGCAGAGAGACTATCCCTACCTCCATTTGCCCTCCCTTCCATACTGGATGAAGTCGAATGGCTAA
Organism: Sinonovacula constricta; assembly: GCA_007844125.1. Lineage (NCBI taxonomy): Eukaryota > Metazoa > Mollusca > Bivalvia > Cardiida > Solecurtidae > Sinonovacula > Sinonovacula constricta. The sequence continues at coordinate 38,939,609 of CM017570.1, forward strand.
ACTAAGAGGCCTGGCATAAGTCGTTAAAAGCGTTTATATTAAAGAGTGTTAAAATATAAAATGAATGGGTATAGTACATGAATATAGGGTGAATTTAGAACCCAACTTTTATAAAATATATAAGCGTCTAACTTACTGCGGCCCAATTCCAAGATTCTCGGGCCATGGCCAGGGGCTGATCCGGACAGGCCGCGCTAGGCTCCCTGATGATGACTTCACTCAGGAGACCCAATATTGATTATATTAATATACTGATATTAATATTACCATAATTTTAACTACTACTCTTACTTATGTAGGAGTAGACTGCTCCTATTCATTTTGAATATTCTAAGCTTTGGTACTAAATGTAATACATTTGTATTAATACAAGAGAAGTTTAGTGGTGAATATAGCTTTTATAGTAGCATTTTATTCTTAAAAATAGCAGCGTTTTTTTTTTTACTTAACAAACTGACGCCAATAGTCGGCGTCTTCCCCTAGAATGATAAAAATGAAACCGAAACTAGCGAAAGTAGGCAATCTACATTGTGCGAAGAATCTCGTCCCGAATCAACATGTACTTGTAGTACAATTGCCACATTTTCTTAACAGCAACAGTTGGCTTGCAATACTGAATCCGTTGCTGTCTTCCGAATGGTAACTGAAAGTTCCAAATCAAAAGAAACAAAAACAGACACTTGTCATTTCAAACCAACACATTTATGAATCACTGTATACTTGACTATATTATAGTTAGTCCAAAAAGGATACATGTGCAAATAGTGTGAACTGTTTGCATAAAGAAATGACATTAATATGCCCTATGTTTCATGTGGTGCAGTGCTAAGTGATAATCCTCCAAGGAGACTTGAAACTCACAATAACAGTGAAAGGCATAAGGCATCTGCTGAAAAATACACCAATCTTAGGTGTCATGTCTATGTTATCTAAAGACTGGAAACAGCTGCAGAAATCAAAGAGACATGTCTCTTTAGGCTTACTCTAACCCTAAAAGACTTTTTAAGACTTGTTAATGAAAGTTAAAATAATATAAAGAAATATATATAATACTCAATTTTCTCCATTTTTTGCATATTTCACGCGATTTTCCCCCTTTTGACCAGCGTCCAGCGTCTTCCTATGTTCCTAAAAATAACCTGAATAATATATTAATATATATAGAGGTATGCTAGAATTACAATCGAGGATCGGAATAGTCTGTTCATGTTTTAATTTTGATGAATGGACTAATTTATATGCTTACACAAGTGAAAATTGTAGCCGACTGGTAAAATAGGCGTTGGTCTATGCAGGTGCAATTCTTAGTTGGATTATCAGTTCAATTCTGATGTGGACCTGTCTGCATGCACGCCTGTCGACTACAGTTGTTATAATTTAACTTATTTTAAATTATTAAGTCTTTCTTCTTGAGCGTCCATCCTTTCCAATATAATTTGATGTTGTCATTATAAGATCATCCCAAGCATGTCACATGTTTTAATATATTCACCAAGAGCTTGGAACATTTGGTGTTTCAGTTTTTAGTTGGAACAATATATTGTATAGGGTTAAAAGTATATTGATTTTCCTGAATACTTCTTACAATTTCGTCCCGGTGGACACTGTACTGCTGCAGAAAATGTGACTCATCATTAACAGTGTTGCAGGTAGAACAGGTATGCTTTAAATTTAGTATATATTGCCCTGTGCTACCGGATAATAAAGTTTTGGAAGCTATAAGTCTAGTAATAGATATATCTAGTTGTATATTATTTGAGTATACTGGGGGTAGATCCAGTGTGGGTAATGATCTTCCATTATTAAGTATTATATTTCGTATTGATGCGTTGTTGCCCCATTTCTGAATGAGATGTTTTTGCTGATTGAATATATATTTCCTATGGGGAAAAGCCTGGATGTTGAGTCACATCTGGTAGATTGAGTCCCACTTTGGTCGCCGCATAGACACATCTTCATTGCTACATGAGCTGGACACCACGCCATTATGACCTTGTGACCCATCTCTAGTTGTTAATTTAGTTTAAGAACTCAGGTCTTGATCTGCTATTATTAAATTTAAGAATAAGAATAACAGATTTTGCTGTTGTTTGTCTTTGTATCCAGCTTAGGGCATGCATTATGGCGTTTAACTCTGCCGTAAAGATTGAAGTCTTATTTGTAATTCTATCTGTTTGTAGTCTTTACTGTTCTTAACCAAGTCAGAGGCCACAATGCCGGTGAGTAGATATTTGCTTCTATCTTTACATATATTTAACTAGTCAGAGTAATTAGATTCTAAAGATTCCAGTTTACCGGTAATTGCCTTAGTTTGAACTTTGATGTCCGGTTCAGAAAGCAACCACGGTTCTACCATAGAGGGCCCCAACTCCGGCACAGTGCATCCACCAACACCGTACTCCTCAGCTCGGTCTGAAGCTGTTGCTCCAAAAGGTAAAGTTTGTTTAATAGTTATTGCCATAGTTTTGCAGAGGTAATAGACGTTTCAAGGGAGGCATTCCAGCCTCCTGTTCTAGAATATGATCCGGGATGTTGTTAAAGCTTACCCAAAACTATTCTGAGGGCCTTATTCTGTAGCGAATCTAGTTTGTGTAGATATGTTTCGGGGCCACTAGCATAAAATTGACACCCATATTCTTGTTTTGGAAGTATTAGAGACCTGTACAAAAGGAGACCTCTGTGTTTACTTGACCCATAATCAGTCCCCTTTAGCATTCTCAGCATGTTCAGGTCTAAATGGCATCTTTTAATGATGTCATTTATATGGCTCTTAAAAGTTAACCTAGTATCAATAGCCATCCCCAACAACCTAACTTCTTTTTCAAAGTCGATATTTCTATTCCCTAAATATACGTCAAGCTAGTTGGAGGTTTGTTGCCAAAGACTATGTCTACAGACTTATCTTGTGAAATTGTGAAACCCCATTTATTTGACATGTCCCAGATGGCATTTACTCCGCTCCAGGCTTTTTGTTGAAGCGTCTTTAGATTTTGCCAGCTAGTCAAGAACCGGAGTTATCCACAAATTGGCTCACCACCAATCTCGTTCCTTTGACACTCTAAGGCAGGTCATTTATCAGGAGCGAGAATAGTAGCGGGGAGAGGATCGAGCCCTGGGGTTGTCTGTCTTCAACTGTTTAGGCCTAGAGAGCCCCCCCCCCCCCCCTCTATTCTATCTTGTATAGTCCTATTTTCTAAAAAGGCCTTCAGATAAATGGAGATGTTGCCTGTTGTCCCATATTTCTTCATTTTATAGAGTACACCTGAGTGCCATGTAAGATCAAAAACGACCTGCAGGTACTAAAAGATAGCTACAACACTCTGCCTATGGTTGTTAGTTTGTATGACATCGTGGTCGTGAAGCCAGATTGGAAAGGATTTATTTTATTTTCTTTACTCTAAAAAGTGTTCTAAACGAGCCTTCACCAACCCTTCAAGAAAATCTGTGAGGCTGATGGGTCGATATGATTTTGGTTCGTTTGGTAACGACAGCTATTCTCCATGAGGTTGGGTATTCTTCCTTGTCCCATATTTGGTTATAAAGTCTCAGTCAAAGTTGCAAGACAGAATCAGGTATATTTTTAAAGAGCATACATGAAATTTTATCTTTCCCTGTGGCAATATTACTTCTTATTCTGATGATTTGTTTTAGTTCTGAAAGAGAAAAGGTATTATTTCGTAGAGTTGACCTGTTTCTCCTGACCGAGTTGCAGAATTCTTTCCAATTTTCCATTTTAGCTTGTAAGTTAATCTATAAGTTATAATTATCTGCACAAGGGTTCCTTTTTACATTATTTAACGCTTTTTACTCCCTTTTATTGCATCAGAACAAGCTTTTTAGCTAGCCTAAGCACAACGTGCTCAAAAGGAGCTTTTGTGATACCGCTTCGTCCGGCGACCGTCGTCCTTCGTCAACATTCAAGATTTTGAACACGATAGAGGCCACAGTTTTCATCCAATCTTCATCAAAGTCAGAATGTTAGTCAGAATGTTATTCTGCATGAAATCTTGGAATATTTCATTATTGAGTCACCTGGGGCCAAAAAGTAGGTCACTAGGTTAAATTTAAGGAAAATATTTTGAACACACTAGAGACCACACTTATAGCCCAATCTGCACCAACCTTGGTCAGAATGTTTATCTGCATGAAATCTTGGAATAATTCGTAACTGGGTCACGTGGGGTCAAAAAGAAGGTCACTAGGTCAAATCTTATAAAAAGCGTGTGAACACACTAGAGATTACATTTATAGCACAATCTTCACCAAACTAGGTCAGAATGTTGGTCTACATGAAATATTGAATGAGTTCGTTACTGAGTCACCTGGAGTCAAAAAGTAGGTGACTAGGTCAAATTTAAGGAAAACATTGTGAACACACTAGAGACCACACTTATAGCTCAATCTTCACCAAACTTGGTCAGAATGTTTGTCTGTATGAAATTTTGACGAGTTCGTAACTGGGTCACGTGGGGCCAAAAAAATAGGTCACTAGGTAAAATCTTAGAAAAAGCTTGTGAACACACTAGAGGTCATATTGTTTTGCCAATTTTCATCAAACTTGGTTAGAATGTTTGTCTACATGACATATTGTATGAGTTTGTAACTGGGTCACGTGGGGTCAAAAAGTAGGTCACTAGGTCAAATCTTAGAAAAAAGCTTGTGAACACACTAGAGACTACATTTATAGCCCAAACTTCACCAAACTAGGTCAGAATGTTAGTCTGCATGAAATTTTGGATGAGTCCATTACTGAGTCACCTGGGGTCAAAAAGTAGGTGACTAGGTCAAATTTAAGGAAACCCTTGTGAACACACTAGAGACCACACTTATAGCCCAATCTTCACCAAACTTGGTCAGAATGTTTGTCTGCATGACATTTTGGATGAGATCGTAACTGGGTCACGTGGGGCCAAAAAGTAGGTCACTAGGTCAAATCTTAGAAAAAGCTTGTGAACATACTAGAGGCCCCATTTATAGCCCAATCTTCACCAAACTTGGTCAGCATGTTTGCCAGTATGAAATCTTGCATATGTTTTGAATTGAGTTATGTGGATTCAGTAGGTTACATGGTAAAATTCTATAAAATGTTAGCAACCTAGTGACCACACTTATGGTCCAGTCTTCACCAAAGATTTCTTAAATAACTCTTAATTACTTGATGCCAGATTTGAGCCTACTAAAAGCCTGTGTCATCAGGTGAGTGATTAAGGGCCATCATGGCCCTCTTGTTTTTATATTTTTCAGGCTGGAAGAGACACCCCTGCAATGGACAGCAGTTTATCTGTGAGAAGCTGGCTGTGTTCATCTGTATTGCTAGAGTAGACCTCACCAGGCTGAATCCCCTTACACAATTTAACAAATATTTCCCAATCTGCTTCTTTGTAATTTAGTTTTTCCTCAGATTTATTTTTTCCCTCTTGACGACTTCCAGTATGCAATGATGTTAAGATTAAGAAATAATCTGAACCCCATGTGTTTATTAATACTCCCCAATCTAAAAGGGCCGCAAGTTTTAGACGGGTGATCGCTACATCTAAACAGGTTAAGACATGGCCTCTTCTGGTTGGAGTGTCGTCATTTAGTAGGACTATATTAAATTATCTACCCAGTTATGAATTAAGCTTTTACCTCTCCTTGACAGTCTATTCTGGTAGAACCCCAAGCTGGAATGTGAGCGTAGAAGTCTCCAGTAATCACACAGTCGCTATGCTCAAGATGCTCAAGATCAAGAATTGAGCTTAATTTATCTGTTACTTCTAGGGACCAGCCACTCGTGTAATCATTAGCCAAAGTAAAGGGATATCTATCTAAAATAAGGTTAATGTTTTGCATCTGACCCATGATGTGTTCAATTTGGTCTCTGATGTTATCCACTCCAACTACCTGGTGGTTTATTACATTCTTTGAGATCGATTGAAAGTAACTAAATAGGCTGTGTATCCAGGTATATTTGTAGTCCGATAAGTTATGAATTTGGTTTCCTGAATAAAAATTAAGTGAATTTCATGTTTATTTAGATATTGGTTGTTCGAAATTGTGCATGCTATCAGACCCCCAGCATTGTATAATAATAGATTTAATCTGCCATCCATTATAATTATTTGGGAACAGCAATTTTTCTGTTACTCAGCGTCCCTGCCAGTTTCTTAGGGATTGCCGGTTTCTTTGGGATTGCCGGTTTCTTTTGTTCAGATGATAATTTCTTCAAGACACCCCTCCCCCCGCCCTCAGGGGCGGCAGCAGAAGCTTCGCTTGGGGCAGCTGGGGCATGGAGGGGCGGGCAACCAGCTTGATTTGAGGTGGAGAGAGAGGATGTATCCTTTCTGTGTAGCATAAGATGTGTTGGCCTAATAATTCGTCATAATTTAGACCTGTTTTATAAGTTTTGGTTGCCATTATGTTCTTATCCTATCCCTGTCATGTTCATCTTCCGACTCAACAACCCACTCCGAGTCCATATCAGTATCAGTATCTGAGCTGCTGTCCGATAACGAGTCCAGTGTGGTTGAGTCTCCCACCGACGGCAGTTCTGGGCTAGAACTGTGCTTTATTGGAGACAATTTTATTGGCCCCTCAATGTGCAATCGCGCCCTGGGAAGCAGCCGCAGCCCCTGGAGCCTCAACCGCCAATTTTTTTTTGTGTGTCTTTCTCCACAGCTGCCCGCTGTCATCCCGGGTCTGCCTAGTAAGAGGGACATATTGTACCTACCCCCACCCCCCCCTCCCTGCGTCCCACATCTTTTCTCCACAATGATCCTTTGTGTATTTGGTGTACAGCGTTAAAGGTAGAGTAGAAATATAAACTGTTATGACTGGTATTTTAACGAGGTCTCTACTCATATAGGACTCCTGTAAGAATGCAGGTTTATACAAACAAACTTATAAAAATGATACTCGGAATTGTGAAGACATGTTTACATATTTGAAATCTCTGACTCTTTTTCTATGAATTAATAGAGATACATCAATCAGATTCGAAGATTCTGGTGTTGGGCATTGGACAGAAAAAAAAAAAAAACATCACCAAAACATATCAAAACAATCCCCACACCCGTAAGATACAGAATAGAATAAAAAAACACCAAAATACAAGAGAAATGAAACAAAAACAATGATTAGGATGATAAAAAATCATTTATAAACAAAATATGTAAATTCGATAGGATAATGTATATTAACTTGCCCACTGTATACACAAGCTCACACTATACCTAAATTCAATAAAATAGTGATACTAGATTCACGTATTTATACCTAACGCTTACTTAAATTAACTTCACAAGGTACCATTAGAATTAAGGACATGGCTGATGAACGTATATCCCCTGAGGACCCGTATAATAGCAGCACACATCGAGTCTGTCGGCCATTATCATTATCATCACCATTTTTCCTTTATTAACTTAACATTGATAATTAGGGATACCAGGTAAGTTTAACTTCACAAGGTAACACTAAAATTAAGGACATGTCTGATTAACGGATATACCCAGAGAACCCGTATAATAGCAGCAGCCATCGAGTCTGCTACTTAGAACAAGTTGGTGTGTGTAATACACTACGTATTCGTCTATAGGGCTAGTAATTAGCTATGTTGGGTCACTGACTGAATTGGACTTGAATGAAATAGTAGGTCTTAAAGGAGGTATCCGACAGTTTGGACCAGTTTTTGTTTTCTCACAAAGAACCAAATAAATTACTTTCGCCTGAAAAGATCTAGTAAAATGCTAATTATTGATGTCCTACATCAATGTGAGGAGTGAAGTAAAACGCATCACTCGCCATTACAAATAGGTAATTCCTATCTTAGACGCGCTGCACAGTTAGCTATTTTTAAACTAAGAAAACCACATGTCCAATAGCATTATGTAATTAGGGTAATCCGCTCTGACGTCGATGTCTATTTATAGCAGAAATCAAAGTCATGCTTATTTATAGGTTTATAAAGAATGGGCATGTCGAGGGATGTATTTCACGATTTCTGCTGTCTTACAATTCAGAAAGTGTTCAAAATCTTCTTTTGTTAGACATAGGTGTGACTGTTTACAGAAATGATACCCCATTACCCAAGTTTAATCCAGGTTTACGTATATTTAATGAAGACAAACAGTCTGATACCGCCGTGAAAACAGGCTAGTTTTTATGAAATAGAGTGACTTCCCTTGGTTTTAGTCAACACGGCATCACTGCACTAAAACCTAGTCAAAAGAGTGAGGAAACACTACACAAAACCATTTAGTTGACATGAAAGCAGGTTTTTACCAGCATAGAACCATATGTATTTGTGTTTGATCTTGTTAAAAGAACTTACATTTCCAAATATAGTCTTGTCGTTATGAAGAAACATTTTGTTGTTCTGTCCTATCTCTATCTTTGCCGTCCCCCCCCCCACCCCTCTTTGTTGCAATATTGTGAAATGAGATGAAACACTCTGCCGATGAAGCAATCTGTAGTATCAGGAATTTACTATTAAGTTCTGTATTATCCGCTATTTAAAATGGTAGCTCAGTCCCTTTTGTTTGGTTTCGAAAAGGTAGAGCATCGGCTAGACCAATCACAAGTAGAATTACTTATCGCATATATTTATAAAGCATATTGTTGAAATACTGTCATGAGTTTAGCATTCAAAGCTTAAATTTCTTTTTTCTTTGTTTTGTTTTTCTTTCTTTTTTTCCTTTGTTTTTCTTTTCTTTTTTGTTACCCTGACCTAAACATACTCTAAAATTCATTTAGGGATGCCCGTGTCGTACTGGAGTCGATTTGAAACTCATCTGATGCTGAAAATGTGTATTCGGTATTCGTGATTTTTTCCCCACGATTTGTTTATGTATAAGTTTGGCGGGGATGAGGGGTGTTATTGTCCCGCCAACAATATTTCAGTTATCACTGTATATTCTAAATGATAAATGTGCTATTCAAAGTTTTGCCTCTATCAAATACAAAAAAAACACACACGATTCTACCTGGGAATGAAAGCATAATTATTGCATAAACTTAGACTGTAGTATAAAATAACTCTTTTTTTTTGCACGCTACTGCCATGGCTAGACAATATAAGTCGTAGAACAATCGCCCTAAATGTTCACTTTTCCGCATCCTTAAATAAGCACAATAGACGTTTTGACTAAAAATAAAATATCGACGTCAGATCTGATTATCCAGATAATGATAAACTGTTTTATCAACAGTATGTGCTCACGTGGTTTGTCTTAGTTTAAAAAATAGCTAAATGTGCAGCGTGGCTCAGAGAGGAAATAGTTGTTTACAATGACGAGTGGGAATTTATCTTTGACTGTTCACACAGATCTATGGCATCAATAAATATGATTTTGCAAGTCCTTTTCAGGTGCCAATGACTTACTTGGTTATTTGAGAAAAAATGTTTGGGCCAAACTGTCGGCTGCTATCTTTAAAATAATAAATTAAGTTTCGACTCGCTAGGTTTGATGATAAATTTAGTCGTGCTTTTTTACGTTAGTTGGCTTTTTTTTAAAATGAAGCTAAATTTGCTGCCAATCTTCTTAATAAACCTGTAGTCCGTTATCTCGTAATGACCATTGTAGTATTTTTTCTGCCATCACCATAAGTATTTACAAGCCAGCTATATTGCAGCAGGCAAGTAATCTTTAAGTGACACAATGTATGTACACGTCGTAAACGGTTTCCATAGTCGAGGAAAAAAGCTTCGCGTTGCTTGATTCGGACCCATTGTTTTCAAGAGCTTTTGCAACATAGCATATAAACGTCGAATCATACATTTTTGGTCATATTTTCTTCTCACAATAACGAACGAAGTAATTGTAAATTGAAAAGATCCCGCGAAATATTGCTTGAGTAGTCCTAAATTTTGGTTCACAGTAAGACATGACACCCCACTCGCCATTAAAAAGATTCCTATCTAAAACACACAGCACAGCTATTTTTAGACTTATAAAACAACACAATTTCATTAATTTTTCTTTTGAGTCAATGTTGCAAATTCATCCAGGTTTTCCGCTCCATTACTATGTTGTAGATTTAATAAATCATATCAGGATTGTTACATGCACGCCAAAGTCATACAGATAACATAGGTTACATGCTCTTGGAGACTTTGTACGACATCCACACTGCAGTGGTAACCAGTTGTAATCATGAATAAGAAAATTTGACACTGTCCTATGATTATTGCAACATATGGAAAGGAAAATGATTAAGGTATTCGCATGCCAGTTAAATGTGAAGTTAACAACAAAAACTGTGGCGTGACATGATATTACATAGAGTTGTAGGCATCATAAACATTCGTATAAGACTGAGTGGCAGCGTAATTATATTTGTGCTATTTATGTTAAAAATACTTTAGTTGTTCGCATGTTATAAGCTTATACAGATTTTAAGTATCAAGACTACGGTTAGAAACGTTCGAGGACTCGCTGTCTGATTTATTTCTATATCGTTTTTATTATATCTTTACAGACGTATTTATAGTGTAGGAAAGTAAATATTAGTAGTATATTCAGATTGTTTATCATACTTTTCTATGTTCCAAATGCTCTGAATGAGTGAATTCAATAGAAACAATGAGATAAAAAGTCGCAAGCTTACTTGATTGCATTTAAGGTTAATGAATAACATCATACGTAAATGCAAACACAATTGGCTGAAAATGTACAAAAATCTCATTTTTTTTATTTTGTATAATAAATTGTATAGCACTATATTATTTATAATATGAGCTTTAACATTAGAGTTCGCTTTTGGGGGATAGTTGCATGTTTATGTGGATTGTGTTATATTGTTTGAATATTTTGTTGAGATAAAGCTATAAAAGTTTGATTCATTGTAACATCTTCTCTCAAACACAAGTTATACAAAATTAATACTCTTCTTATTATTAGGGCTTATTATTACGAAAATAAAATTAAAGAAAAATAAGAGAAAGCATTGATAAATTGAATTTATAATAAACAAGTCTATGTACATTTACCACTTAAGAACTGTTATAATGCATTGACTTTCTAAACAAACATATCAAAGTTTTTTAACAGGAGAATTATATATTTTTCAATTTGTAATAGAATTCCTAATTGGTGGAGTTATATTAATCATCACTTGGTAAAACAACAAAATCTGCGACGAGGAAGTTACCTTAATTTAAATATATGAATTATATGAAATATGAAAGAGTGTCACTGTTTGAAAACAAATCGCAAAATAATTATTACCCATTCACAAATATAAAGATTAGCCGCTGAAACAACAATCCATTACAGTATTTGGCAGTATGTGATAAAGTATATACCTATGCGTATGAATACTTTACAATTAAATCGCCGATAGGACATTAAAAGTTTACTTACTGCAACCTCTTGTGGACCTATACAGCATACACTTGTTGGCTCTTCATCTGTGTCACAGTATTTGGTAATCTTGCCGCTTGACGTATCTACAAGCTTCAGTCGTCTGTTTGTGCGATCTGCTATCACGATACTTCCGTTATCAATGTGACAACAACCTCTGATAAAACAACTGTCTTTATCATTTGGCAGTTTGACGTTTACCATTCTTACTTGTTTACTTCTGTTTTGTGCTTTCTCCCCTGATCTTTTCTCTACCAGTCCTACTACTCCACTGTTTCCTTGTCGCTCTACTGTCGCCTGTACTGACCTGTCTTCTGCTCCTACCACTGCACCCAATAAACTGATTTTTACATTGTCCAGAACCGGTTTCAACTGTGCTGGGACAGTTTGTAACTCTGGGTCAGCATTGAGCTCGGCAGAGGATTCCCTGATGTTTTGGGGGTCCTGACACTTCCTAGAAAGAAATGTAACCAATTGTTATTATTGCGCATCGCAGTGGCCCCATTCTAGCCATTACAGTAAATTAGTAGTATTATAATAAAAGTAATCAATCACGTTGTCATTCTGAAAACATTAATTGTATACGTCAACGTTGTATTTTAATTAAAATGTCAGCATTTGTTTTAGTACAGATTGAAATAGAGACGTTTTCGAATTCCGCCATTTATTATTATTATTATTATTATTATTATTATTATTATTATTATCATCATCATCATCATCATTTTCTAATAATGGTAGAGAATTCGTTTGTAAACAATTAAGTAAATGAGATTTCCTGTAAATTTAGCATTGGCGTTTTCACAATGTGCTAATTAGATTACTTCAAGGTAGTATTCGACAATTTTTTATCTCAAATAACCCAACAGTCTTTGTTGCCTAGAAACGTCCTGCAAAATGATGTCTATTGATGCCCTAGTTCTGTGTGAACAGAAAAAAAGTAAAATTCACACACGTTGTTGCATATTTCTTATCTGATCCACGCTGCAGAATACATGCTTTAAATGAGAGAAAAACAAAAACAACACTTGACACTTTACTTTTGAGAGTATATTTAGTGTGATTTTTTTCTAGATTTTTTTCTATGTTATATCGCATTTGATTTGCTGAGATGTCGATAACAATTATGTAAACCTCATTTACACCAAATAACAGAGGCATTCCAGTTCCTTTATTTGTCACAATAAATTTGCTGAAAGTCGAAAGCAAATGAAATGATAAGCCATTTGGTGAAACCAGCTTGCTGCAGTTTAAAGAATTGTAAGCCCAAGCTTCTTATGGAAATATAATCCAGGCTAATGCAGTATAAGGAATAGTAAGCAAAACGTCTTTACAGTCATATACATCAGCGTCATGCAGTTTAAAGCTTAGTAACCCAAAGCTACATATGAACGGACACAACAGATTGCTGCAGTCTTATGAGTCGTAGGCCAAAATTGTTATCGACAAATACACCAGCTTGCTGCGGTTTAATGAGTGGTAGGTCAAACTTTTTATTGACATATACACCAGCTTGCTGAAGTTTAAAGAGTGGTGAGTCAAAACTCGATAATGAACAGATAAACCAGCTGTCTGGAGTTTATAAAGTGGTTAGCCAAATCATCTTGACAGATACGACAGCTTGCTGCAGTTTTAAGAGTGGTAGGCCAAAGCTTCTTATGGACAGAAACAACTTGCTACAGCTTCATGAAAACTTAGGTAAACAAAAAATGTTGCAAGTTGTGTATGAAAATTAAACGGCTAAAAAACCTCTGGGACATTAAGCAACCGCACTCATTTAATTTTAAGTATTGTTCAGATCTAAAAATACAAGTGTTTGTGCATCATTTACAATAACTGATCATAGGTTATGCTATTTTTAAATTAAATACGTATATATTAATTAAAAGTCAATTTATTTCTGAACTGATATTGCCCCGTGAAGTTTGGAAATATCTCTTGTTCATCAACTATTTAAGCGTACACTCTTATCTAGTGAGTTCCATATAATGAAGCTACTTGATGGGTAGTTATTCTGGAACATGTGTCATATTATTGTATTTTTCCTGCATGGGACAATGACGCGAACCTCTACTTTCACAGATAATGTTCTCCCCCCCAAAACAAACAGAATGTTCTGATTATGATCTGAGATATAAGATTGAGTGTAAGTATCATATAGTTTATGGTTGGCATAACAGTTGGATTTTTAATATTGATCGGGCCGGTAATTTTTTTGTTTATTTCAGTAATAATTTAATGTTAACATTAAAAGTGCATCATATCTAACATCAGGTACTTACTATGATGATGTAGATCACATGTTTATGGACACATTGATAAACGGTTTTAATTTAATTGTAAAATGTAGTTGTCATATTATGGTGTTATGTATTAAAAAAACAAATCTAGACCAGTCAATCGTGGTAAAAAGTAGATTTCTTAAAATTATACCTAGTTGATTCAGATGTTAAATATTTGAAATAGCATAGCATGTCTAAATACATGCAATAAACAAGGTACTTTTGTGATTGCATTAAAACCACATTACATATAGCATGCTTGGCCCCGATTGATCACATAGTGAGCATTGACCGGGACGAGGTTATCTGTTTGAAACCACTGGTGAAAACCGGTGGTGGTCAATACTGAATAGCAATGACTTCAAAAAAGCAAAAGTATTTCTCATCAGCAATAACATGAAGGTTAATGTAACATATCATTTTAAATTTACATTTGAATTTGAGTCTATTTACCATGCTGTGACCACCTAATAACATTCAAAATAGAAAGAATGGATTGTTAAGTTCCATCTCAAAATATATTTCAATTTAAAAGGGCACACACAATAATAAATTTTAACTGTGTATATGTTTACATCATAATCAAATGTCATAAAAATGCCCTTGACCATTATTTAATATTATTGACTAAATCAGGTTATTGACTGGAACGGGATTAACCGGTTAAAATCGCTGGTTAAAACCGGGGATGGTCAATACAGTCCAACTCTTTTGTAGTTACATTGTCTTTATATAAAATAAAATAACTGACCTGTGCTTCAGAAGGCGACATTTCCCAGACGAAATTTCGTCATCCTGGTGACAGTACAACGTTTTTATCTCGTCAGCATGGTTCCCACACTTCTCGGTTATTACATCTTTGTCGTCTCCAAGTCCTTGAACTACATTGTGATTTTCATTATGTGTTGCTAAGCAATATGTACACATATGTTTCTGGCAGTCGTAACAATAATAATTCGCATTCGCTACTTTGTTTTTTTCAGCACAAATGGAACATTTAATATTACTATATTCGTCACACCCGATATCAAGATCTCTCGCGGTCGCCATAATTTGGCCGTCTGTTTGATAACTTTAAGATCCGTATTATTGAATATCAAACTCCAGTGATAGTCTTACGACCAGTGAACACAACAACGCTTTTTAGTTCAAAATGATTGCAATAAATGACATAATACACACGACGCTCATTCTACTGAATTAAAGATATGAATGATCCCAATAATCTCTCAGCACAACCCTTTATTCAAGGAACAACGTATGCGGATCTCGTCTCTAGGATACATCAAAACACAAAATAACATTGTCCTGACAGCGGTTAAAGGAAGTAACCCTTGCTACAATTATTGATTATTATAATTATTATTATTATTGTTATGATTATTGTCATGATGATAATAATAATAATAGTGATAATAATAATAATAATAATAATAATAATAATAATAATAATAATAATAATAATAATAATAATAATTATTATTATTATTATTATTATTATTATTATTATTATTATTATTATTATTATTATTATTATTACTATTATTATTAGTAGTATTATTATTATTATTAGTAGTATTATTATTATTATTTTTATTGTTATCATTATTATTCAACAAGTACACTACACTTTAAACATTATCGCACAATAAGCAATGTCAATATACGCATAGTTTTTCTTGCACATTCGGGCTAACGTTGTTAAGTCTTTAATATATACATGTGCGGCCGTGAAATAGAAGAAGTACACTAGTTAGATTGGTCGTAGAACAGACGCGTGTAAGGAATCCTATTTTAACATAGAACATACAAGACTGTCATCATCGATGACAGCTACCGAATTCACATGGTTTATTCCTTGTATGTGACTCTCTGGATTAATATACGGAACATTGCCTTTAAGGAAGGAGGATTTAATCTCACCATGACGTAATCCACTGTGAAAAATTATTTCAATCGGAGCTATTCAAATATAGGACCTATTGAATACTTTTCAACAGAGCTGCTGAGGTTGTCAAAGAGTAAAAAACCACAGACCAACTGGGTATATTTTGAAGAATGACATTTTGTCAAAATATTGAACACATGCCACAGTGGTACAATGCCGCTGAGTGCGCTATACAATATTATTGAATAGGTAAACTATGGTACACTTGAGCATTATTGATTTATATACATGTCTAAATCCCCAAATCCTTCTCTCTGGCGGAGTGTGTTATGGTTACAGTTACAACATGTCACAATGCAAAATTTCCATAAACATTATTGTAAGGAAAAACAACACGGTGTCGTTTAAGCGTTTGTAATCCCCTTTGTTTTCAAGTGAATCAGGGGTAAATTTCTATATGCATTAAATGCAGAAATGTATTACCACATATTTTTACCGGCGTTGATTACTGGTTCCACAAAGACATCAATATGGACTGAGATTTTGCAATAAATATAGCTAGTATGTTTCTAGGTGTTTTGCTTCGTTCGTTATGAACCAATAATAAAAATAAGATTGACATTAAACAGTTAACATACTGTGGCAAACGGACCAACTAGACAGCTTAAACCTGGTTTGTAGAGCGATCACACCTGTCACTTACTGGATTTTTTTCTTTTAAACAAACAGTGTAAATATACATATCCCATCAAAGTGGGACAGCTAAATGTAAAAACCGGATCGGGAGTTAAAATTATAAAGTGAATTTATATACAGACAAAAAATATGTAATATAATAAACTATCAACATATGTACAAAATGTAAAGTAGATAAAAACCTCGTCAACCTATGGGTTCCAAATGAGAAAGCGGTTTGAAATAAAAAGCTTAGGCGATGATGTATAATCAGAACAATTTAATGACGTCATACAGTAAACATGACGCCATATGTCAGATGTGTCAAATGTAAAATTTGAAAAAAATCGAATTTAAGTACTGTACGGATTAGGGGTATTAAAATCATATATTATAAAATGCCGAGAATTAATCCGCAATCGGCATACTTTATACTAAGGTTGTTAAAGTACTTACCATGTTTCCCTGGATTCACTATTCCTTTTTTATTTAATTTTTAAATGAGTCAATTTATTTTTCATAGTGTCTGGGTAAGAAAGAAAAATCCAGAAGTATTAAACTTTGTGTCTTATCCTAATAGTAAGAACAGTTATCTGATCATGTACCCTACGGTTAACAATATAGCAAAGTCTTTTTTTAAGAGAGAGTGAGCAAGTTAAGTGAAAGTAAGATAAGCGTTTTTAGGTCAAGACTGGCCCTAAGGTTTACATTAAGTTGTCACCGACCAAAATATTGATGAAATGTGTGTGCCTGTGTCTCTGTTTACCTGTATTGTAATTGGCCCTCAACCTAATTATATAATATTCGTAAAATGACCATCGGCCGGGTGGATCGAAAAGGGTGGTAATTTATTCATAAATACATATTAAATATTACAATGTTACAAAAATCCCAATGTTATACATACTGTGCAAACTCACATAAAGGTCATGGAGACTGCTCAATTGGTGTTCCTATAGTCTCAACGACCTGTCCAATCATTGTTTAATTTAAAAACAAGTTCTTGACTGTAAAAGGATGAACTGCAAGCAATTCCAATACAATGAAGGATTCCCGGTTTGTAATCGTTAGCAATACATTTTCTGACAAGTTTTGTAAAGAGGTCAGAAAAATTATTGAGACCCTTGATTTTCTTTAACTTGTATAAAACATTTCCATAAACTGCATGACGGCGCATGCTTTAATTGATAAGTGTTTTATGCTACTATTATACTTTGAAGCGATACAATCATTGCGGTGAATGAATTTTGGTTGGTGGCATGATGCTTCCCCCATCGCCCCTCTGGATCGATCCCTGAATAAACCTGAATAGCATTGAAATCTTCTACTTTTCAAATAAAACGTTGTTTAACCTTTGTAATAAATTGTTGTTATAAAACATCTTATCACTATTGTATAAAATACCATTGTAGTGCAGGAAAAGGCATAATTACAAAATATTTCTATCGACCACTTTTCAAGGATTCAATAGTAGGAGTCCTTACATTTTAGCAAGAACAAGTTATGTTTGGTTTTACTTGCTTGTATGATTTTCAAAAGATTTCAGGTTGGTATAATTAAAAGTGCTCAATGATTTGTAACTCTATGGTGATGCAATTTGAATAAATATGACGTATACGTCATAAATATTGATTAAGCTGTGTCTCGACATCCTTCACTTGTAGGTGACTCAACAACATTCTTTTAAAACACCAACCAATGGCATTTATCTTACCTACGAATACAGAAGCAAAACAATTTAATTACTGCTTTTATTTGATTTGTATTACAAGGTTTGTCAGTTCACATGTATTGGTGCGCATTATAGGTAGTCGTAAGATTTAACGTTTTGTAATTAGCCCATTGTATACAATTTAGCATGAACCAATTCTAATAATTTAGATAATATCATTAATTTGCTAAATATGACAAATTAAAATTGATATGAAATTGGGCTAAAGTATTCGTAAATAAATAAATATATGAAGTCAGTAGAAACATTCATCGTGAACCTGATCCTTCAATAACGAATGTTTTGCCTAATACTAAATAGATTTGTTATATCTGTAATTGTGATGCAACTAAATTGCTAGTATCAACTCGATTAAACTACATAGATGCATTGCTAGGTACATATTATATGTTCAGAATGCTTGTGCAGCACAAATCCTTTTATTTGTGTAAAACCCGTTTTATTATTGTACTTTTAAATTAGTTTTGTATGTGCAAAAGTTGTAAAGACCCACACAATTAAATTTCAAAGGACCCAAAGAAATGCTTTCATACAAAATAGATTTCTTATTTTCACTAGTTCGATGAGGAGGACGTTCTTCAAACACCTTTGCAAAAATGGGCGTTTGAGAATGCCGTAGGTTAAAATGTCATTCTCACAGTCAAAGGGATAATGATTTACGACTGAGTGAAGCGGATCCCATCCAAGTGAATTCAATAGCTGAAAATAAATTCAACACAAACCTTACATAAGCGGCGTTGGCAATGCTAAATTTAAGAAAGGCCTAATGATTACCTTATAGGCAGCGGATCAATATTTACGATTACCATTGTGTATAAAGCTTAAGCTTTAAAGGGGGTATCCGACAGTTTGAACCAAACTTTATGTTCTCAAATTTTTATCTGAATACAACTTTTCGGGTCATGTGATTTTGTAAACATTCTTTTCATGACGTGTTTGTATGTTTCACTACTAGCAAGCTAAAACAACCTTATTCTGCGCCCTCGTGTACAAACAAAACGTGAACGTGTTCTCAGTCTACATTGTGGTTTGTTCTTAACTGTTTATTCTTACCCTTGAGAAAAAAAATGGCTTAGAATGTCATACTATTTTACGGAGACAATAATCAATCCATAGTAGACACGAATCTAATGACTGTGTAGCATGTAAGCTTATCATAAATTATCAACGGAGATAGTGAAGAATCAAATGTCAGGAGACACTGTTCTGGTTGTTATCTATTATTACCCTTTAACCTAAATTTGACAAGATTGATCGGCTGTAGGCCTTTCTCTTACTGTTGTTGGTATAAAGACTATATAAATGTGAATAAGTTATTGCAAATGCATTTACTGAAATTCCCAGTTGAGAAGCCATAAATACAATGAGTAGGGGTGAAGATATTGAACGTAAGATCTATTCAACTGTCCATTATTCAATCAATATACAACGAACATATTGATATAAAAGGTTCGTCTTGACATGGCAAAATAAAGTATTGTGCGAGAAATAGACAATAGACCATTGCTCAACAATTTTCTGTTTATGCAAGGTGGCTTCAGGTACATTAAAATGATAGTGGTGTAGACCAGGGACCTCTTTAATGGCAGCCATATGCTATAACGACTGCGCCTAGTAGTCTTTATGTCGCTATTTTAATTGGTATATATCAAAATCTGCGTTAGTATACCTTAACAATGTTTTCAGTATAATGCAAGCCGTACATGGCCGAAGGAATCCCGAATGTTCATACGTTGATCGTTACACACATTAAAATAAGTTATTAATTAAGAACATTGTACCAGTATTCCTTGGACAATGTCATATAGTTGGCAAACTATTTGTTTCGTGCTGCCATTCAATAGCTGTGCTGTAAACGCTATCAAATCTAGCTTAAGAGTATCAGTACAAGTTGTAAAGAATTTAACATAAGTGTAAAGAGGGTATGACTTTCGAGGAGAAACAGCAACAGTTGTTGGTTTCAAAGAATTCTTCAAGTCACGGTTAACCTTTTCTGAATTGCTACCAAAGGACCAAGTGGGCTTACATCATGCATATCCAATTCCAAATACTATTACGCTGTCTTCAGTTTGAAAATGAATCAAACTCACCATTATATTTGGAAAAAGTTGTTTGTGTTCCACAACCTTTAGCCATAAATGTACTAATGATAAAGTTATATTTTGAATGAATGTGTTGTACAAAGTCTGACCGAGGAACGACCTATTGACTTCGGGGTTCGTAAAGACGAGATAAAACATTCTAGCACCATGCATTGAAACGTTGCCAGAATGACGAGAAGCTATTTAAGCTGATAAATAGTCTGACATTGTTTTGTGTTCATGGTTATTGGGTTTATCGTCCCAACAACAGTATTTTAGTTATCTGGAGACTTGAAGTAGATATAGTGCTGCCTTCACCGTGTATAGCATGCTGTGAACACATGAAATGATATCACACCCAGTCACATTATCCTGACAACGGGCTTACCAGTGGTTGTACATCCCTAATATTTGCTTGGGCGTTAGCAAGAGAGTTATACCTCTGCCGTTGTTAACTACTTTGGTATGTAGATGTCTGGGTACGAACCCGGGACCTCCCGTACATGAAGCCGACGCACTACCGATTGTGCTTGCAGGCCCAGTCGAACATTTGTAACGTACATACTCCTATCCAACAAGTCTAGGTACTGATCAAAACGTATCATTTAAAGGAGAAACCATTCCTTGTTTACAGATAATAGTATATTACCTTTATCTATGTCTTCATATACTTATCTCTAGGATCCGAGCTGTCAGAAATCTGTTTTACCGGCACAGTACTAAAGGCCAATATATGCATTTCCACTTATGGACCGTTTGGCACTGGTTAACATTATGTTAACATAGATGCTCCGAAAATTATTATTCACCTCGGCAGAATCCTGGAAGCACCAGCATTCACAGTGGATGAAACATGGCATATGCAAATATTATATAGCATTTTTTTTTTATAATATCCACAATTTACGACGTTTCCCCTTGAGTCGAATATTAATATTCTGTTCGTTATTGGGAAAGATTTTAACCTGCCATTTATTCACCAATTAAGAGACACCCTCTTTAGCTGTGATGGGCATTTAAAATAAACTTAGCAGATCCACATGTAAACTATTCAATATTCAGGTTCCATTATGAAATTATCAGTGAAAACCCGTTGACGTATATGCTTAAATATCAGACCGACTGGCTCGCAAATGGATGAACCTACTTTATAGGGTTAATATGAATAAGGGTAAAGTGATAGGAGATTTGAACGCTTGCCATTGTGAATCAATATATTAATTATTATTATTTTTATTATTATTATTATTATTATTATTATTATTATTATTATTATTATTATTATTATTATTATTATCATTATTATTCAACAAGTACTTTACACTGTGAACATTATCGCAACAACAAGTAACGTCAATATACACATCGTTTTTCGACCTCATTCGGGCTGACATTTGTAAATATATTAATATCAACGTGCAGCCCTGAAATACGGTAAGTGAACAAGTGAGATTAGTCGTAGAACAGACGGCCTTTTAGTGAATGTTGCACATTTACAACCTATGTTTTTACTTTTATATTTTTAACATAGAATACATACAAGATAGTCATCATCGACGATAGCTACCGAAATCAGCTGGTTATTCCTTGTATGTGACTGTGGATTAATCTACAGAACATTGTCTTTAAGGTAGGAGGATTTACATTCGCCATGAAGTACTCCACGGTGGTAAATTATTTCAAAAGGAGCTATTCAAATACAGGACCCACTTTTCAACAGAGCTACCGAGGTCATCAAAGAGTAAAAAACACAGATCGAGTGGATAGAGTTTGAAGAATGACACTTTGTCAAAACATTGAACACATGCCACATCGGCACAATGCCGTTGAATGCGCTATACAATATATTTGAACATGTAAATTAAGGTACAACTGAGCATTATTGATTTATATAAACGTCGAAATCCCCACATCCTTCTCCCTGGCGGAGAGTGTTATTGTTAGAGTTACAACATGTCACAATGCACAATTTCCATTAACATTATTGTAACTAAAAACCCATGCGATCGTTTAAGCATTTCAAGTTAAACATTGTTAATTTTCTACATGCAGAAATGTATTAGCACATATTTTTACTGGCGTTGCTTACTGGTTCCACAAATACATCAATGTGAACTGAACATATGTTTGCAATAAATACAGCTAGTATGTCTGTACGTGTTATAATTTTTTCGTTATGAATTACAGTGCTCCCTCTCTTAAGCAACATCGAGCGGAAGGAGAGGAAATGGTTGCTTAACAGAGGTTGTTGCTTTAGAGAGGTAATCCCTATATATGCTTTAGTATTTTAGTATCAGTAGTATTCAGGGTGTTAAACCTAGTTAATGCTATTTGCTGTCTTCTGCCATTTTCTTTTATAATAGTTTTTTTTATAATGTTATCAATTTTAATTTTATTAAAAAGTATTCTATTTAGTTTTAATTATTTATTTTTTTCAGTTTATTGACATCAACTTATATGGTTATGCATTGTGCACTATTTTTCATCTTTATTTTTGCTTCTTTCTTCTTCATATGCATGTATCTTGTTTTGCATATTCTTTTTTAAGAAAAGGTCCTATAAGAATTACCACATATATTTAAATCTAAACAACCTCTAGACAAAGGCAGAGATGGTAAATATAATAGTGACAAAAACAGAGACGAGACATAACACATGCAAATTAAAAAATACCAGTTACCGCCTCGGAACGGTTAGTCGGCAAAAGGACCGACTATGCAGCTTAAACCTGGTTTGTGGAGAGCTCATACCTTTCACGTCCTAAAGGTTTTCTATCAAACAATGTAAATACAAATACCCTATCAAAGTGAGACAGCTAACAGTAAGCACCTGCACCGTTAAATCTGATAAGATGAATTTATATACAGATAAAAAACTACTAATATAATAAACTATCAACATATGTACAAAATGTACAGTAGATACAAGCCTCGGCAGCCTAAAAGTTCCAAAATGAGACAACAGTTTGAAATAAAAAAGCCTAAGCGATAATGTATAATAGGCACAATCTAATGACGTCATAAAATAAAAAAGCCATGGCGTCATATGTCAGATGTGTAAAATATGAAAATTTAAAAAATACACACGAAGGAAACCACCACATTTTAGAGAAGATAAAAACAGCAAAACAAAATATAGTATTGTGAGGAGTTAACAGATGATGATATTCAAATAATATATTATAAAATGCCCAGGATTGATCCGCAATTGGCATATTTTATAATAAAAGGTACAAAAAAATCTCACGTAAAGGGTATGGAGACGGCTCAAGTTGTCTCGCTGATGTAGGGCACGACTGAAGGGATGGAGATATAGAATTGTAGTGACTGTTCAATTATTGCTTTAAGTCATTGTGTTCATATGGTCTCAACGACCCGTCCGATCATTGTATAATTTAAAAGCAATGCAAGTTCTTGACTGTAAAAGGCTCAATTGCCGTCAGCAATACATTTCTGATACGTTTTGTAAAGTGGCCAAAAAGTTATTTAGAACATTCATTTTCTTTAACTTGTATAAAACATTTCCATAAAAAGCAGGATGGCTTATGCCTTGCTGCATAAGATGTTTCATACTACTATCATACTTTAAAGCAATGAAATCTTTGCGGTGAAAGAATTTCGAAAACACCTTTCTTAATTTGTGAAATCGAAGGCCTGGTTGTAACAATTTAGAAGTAATAAACCGGTTTCTAGCACTGAAATTTTCCCCTTTTTTAAAAGAAGTGTTTAAGTCAGAATAATAAATTGTAATGAAACATCTAAACTCTATTCTATGAAATGCAACTCAAGGAAATGTCATAATTAAAAAAAAAAGAGATTAAATGGTCGGCCACCTTTTAAGGATTCAACACGAGTTAGGTCCTACCATTTGAGCTAGAAAAAGTGTTTGATATTACTTGCTTATATATTTTTCAAAATATTTTAGGTTAGTAATATTACAAGTCTTGTCAGTTCAAATGTATTGATACGCATTATAGTTAGACGTAAATTGTAAAGTTTGTAATTAGCCAATTGTATCACATTTAGTATCAACCATTAATTTTCTTAATATCAATAATTTATTAAATATGACAAGTTAACGGATATATGCAATAAGAGTAAAGTATTTTTAAATAAATAAATATATGAGGTCAGATGGAGCATTCATTTTCAGCTTGTATCCTTCAGCAAAAAATGTTTTGCTTAAGAGTAAACAGATTTGTTGCATCTATAAATGTGATACTTACTGAATTGTTTGTGACAAATTCTTAAGAACAAAATACATACATGCGTTGCTAGGTATATATTATATGTTCAAAATGTTTTGCAGCCAAGTAACACCCCTTTCATTTTGATATATTCAAGTTACTTGTGTACGTGTTAACATTGTAGAGACCCTCGCAATCATATTTCAAGTGACAAGAATAAATGCTTTCAAACAAAAAGATATTTGTTATATCCGCTAGTTTTATCAACATGACATTCTTCAAACACATTTGCTAAAATGGGTTTTTGAGAATGCCGTAGGTTAAAATGACATTCCTACAATCAAAAGGCGTGTGATTTACCGACTGAGAGAAGCGGAGCCAACCAAGTGAATTCAATAGCCAAAGAGACATTTGACACCCAAACCTTACAATAGGGGCGTTAGCAATATTAAATTCAAAAGACCTAATGAATACCTTATACGCAGTGAATCAATATTTACGTTAGCTGTAATTTTCTAATTATGTATACAGATTTAGCTTTAAAGGTGGTTTTATAAGCTTTATTTCCTAAAATAACCGAACTAGTAATTGTTATCTGAATTTTTTCTCCATAATGCTGTTCATAATTCCATAGATCTGTGTGAACAATCAAACATACATCAACACTCGCCATTGCAAACAGTTATTTTCTATCCGAGCCACTCTGTAAAGACAGCTATTTCTAAACTAAAAAAAAACACGTGACCATTTACACTTGAGATCACATTTTTTAAGCCATCCGGGTAATCCGAACTAACGTCTAAATCTTATTTTAGCAGAGACCACTATGAAGCTTTTTATACAGATGTGTGTTTGTTTATTGGGTTTATCGTCCCACCAACAATATTTCAGTTAAAGGCGACGGTGTCCACTTGAAGCTGATAAAGTACTGCCTTCACTGTGAATAGAATGCCGTTAACACCCAGTCACATTATCCAGACACCGGGCCAGCAAGTCACGGAGCTACCCTTATATTTGCTTGGATGTTAGCAAGGGAGCTACCATTTCTAACGACTGTATGTCGCGGCCCATGATCGAGCCCGGGACCTCTCGTACCTGGAGCTGACGCACTAACGAATGCGCTACCAGATCCGGTTTATACAGTTTGGAAGGAATACACAGTCAGAGTATTTGTTTCGCGAGTATTTCTCTTTAGCATTTCAGGTCGTGTGCAAAACAGTATTTATTAAGATTAAAGTATACATTTATACAAAAGTATGCCCAAATTTCCTTAAGTGAGTCGATATTGTAATATGTGTGTGTTTTAAATAGGCGAACTGTCGGATACCACCTTTAAAGGTCGTAGGCCCAACTGCTTTGTATCCAGTCTTTTTACAACGTGTTTGTATGTTTCGATACTAGCAATCTAAAACATACTTATTCTGCGCATTCGTTCTGATTGTGAAATCTTATTTGCCTTGTGTAGAAACAAAATCTGTTCACTATCTGTCTACCTTGTTGTTTATACTTAAGTTTATACTTTTTGTTAACGGAGACAATAAATCAATTCACAGTAGATACGAATCTAAAGACTTTGTAGCATGTAAGCTTGTACTAAATTATCAACGGAGATAGCCAAGATTTAAACATCATGTAACACTGGTCTGGTGGTTATCTATTATAACTAGTAATATAAATCTAACAAGATTGATCCGCTGGAGGCCTTCCTCTTACTTCATTGGTTATAAGATAATATCAAAGCCATTAAGTTATTGCATATGCATTTACTGAAAGGCCCAATTGGAAAGTGATGAATACAAGCAAAAGGCGTGAATATATTTAACGTACAAGCTGTACAATGATCCTGTTATTCAATCGATATGCAACGAACGTATTGATATTCAAGGTTCATTATTGACAAGATAAACTACTGTACGAGTAGGTGCTTAAAAAGGGTAGTGGAAGAACCCCATATAGAATTTAACATAATTGTAAAGATAGTTTGCCTTCCGGTGAAACGACAATAGTTTAGGGTTCAATGAATTCTTCAAGTCGGTGCAGAGCCAGTAAAATACATGTGTACTTTCCAAAACATAATTTTAAATTTTAAGTCGTAAGTTCAAGTCTCGTATTCGTATTTAGAAACATTCACAAACAATTAATTAAATGTTTTATTAATTATTTTACTAAAATACAGTAATGAAGTAAACATTTTTGTTGCTTAGTATGCTTACCGTCAGTTGGTTAACCAGCATTGCATTAATTGTTTGGTAAGACTCATCGGCTGATTTGACGTCTTAACAATAAAAAGTGTATACTACGTACCTATATCAGTTGAAACTGCCAATCAAATGTCTGTTTTATTGTGTGAAAACGTAGAAAATATGTGTTATTTAATTCAATAAGGACTCGAATCTGTCATAGCTTTGTTTAAAATTAACATCTCCAAGTTTGAAGACATGTTCTTTCAACGTAAAGCTCTTTATTCAAGAAATATGTTCGTATAATATCCTTGGTGAACGCTGAAGGGAAGATATTAATGTCAGTGCTCGCCCGACGTCTTACAACATACATGACCAGCAACGGGTACATAGATACGCCAGAACAGAAAGGAGGGATTCCAGGTTTCTCTGACTGTATTGAACACACCAACGCAATCAGCCAGTTGATACGAGAGGCGAAGATCAACAAACAAGATCTGACAGTGGTATGGCTTAACCTGGCAAATGCGTATAGGACAGTTCCGCACCAGCTTATTGACTTTGCTCTGAAACACCACCATGTGCCTGAACACATTCAGAACATTGTTAGAAGCTACTACAGTGACATTAATATGCGATTCACATCCAGGAACTTCACAATATCCTGGATACAACTAGAGAAGGGAAGTGTGACTGGCTGCACAGTGTCAGTGATATTGTTCATTGTCGCCATAAATCTGATCATGAAGGCAGGAGACCGGGAAACCAGGGGACCGAAAACCAAGTCAGACATCAGACTCCCACCGAATAGGGGTTTTATGGATGACCTAACAATCACAAAAGAGTCCCACATACAGGCACGGTGGATTCTGAACGCTCTGGAAGATGTTGTCACATGGGCCAGAATGAGCTTCAAGCCAAGAAAATCCCGGGTATTGATCCTGAGGAAAGGCAAGGTCTAGCCGAATACGACCCTTAGAGTCCAGGGTGAAGAAATTCCATCGCTGATCAACAACCCAGTCAAATGCTTAGGGAAATGGTTTGACACTACGCTGAGTGACACCAACAACACTGAGCGCACTAAGCAGCAGCTACAGGATGGGCTAAAGAAGATTGACGGAAGCTGCTGAGTGTGCGCTATGCGGAAGCAGAGCTACTCTAGACCACATTCTGTCGTCGTGTAAAAAAAGCTTTGACCCAGGGAAGATATCGATGGAGACACGACCAGGTACTTCGGGAGATAGCTGACACCCTTGAGAGACAGAAGAAGAAGGCGCGGGTACATGTCAAGCCCAGGCACATCAACTTTATCCAGGCAGGGGCAAGGATAGAAGGCAACAAGGGAGGACAACCCTGCAGCATACTTGACGGCTCTAATGACTGGGTGCTGCAGGCAGACATTGGGAAAAAACTACAATTTCCAGACATTGTCCTCACCACCCTCCGTCCTGACATAGTGATGTCCTCAACAAAGGCAAAAAAGATTGTCATTGTGGAGTTGACGGTGCCTTGGGAAGAAAGATGTACCCAAGCGTACGAGCGCAAGAAGGCCAAGTATGAAGACCTCATCCAGCAGTGTAGGCCGGCTGGATGGAAGGCTTGGAACTACCCAGTCGAGGTTGGATGTCGAGGGTTCCCCGCACCATCATTGGGGAAGATGTTCCAGGATGTTGGCATCGTGGAACAGGCAAGAAAGTTGGCCATCAAGAAGGCTTCACAATCTGCTGAAAAGAGCTCCAGCTGGCTGTGGCTCAGGAGGAACGCCAGTAGCTGGAAGCCGTCCACTAATGGGTAATGTCTGATCAACACTATCGCCCACCACTTTGAGCTTGTCCTGGGTTTAAAAGGGCGAAACAAGCAGTGACAAGTGGTACCCAGCTGATGACATTAGTGGTAGCAGTTCAACTGTATCAAGCAAGACGTTTAGAATTTGTTGTTGGCTCTTCTTTGCTTTTAGTAGTTAGAAGATTCTGTATTTTCACATTGGTTAGATATATTGTCATAATTAATCTCAGCACTCTAGTCCAATATTGCGTACCGACATGCATGGTTTTATAGAGGCGCACCTTATACAACATTGCTGGAATTCCATTCACTAAGCCCTCACCGTAAATAATATATGGCAAATTTACATGATAATATCCGCAATTATGTAGTGTCCTCTTGAATTGAACATTGTTGGGACATTTCATAACAACTATAAGCAGATCTATGTGTAAAATATTAAATATTCAGGTTCCTTTGTGCGAACCCACTGACGCATATGCATAGATATCATATTGCTAGGCCGGTGAACGGTCGTATCTGATGAAGTTAATTTTAACATAGTTAACTTTATATGGGCGTTGAACACTTGCCAGTTATAAAAAATATGACAGTTGTATACCATATCAGTGCATAAATATTGCTTCTTCGGGATGACTCTTAAGCATTCCCGGAGGTAGAATTAATGGACATAATTAATCACCACTCTGTGTAAAATCGCTATTAGTTAGTTAAATTGTTTTGCATACATTGTTGTTTTTATTGTTGCTTTACATACTGTCAGATACTTAGAGTTATGTCAGAGACTACTTCTATTCATTAAACATAACATGACGTCGTTACATGACGTCGTATATTTAAAAAAAAGCATTTATACTTTAAGAAGTGTCTTTAAGGGAACTCTTTACATTTAACTCTGAAAAAAAATCTAAAAGTCATATAGTCTTAAAGGACAATTACTGTTCTGCATGATGGTTCATTTGTTATATTTTTATAGATGCATGAAATCTTGCCTTTTTCCTTATTTTACTAACCCTACCCCCATTGTCTCAGACGACTGCTAAGGCTGACCTTATTTGGAGCAGCAGTCAGCTGATAAGCCCCTTCTCAATGGGGCCCAAGACAGGGTAACCAGTCCTCCTAATCTTAAAACAAAGTAAAATACATCGACTGTTTGCATTTTGTTTTGAGATGATGTATACTAGACACTTGGACACTAGCAAAAGAAATGGTATATTGATTATCACGATTACGTAACACCAGCTGTCAAATTACCATACCCCTCTAATAATCTTATAAACAAAATGATTTATATGATGTTACCTCTTTACATATACATACATCATCCAATCATAACAAAAGCCTGTCTCCAGATTTTACCGCTGTCCTTTAGTGCGTGATTGGAAATGTTCTTTACTCCAAGCTAGTGAACATAAATCCTTCAATTGGAGAAAAAAAGGTCGCCAAAATGGCTGTTAATGTTTAATTGCGCAACACAAGCTGCATCAATCAGAGTTTCTGTGGGATTTTAAAAGCGGTTAGATAGGTGTTTTTTTTCCTGGTGTCGGCAATGTGGAGAGCGATCACAGGAATTTCACAGACCTTTGTGTAAAAGGAGCGGTAAGTCACTGGAGCACTAGCATGGGCACTAGCACTAGCATTTGAAACATTTAGGTTCAAATCTTACCGATGGTGGTAAATAAAACGACAATACGGCATGAAAGTGAGGCAATATAAATAAGTAGTAAATATGTACATAAATGTGAACACTGATTATTTCACTGACGAAATTCCAATAATCATGTGCAAACTTTGCTGTGTTGAAGATACTTTAAGAGTTTAATAGTTAAATAAGTTATTTGCATAAAACTTCACAATTATTGAATTTTGTTTTAATATGGTCTCGCACTCCTTCTCCACCTCACCGTCATCATCTTCCACTAGATCAAAGTGTTATCTGGCATTGATATAATCCTCCAATTATCTTGTTTATTGTGTAATCACCTTTGGGTACAGCAGGATCAGAGTCTTCATGAGAAAAGGATAAACACGATCATTATATATCGCACCCATATCACAACCTCTCCATGAAATAAAACAAATCATTAACATGCATGTCATTATTCTTAAAAAAAACTACCCGGCATATTTAATATGCTACAGACAGGTATTTATTGTTTCCTCATTAAAAACTAATTAAATCCTCGCTTAACATAATAGTATCAAAACATCTTCTTTTAATTATTTTAAACTATTTCTAGGTTTTACACAATAAAACAACAACTTTAATTAGTGTTTCATCACTTAGACAGCGAGGATATAAAATTTCCATGTTGTTCTAAATTCCCCCCACTCCCAAGGGGCATGGTCACGAGTTTCATAGCGTCGCTGTGATTGGTAAGAATCCCAGACACTCGCTAGACGGTCACGCGCTGTATTGCTTGCGACTTTTGTGCAAAAACTTGTTTCAGACGGATGGCTTAACTTGTGGATGAGACATTTATCCTGAATGCGAATCCGGTTTATTTTGGCAATCTCTTATTGTTGCTGTTTACAGGAGTCTTTCCGGCCCAGGTGTGCCCTTTCTCCGTTTTCGAACCCTAGATCTGAAAAACGTAGACCGCATTCGGGCAACAGTTTTGAGCAAGTTAGTCTACCTAGTTTTTAACCTGAACATTTTTCCGACACCTGACTCAATGTTTGTTTCTAGAACTATCCATGTATCATGGACACGATTCCAGTATTACTTTTGGACATTATATCTACCAAACGGTAAGAAATTTATAACAAATGGACACAGGATTCGTGTTTTGTACCTAAAATAACCCTTTGGGACATAGTTTGGGGTAGTGTATTACAACGGAACAGGAATGTTGAACACGAGTACCTTGTGTTACTCTGGGACATTCTCTTTGCTGTTCGGGGTACAGGTGCGCAATCCATACTATGTACCAGTGGATTTGGTGACAGGTCACGAATCCAGTATCCATTTCTGGAAGTTTGTTACCATCTTGGACACCAGTTCTAGGGTTCATACAAATTCAGACTGTTCTGGACAGCACCGTTTTCGTCCAAACCTGTAACTGTTTTCCACCAGATGGCTCAACTGATTTTTAAGACTGAGCCAGGTGTGCTGAGGACGAATCCGGTGTTACTTTCGGTCTTTCTTGGTGGTTTGGCATACAGGTCGCTTTCCTGAAAGGGTA
Source organism: Sinonovacula constricta (assembly GCA_007844125.1). Taxonomy (NCBI): domain Eukaryota; kingdom Metazoa; phylum Mollusca; class Bivalvia; order Cardiida; family Solecurtidae; genus Sinonovacula; species Sinonovacula constricta. The sequence continues at coordinate 38,970,945 of CM017570.1, forward strand.
CGCGCTTGAGGTATGTTTCTTATGCGCGAGATGTGTCCCTTATGCGTAAAATGATCTGCAATCTTTTTTACTTAACTGTGAGATAGGTATGCAAGATACGATTGAATTGCATGGGATGTGGCTCTACATTGTGACATGTGTATAAGTTGTCGTTCTTTTGTGTAAAATGTGTCTAAATACGTGATGCATGTCTCAGCTGCGTCAGATTTGTTCCTACTTGTGCATTTGGCTTACATAGGAATACCTTTATCCTTTTCCTTTTTAAATTTAAGTATATGTTGCAATGTTCAGAGGACTTATATTTCCTTATTCCTGATTACACCAATGTTACATATGCAGAGTGGTGGCATGTAATCCTTGTTGTAATTTAATTCATCATATAAGGATAGTTACGTGTATTTTCCTTTGAAGGACTTTCATCTTTAGTTCCTCAGTTCCATCTATACATGAACAGGGTGATACATTCACCGTTATTCTCGTATCATTTATTTCCTTGACTCAAAGATCTTACATATTTAACTATCAACAATTTTATGTACAGATTCTAATAGAAATAATACTTCTCTCTCTCTCTCTCTTTCTCGCTCTCTCTCTCTCTCTCTCTCTCTCTCTCTCTCTCTCTCTATGTCTCTTCTAGGTACAAATTGGACCTTATTTTTCAATTGTGTCTCTCCTTTCGTTTGACACGTCATAACTTATAACGTCACCGCTTGGATACTCTTTATTCAAATAGATCGGGTTTCGTTACAGTGCATGCATTTTTGAGGTCCATCAGGAAGTGCGCCATAAGAGCTCTGTAAAACGGTTTAAACACCCAAGTCTGTCCCTTTTGCCGACTGACCGTTCAAAGTCGGACTGTTGGATTTGCTTTTTTATGATTCGCTACATATGCGTTGTTACTTTTGCATTTTGCTTCCATATGAATATATTGTGCCTTGTCAGTTTTTTATATATGTATATGTAATGCTCATATGACTTTGTCATATTTTTCTATTGTCAATAGTATGCAGGTTGAAGGGCTATTACAAGTGACGTGTCCACAGTTGTGCCTCTGCGGTGTGAGATGTGTTTGCAAAGCGTAAAATATACTTTAAATGTGTTTATAATTTATTACTTGTAACGCTGGGTCTGTATATGCGTATTTTGCGACTCTACTGCATGCCTATAATGTGTGTGATGTTTGCTTAAAAAATGTCTTTAATGCTTGAAATGCTTGAGATATCACACTATTCTGTTGGATGTGACTGTAATACGCGAGGAGTAACTCTTTTGCGGAAATGTGTTCACTTGATGTGATTCTACTGCTTATAATATACTTTTTTTTAAAGCCCAATCTACAATTTATTTTTGGCAAAATGCCCTTTTTTAAGAATTAAAACCTAATAAATTCATGATTAATTCTAAAAACATCTAACGTGTGTGGGCGTTTTATGACTTAAGCAAATAAATACATTAAAACCTGTTTGATAAACCTTTAAAAAAACAAACGTATTCTTGAAACAAATGCACACACGTTCATTTCATATCTGTCTTGGTTTGTTGTTGTTTTGTATTTTTTTCTTTGTTATATGTACAATTTACAAATAAACAGTTTAAATGTTAGACCTTAAAACTGACAGATAAAGGACAAACAAAAAGCACAGGAGATGGAGAGATGAGATAGATAGATAGATAGATAGATAGATAGATAGATAGAGAGATAGAGAGAGAGAGAGAGAGAGAGAGAGAGAGAGAGAGAGAGAGAGAGAGAGAGAGAGAGAAAGCAAACGAGAAAGAGAGCGAAACAAGTACCTTATATAAAATGTGTGTTGTGCAATGTATAAATGTATGCTTGTGTCGGATATTGAATGATGAAATTAAATAACATCAATCGACTTTCATACTCCTAGTTCATTGCTTTAAGTTGCACATTCGTATCTTGCTATCATTGCTATGAGCGGAATGTTTCTGTTTGCCCCCGCTTTTCACCGTTACGCATAAAGCGAGCGCATTATGCAAATATCAGGAGTTTTAGATCCTCCCCCGCCTCTTACCCCTAAGTGCGTGAGACAATTTGTATTCTGTGTTTTATCTTACCTTACGGATAACAGTACAAGCTGTAAAGATTTCAACATAATTGTATAGAGGATATGACTTTCGAGAAGAAACAGCAATCGTTGTAGGTTTCAAAGAGCTCTTCAAGTCACGGTTAAGCGTTTTGAAATTGCTACAAACGGAGCGATCGAGTGGGCTTACACCATGCATATCCAATTCCAAACACTATTACGCTGTCTTTGTTCAGTTTGAAAGGGAATCAAACCCCCAATTAATTATGCAACAAGTTATGCAACAACCTTTAGACATAAATGTAACAATGATAAACTTATATTTTGAATGAATATATGGTGTATAAAGTCTGACCTAGGAAAGACCTATTGACTTTGGGGTTCGTAAAGACGAGACAAAATATTATACCACCATGCAATGAAACGTTGCCAGAATAAAAAGAAGCTATTTAAGCTGACTAATAGTCTGACATTTTATGTTCATGTTTATTGGGTTTATCTTCCCACCAACAGTATTTTAGTTATCTTAAGACTTGAAGCAATTATAGTGCTGCCTTCACTGTGTATAGCACGTTGTAAACACATGGCATGATACCACACCCAGTCACATTATCCTGACAACGGGCTAACCAGTGGTTGTACATCCCTTATATTTGCTTAGGCGTTAGCAAGAGAGCTATACCACGGTCGTTGTAAGCGACTTTGGTATGAATCTGTTTGGGTACGAACCCGAGACCTCCCGTACATGGAGCCAACGCTCTACCAATTGTGTTGCCAGGCCCAGTCCAACATTTGTAACATAGATACTCCTAAACCAACAAGTCTAGGTACCGATCAAAAAGTATCATTTAAAGGACAAACAATGCTTTGCTTACAGATAATAGTATATTACCTTTATCTGTATCTTCATATACTTATCTCTAGGATCCGAGCTGTCAGAAATCAGTTTTAAGGGCAGAGTACTGATATGCTAATATATGCATTTTCAATTATCGACCGTTCGGCGCTGGTATACATTATGTTAACATACATGCCCTGAAAATTGTTATTGGCCTTGGCAGACCACTGGAAGCACCAGCATTCACAGTGGTTGAAGCATCGCGTTTGCAAATAATGTATGGCAATTTTACTTTAAAGAAATTATCCAAGATTTACGTCGTTTCCACTTGAGTCGAATATTGATATTCTGTTGATTATTGGGAAAGATTTTAACCTGCAATTTATTCACCAATTAAACGGTAAGGACATTTTTAAACAACTTAGCAGATCCACATGTAAACTATTCAATATTCAGGTTCATTATGAAATTATAAGTCAAACCCTGTTGACGTATATGCTTAAATATCAGACCGCCTGGCTCGCAAGTGGATGATCGTATTTTATACCGTTAATATGAATAAGGGTAAATTGATATGAGATTTGAACGCTTGCCAGTGTAAAACAATTATTACATGTGTGTACCATATCAGTAGGTACGAGTGTCAACAAGGATACGTATTTGCCAAAATAAATGTTAATGTGTTTAAAATTTGGTAATTTATTTTTTCAAATAGAAAATACGTTGAAGATAGTATATGTTAAGGCTAAGGATTGCATGAAGTTTTTCAGTACATTGCTTATTTGGAGTATAAACTGTTTAAATATTGTAAAAACATGAACATACTTAAAGTATAGTATATTCAGTGAACAATGGACTCTGTAGAAACCGTCTTAACAAAGAAAGACAGTATATTTCACACAAGACTGACCACAAACGATGCTAATAAATCCTCCTAAGGCCTAACTTTAATTCTTATAAAGTGATAATCTTTTGATGATTGCCATCGACATTAAATAACAGCAGTGTTAAGGATTTAAATGAAGCTTCTTAAATGACATCCAAATAATTCCAATTAAACAACATGCAGCAAAGTCGTATACATTGTGTTCTTCAGGATGACTCTTAAACAAACCAAGAGGTAGAGCCAAGGGACATAATTGACACATTGATACTATTTACTGATAATTAATCACTTCTCTGAGTAAAATCGGAATTTGTGACTTAAATTGTTTAAATTCATTGTCATTAATGCATATTGTTGCTTTGCATATTGTCAGCTTCTTAGAATAATGTCAAAGATTACTCCTATTAATTAATCTTAAAATGACGTCATAACATGACGTCATATATATTAAAATGAAAAACGTTTATAATTTTTAGGAATGGCTTTATATATGAAGAAAGGGCGGTCAAGTGAACAGTCAAAATTGATATGGTTGGGTTGTATGCGTTTTGAAGCATTGCAACATTGACACCTAACAAGTGTTTAATAGACTAAACACAACATAGCTATCCTTAAAGGTATCATTGCCTGTTGCTGTCATCACAAAAAAATAAATATGCATTCATAGATAATAATGCACCTGCTCGTAGAACCGATAACATAAAATTCTACTTGGAAACCAACAATGTTAATTTCATTGGATGACCAGCACAGTCCACATACTTGAATACTGTAAATACCATCTTGCTTCGGTTTAAGGTATACTATAAATAACGCATTCAACATAGGCTGGTGAAATATACAATCGGCTGCTTTCATCATCGTCACTGGGGCCGGATGGACGCCCAGTCCCATCATTCCGGTAAAGTATGTGTCCTATCATTACATCGTCCTCTAAAAATGGATACCGGATTCGTGCTCTGCAACCAAAAAAAAAACTCTTTGGCTCTTTTACGCTTGTGTAACGTTTGAATCTAAGTTGATTTACCCTAAATCGGCAGAAATTGCAAAAAGGTAGTTCAGCGATTTTTTTTGCGTTGTTCAATCCGAAAAACTTGCATCAGATAGATGGCTCAACTTTTAGATGAGCCGGGTATCCTCAACGCGAATCTACCAATCTCTTATCGTTTCTGCGTACAGAAGGCATACCCTTCCAGGTGTACCATTGTTCTTTTTTCGAACCCTAAATCTAACAAAAAACAACAACAAGAACAATAGAACGGATTCGTGTTCTGACCCAAAATAACCCTTTTGGGACATAGTTTGGGGTAATTATGTATTACAACGGAACAACATTTCTTTGGCTAAGCCAGGTATGCTGAACACGAGTAACTTGTTACTCTGGGTCTTTCTCTTTCCATTCGGGGCACAGGTGCGTAACCCATATTATGTCCTAATGGATTATTTTAGTGGCAGGGCACGAATCCAGTGTCCGTTTTTGGAAATCTGTTACCGTCTTGGACATCAGTTCTATGGTTCAGACAAATTGGTGCACCTGTTCTGGAAAGCGGCGTTTTCGTCCAAAACTGTAACTGTTTTCCATTCGATGGCTCCACTACTTTTTCTAGGCTAAGCCACGTGTGCTAAGCACGAATCCGGTGTTATTTTCGGTATCTCCGTTAGTGGTTCGGCATACAGGTCGCTTTCCGGAAAAGGTGGGCACTTGAGGTATGTTTCTAATGCGTGAGACGTGTCCTTAATGCGTAAACTGGTCTGAGATGTATTTGTCGTAACTGTGTGATAAGTATGGGATATATGTATTAAATGCGTGATTTATGTCTCAGCTGCGTCACATTTGTTCTTACATTTGCATTTGGCTTACACAGAAATACATTTGTCTTGTGCGTTTTAAAGTTTAACATATGTTGCAATGCTCATATGACTTTGTCATATTTATGCATGCATGATTACACCAATATTGCCTGTGCAGTGTGGCTTGTGTAAAAAATCTTTATGAGCATGTTATCTATGGTGTAATTTAATTCATCGTGTTACTTGCATTTTTCTCTAAAGGACATTAGTCTTTAGTTCCTTAATTCCATCTACACATGAAAAGGATGAAAAAAACATTCACACTTCTACCCATGTAATTTCTTTCATTGACTCATTTTTTACTATCACCAATTTTGTATAGATCTTCTAATAGAAATAACACCATCTAGACTATTCTGTGAAGAGGAAGAAAGCAGACTGGTCGAGCACATAGTGTATGTGAGGAACATAGGGTAGGGATATACTACGGAGAAATACAGTTTATGGCCGCAAGAATGTGCAGGCCAAAGAGGGTCATAGTCGGGGTTGGTTAGACCACTTTTAGGAGAGATGGGCTGAGCTGAAAGTGGTCTTGCTACAAAAAATGACACTTTCAAGAGCCACATCAGCACCTGCTGAGACTATTTACACATATTTTAATGAGCTGCATGATATCATAGAAGAACGCAGCTTATTCAATTCCCCAGAGAGAATTTATAATGTGGAGGAATCATGGGTTTCCAACGAAACACACATCTCTATTTTACAACTTTAGTGGAAAGAGATGGTGTGACGATTTGCTTGAGGGTGCTCTACCTGGTCTACAGCAGGATTGTCAGACAGTGGTTTTGTAAACAAGGGTCTATTCGAGACCTACCTTACTGGCCATTTTGCAAGACACGCAGAACTTCTGAAGGAAAATAACAAGCCCGAGACTATCATATTATAAGATGGACACAAATCACATATCAAACTTTCATTTACAGATTGAGCTCGGGAGATTTAGTTCTGTTGTTTGTCTTGCCTCCACAATCTAGCAAAATTACTCAACCATTACCTTGTAAGTGTGACAGACCAATGAAGGACTAGTATAATTAAGAGTGCAAGTCATACATACAAACATAACTCAAGGGTGTCTTTCACACGATATAAAGTAGAAAAACCATACATCAATGCATTTTCTCCAGAAAATTGGTTTTGGCCGAAGGTTGGCCAGCAGTGAATCGTCTTTCAATTAACCCACATATTTAGGTATAGTTATAAAAATAATGATGCCTCTCAATTAGGAATGAATAAATATTACCTTTGCTAAATAAAACTGACTTTTTACATGTGCTGATGTTTCTGTCAGGCCAGTCTCTTGTCTCTACCAAATACATGTATTACACGTTTACTTAAGATAGAATGTGTGCCAGGGTGGACATATAAGCTCATCTGTCCACGGGTTGATGTTTCTTTCAGACCAATATTTATGTTTGTAACATATGCACAGGATAATTCTTGTTTACTTATAATGAAAAGGTGTGCCCGGGTGAAAAAATCTAAGTCCATTTATATATCCGATAAGCGGTCCCACGATAAGATATGATCAGGCCAAGAATGCTGACTGCTGGAAGGTCACTTAAGTAATTTTTAAAAACAACAATACAAAAACATGCACACAATGTTACTTCAACATATTTACACAGGTCATTTTGAACTATTTGCTGTCTCTGGAAATATTCACATTCCGCATGCTCGCTTGTTGCTACACAGGTTAAGGTATGAGTTAATAAGTCCATATCCTCGGATATGAATCTGCGATACGAATATGAACTTAAAATTAACATTTAAGCGTCTTTCTTTGTTTTCCTGTGTTTAGAATCATGTATACAATATATATATATATATATATATATATTCGTTTATAGGTCCGATGGGGGATGACTAGGGGTTAACGATACGCTACCCTCACGATACGATACGTATCGTGATACATACCACACGATACGACACGTATCGTGAAACATAATATTTTGGTACTGATGATACTGTTTCACTTAGGTACACTATTACACCATGATTTAAATCAAACAATATACTAGCATGGCTATTGACTGACAGGAAATCGCAACTGTTCTGTAAACCTGTTTTCAGAGAAAAGAACCGAGCATTCCTTCTTTAGCAGAATAGCTTGAATCAGTTAGGTGTAGCTTGCTTTTATGGAGTGGTAGCTTCAACCTCTAATCTATTTAGCAGGGTATTGTTTAACAAATGAAACTAAACTAAACTATGAAGATAACAATGTATCTTGTAATTCCAAAAAATAGCTGATACCATCGAAGAAATCAAAATTGCAAATAGTTCCATCGCTTCGTTACTCTCACATATTATTGTAATAAATGGACAGTGCAAGAGAATGTTTATTTCATAGAACAGTCATCTTCTTGTTTAAAGCGCATGCTCTCTTTTGGTGCCTTGAATATCGGGCATCTTATATCCCTACTTTTCTTGTTGTGATTTTTCTTTCAACCCGATATAAAATCAGTTATTTAATTCAACTGGTGCTTACTTAAATACTACTCCCCATTCGGTATTAGGAAAAACAATCGCGTGGGTTTAATAGTAAGTAGGAATACAGCTCTGACAATAAACAAAGAAAATAGTACAGACCTGTCTTAACCTAGTTATTTTAAATTGATTATCGTTTCCATCTAGAGTGGACATGGCAATACCGGCATAAAAAGCAGTCTCATTTAATTGAAAAATGTCCTTAACCTTCCTTGATATATTTTCCACGCATAAACTGGTGATATTTATGAATATTAGTTGAAAAGATAATATGCTTAACAATGCAATCTTAATCAAAAGTTTTAAAGTTCAAAGTTTTACAAACAGTCAATGCGAATTCTCCTAATTAAATAATATCTACACGTGTCATTGTCTGGTACAGTATGTACAATGTTACAGAACTTCAAGTACTAAAGCTTCATCTCCTCAAATTATAAAGTACCCAATTAAGGCAATTAAGATAACACTTCAAAATGATCAAGCATGGTCTGTGTAACCCCAACCCCTGTCGTTTCATTGAGAAGTCTACCTAGGCACTGATTTCGTTACAATGGCCCAACTTCCATTTTTTCAAGATGCATGTCACACGATTGCCATTGTTATGAAGTCGATTGATAGGTATTGGCTCTAATAATCATTAAATCGGTGTATCACTTAATTGTCAGCTGCAATACATCCGTTAACGACATGTTAACTACATGCCGGATGTAAGTGTAGACAAACGTATAGAGTCATTGACCCTATTTCTTCACAACTCACTGAAATTTACGTATCCCTCTGGCGGTGACATCTTTTATAAATAGCCTGCGATTAGTCTGTCAAACAACCTAGATTTTTCGGACTAAACCGAATGTGTCTTTTTTATTCACACCTGTATATGTATGTTTGTATATTTTTTTCTAGGACTACATCGCATGATCAGAATAAGTGTCCGTAAAGTGTCGTCCGGCTATTTTAAGTTGGAAAGCCCCCAGGAAAAAAGATCTGAATACCCTACCAGATTTAGTACTTCGCCCCGAATCGGAATCGAAACAGCGGAGAGGTGATCAGTCGGAGGGGTGACTAATCAATGGCTGTTTATAGACCGACTAATGCACACATAATACTTTGTTGTCGGTCACGTGATCATGTTTTTTTTTATTTTTATTAACCCGTGCAATTTTATGTTATTGTCCATAACAGCTGCAATAAATGCATTACATTATCATGATGGTGGTTTTGAGGAAACGCTGTATCTAATGCATTAGCAAAACGGACATATTTGCGTGGTTAAACAAAATAAGAGATACATCGCCTTTATAAAGATTTGCAGCTATCGATTAGTGTTGTGAATAAACCAATACAGTAAAACCTCTCTAAAAGGCACCTCTAAACAGCAACAGCTTGTTAGCAGCAACCCTTCTATTTCAACCCATACGTTTTAAGTGCATTTCAACCCCTGAGCACCACCTCCTCTGAGTAAAGGTAAACTGCCATTCAAATATGTCCCTAAAGTCTGTGATAGCCTCTGATGAACACCACCTGCGGGCTACTTGAGAAGTTTCACACTTAGTTATCTTGATTCACTGATTGGTGCCAATCTAGTTGGACAGTCAGGTGTGAAAAAAACTGACAACCTGGTTTCAAAATAGTGCTTATAGAAAGAATATTAATCAGTTAATTGGAAACAGTAACTTGCATTGTGTTTATTAAATCCACAAACAAAATATTGGTGACTTTGCAAGAAATTAAAAAGGCAACGATTGCTCTTTATCGGCAGCTTGCAATTCCAATACATGGTGACTGAATATTGATGCATTTATCTACTTTTATATTTAAGTTTTCAGTTTCATTTACTTAGATTACTTAATTAAGTTCTGCTTTTTTAAGACTTACCCGATTCGACTTATATGAAGTTTGTGTTTAGAATTACAGTGCAAGTTTGTATCATCTAGTTCCTACATTTCAGCAAAGATTTGCTACATTTTGAATATGTGGCACCATATTTTACAGTATTTAAACATCCAAGAGGTAATATTGAAATAAAACATGTTTTTTGTAGGGTATTTTAATTTCGCATCAATGATGACCTCCGTCAAATCTTGCTGTGCAGAAGTTTTACTGTATATTAAATCTAAAGTGTAATTCAAAGTACAATAAGAACGCTAAATGACTTAAGTTTATCAATTTACATTAAGCTTTCTTGCATCAACAGATACAAGGCAAACAGCAAAAGGAAATGCAACTATTGCCAGTAAAATAAACACCGGAAATCACTTCCTTACTTTTAATGCAGTTGTATGATTGTATGCATATGAACTAAACTTGTCAGAAACGTTGGACACATAAGTGGCCATCAGACGAACTTCACTTGTACTAGAAGTAATAGCAAAAATAAATTTATTTTAGGTGACGCGTTTCATTCCCTCCAGAAACTAAATAGTAATTATTGGTATAGCATTGAAACCACAAATTAATTAGGTTGTTTTGTTTTCAATCGCAGAAATGAACTATAAAAGGGTTAAATAAAAATCATAATTGAAATACTATGGGCTTATTAACACCATTTTAGGTTTAACAAATGTGTAACATTGTCAATCAATTCAAAGGAGGAAACATCATAATCTCCTTTGTTTATATCAGACCGATCATCAAATTTTAGGCTGAAATTTAAAATTTGAAATCTAAAAGTCGGGTGAGGATGAGAGGCATGCAGTAACCTCTGATCATCTGTTATTTCACTTAATGCTCAGTTAGTTCACTTTAAGTTAGTGGTAGTGATGTTGTGTATAAATAGACCGGAGAAGAGATAAAGCTACCATAGTAACAAATATATACATGGCACGTCACTTTAAAGTAGTCCATCTTCAGGCGGTTGCAGTTATTCAAACGTGGGTCAGGGCAGGGGAAAGTAGGTAGTCGCATTCTCAAGTTTAAGACAAGTCTGCATTAACGGTGCACCAAGGAAAACGATTTAGTTCCAAGATGGCAGGATTGAAAACATTGGCTTGTTGTTTGTTGATTGTGGTTTTCATCCACCAGGAGGCACACAGCCGTGTGGTAAAGATGGAGACTGTGTTTGAAGGTGAGCTGCCAATTAGTTTTAATGAAGAGACAGTTTAAAACTACTTCCTCGTCATAAAAAATGGTATTTTTGACATAAGCTAGGGTAAATAGCCATTTGTGCTCTAACAGAGGAAGGCAAGTACTTATTGGAATTAAATTTGAAATTGCCCCTTGCCTTTGTGTAATGAAATGTATATAATTTACTTATGCTCAAAAGTAGCCGTCGAAGCAAGGCTGGTACTTCACTGACCATTTTAAGAGTATACTAAAAACAATGTTTTACGCTACATTATTATACTTTCCTTTATCTTAGTTAATGCAAACAGAGGTCTAGCCATATTGAAAACACGGCACATTCTCAATGTTGCATACTCATTTCAAACTTAATTTATACAGAATGTGGACCTATTACTTGTCAGAATTTACGTGCTTTTTAAACGTTACACAACAAATTGTATAATCAAAAGGTAGCCAGGTGCTTAGTAAAATACAATCGGTTTTTGGACTCGTTAAGGTCTATTAGAGTGAAAGTAATACAGCAACTGTACCTTCCATAACGACTTTATTCACTTAGTCGGCTTATACCGGTATGTGCCGGATGAAATTTTAAGGTGGTGTAACACTTAGCTACGCAAATGCACAAAATACGCCGTATTTGATCGACCGACTAGCGGCAGTCCTAAATGGCGGACAAGTAGCATACATGCTGGATATGTCAACATATACGTATATTAAAACACCATAATAACACATAACAAACATCAAATTAAATATTTGACTTTAATTTTGCTATACTTAACCTTCGCAGTATTCTCTTTACTGAAATTGTATCAACCAAAATCGGATATCACTATACTCGAAAGAGTAAAACGCTTTAAACATGATCTTAATGAAATAACCTCTTTGAAACTCATCTTGTCTCTTGATAAATGCACAATTACTTTTCCTGTTTAAGAACTGTTTTATGTTAAGACACTTTATCCGATGTTTTCCAATGCAGTTGAGGCTGAGACCTTTGAAATGAAGTCTTTGCAATCGTTCGGACCGAAAGTCTGCAAAGTAATGGATGGACACAACGGTAAGTTGTTAACGTCAGAGACAGCTTGCCTCTGCCTTGGGAAAACTTTGCTAAAACACATTAAATTGTATTTGTTGGCAAGTTCTTCATTTCGCACATTCATATATAAAAGGGTTATAAACTTCACAGCTTGTACTAGAATTGTCTCTATATGACACTTTCAATGAGAACCCACAATTATTTATAGGGCTTGGTTGAGAAATATGGAATGAACAGCTCCTGATTACTCCTTTAATACTTATCCAAACCCTTTATACCTGGTACTCATTACAATCATCTCAGTGAGACAATTTCAACGAGTATCCACAATATATGGTTTGGTTGAGAAATATAATTATACAGTCCCTGCTAACTCCTTAAACTCCGTTGCAGTTTAATTCTAAGCGGTAATCATTAAAATCATCGCAGTGAGACAATTTCAATAAGTACCATAAGTATAGGTTCGGTTGAGAATAATAGGCTTTATGGCGCCTCTTTACCCTTTCCTCAGCAATTTCAGCTTTCATACTTGCATTATTTAATGTCTAAGATGCACAGAATTGGAATTAAAATTCAGTGTGTCTTTCCCCAGCATCAATTAAACCAGGAAATATGAGATTTTTAGCGTCATAAACTTAATTTTTTGTTGAACACTCTGTAACGAAATTAGTTTTCGCGACTCATGATATAAAATGATGTGTGTATTATTATTTTTATCTGATTCGTGTCCAAACTTACACATTCAGTCAATAAAATGTTTTAAGAAGTGTAAATAACAAGTATCACAAGTTAGTGCGGCCAGCTTTACATTGAAAACACTACTTTTAACTTCTAATTAAGAGAAGTGCCGATATAACGCTCATTTTCATTTAACCTCTGGTAGCTATAAATATTCATGAAAACGAACTTTTGCCAGCCTTTTGCCAGCCTAATATCCTAATGCTCTGAAACTGAGAGGTCAAAGTGAATGTGAGTTCCGACGAAAGTTCGGCGGAACAATTACACAGGGTTTTTTCTATTTGTGTAATTTCTCTAGATTTTGTTTTTGTTACAATTGATTGACAGGGGCATGGATTTGCTTGGTGAATTTATTTAACTTTATATATGTTTTTAGGTCTTTGTAATGTTTCCTTGTTATTGTTTTTTTCCGAATCAGTATGTGCTGCCGCTTTATCGATCAAGCTACCCCAAGGTTGACAGTACTTATAACAGTAGATGGCGAAGACTTTATGTCACTAAACGTGTCCAGTAAGTTACTGCTGTTGTCATGATTGCTACTGTTGACGTCTATTATTATTATCAATAAAAAAAAATATACGGTTCTTACTATGCTGACAGATGTGATGATGATGACGATGAGGAGAATGGGCATTATGGTGATGATAATGATGATTATAATTTATTATTATTATTATTATTTTATTATTATTATTATTATTATTATTATTATTATTATTATTATTATTATTATTATTACTACTACTACTACTACTACTACTACTATAATTATTATACATTTCGTCGTGTTTGTTGTTGATACGTGTGTCTGCTATTGTTCATGACGAAATTGTAAATATTTTTAGACGGAAATCCTCCGCCGAAATGTGAGTATGTGACAAAATACGGAAACGTATGCGTTACGATTGACAACGTTGACTTAGAAAATCAGAAAGGATGCGCCAAAATATCTGCTCTGGTAATTATAGTCCAATTATATTCCAATGTATTTATATTGTATAATTATATTCCTTGTCACTAATTTGTGTAAATAAAAAGTAATTGATACCATATGTAAGTTCATATGGATAAAATATGGAAAAATGTGATGGATGGCGTTTTTTTGTAAGAGACAGACGTATGTCCTTATGCTCAATGATAATTCACTTAAGTTTATCATTCGTAATATCAACTGTTTAAAAGGATGAACTCACATTCGAAGTTGGGAACAGCACATATATTGAGACAAATCTTGACTTAATCCTAAGGATGCTACATTTTGTTTAAAAAATGGCAATACGTAGGGTTAAATTTCCGTTGCTACGGATCATTATCCTATCTCAAATATCTCAAATATGATGGGTTGTACGATGGTATGTTAATACCATGATTCCAGCCAAATTTAACTCATATGAAAATATGCGTACAAACCCATCAAAACATCCTCAATTTAACAATAAAATGTGGTATTAGCTCAGAAAACTCCCTACATACTTTTACATCAGAAAACGGTATTTTTACATTTCAGGGCAGAGCTGAAGAAATAGGATGTTTTCAAGCAACAATCTAAATCAGCAGATCAACAACAACGTACGTTTAATGCATACTCATGTCAATAATACGCTTGTTTGGATTGGTCGACCTAAAGTGCAGTGCATTTATATTGCTAACAATATCCGGTTTTACATATATCCTTGTTTCCTTCATAAAAGTTTGGTTTGCAACTTTATAAGTTAACATCCTTCTTAACATGTAGGTTTGAGTGTGACACAAAAAGGTTCGTGTAGTGAGGTCTACCAAATGATCCTGGCGAATTATGTCATTAACGCAGGGAGTTAACATAACGACCAATATTATTATGCATCAAAAACAACAGTAAAGCCACGCAGTACCGCCTTGACACTTGCAATCTTGTGTATGCACTTGGCGTCCCCTTTCTTTTTTCAGACCATTGAACTTTATATCTTCAATAATCGGCAGTGTCCGGCCTCGATGGTAGTTAATTGGAACATATACGACAATTCACGAATCACGAACCAGCTCACGGATATACAACGGAAAAGAGCCTGCCGAAATAAATGGCGCCTATGATGTCCTCAAATCAACAAATATATTTGTGTCATCTCAATTGAACGTGCATTTGTATATAATAAATAATGTAAACTTTAAAATAATATATGAAGGTTTATGGACACAGAAAGTCCTATACACTACTCAAGACCTTTTGGTGAACTTTTCTTCTTCCGTCAGACAAAATGTCACATATGTATATGCACCAGTTTTATCCAATGTTGATCTTTTCGTAAACGGATTTCCGTTTGAGTGATATTATTGTTTCCGTTTCCTTAGACCATAATGTTCTTCTTCTTGAAACTATAATAGATACTTTCCCTTTCAAATAAAACTCTAGCAGCAAACTTCTGTTGTGCTTCTTATTCTCTCTAAGTGTACCGTGTACCCCTATATGGGGTGTTGGAGATGACATCAGCAGTACAATTGAGTTAGAGAGTGCAATCAACAGACAAAACACCCGATAAGATTCGTATGTATCTTTTTTTTTTTAAATTGTTCAGGTTACATCTGTATCAAATATTAAGGAATATTAGGAAACATTTCATTTCTGTGGTTAAGAAAACATGAGCAACACAAAGCAACAACACGCACTATTGACTATCTCCTATCATACTAAATGTAACATTTTAGGAGTACGTGTAAGGACACTGATAACTGAACGTTAACTCAAGATTTAAGTTTATAACACTAGCGATGACAACATAAACAATAATGTCAAATTAACCACTCAGCTAGTTAAATTTAAAAAAAAATATATATAAGCAATATGGCGTCAAAATTCACCCCGGAGGTAACAAGTGGCGTGCACTGAATGGCCTTAGGGTCAAAATGGTCACTGACACTGAACGACCCCAATCTGCTCGTTTTACATTTCTAAGTCACAAATCTCTCTTGATCTGTGTTCGTGTTGCTTTAAACCGAAGGTATGCATCAACTGTACGACTAGGAATAGCAGGCTAAAAATGAGTATAATTGAAGTTAATTGAAGTCAACAAGAATCTTCAACAAAAATGTTTAATAGCATTCAAGAAGTAACCTGGGTATGCGAAAAAGACATGATTTTTCTGAAGTATTTTCCATGCTGCCTTCTGTATTTGAATCTGCGCGGACAGTTCCAAAGGCAGTTGATGTTTGGAGCTATACCTTAGACAACTCTACCGATGAGCACCCTCAGGTCTAAGGAGAAACATGTAATCATATACCTCACGGGTTTTGCTTCTGATGTAAATTTCAATAGAAAACGTATTCAATCATGTTACTTCATGCTTCCTTCAAATGTGTCGAACTTACAGGTAGATAAGTCCTATCAAAAAGCATTTGTCAAACACTGGTCATGATCAAAAGGTTTACTATTTGAAACTAATTATATTTATAAGTCCCTTCCGTTTACTGTCTGTGTCGCTCTAAACCAAAAAAGTGTATCAACTGTAAAACATAGACAGCAAAAGAGCTTAAATCAAAATGATAATAAATAAAATTAAACTAAAAGAACGGGAAAAAATACAAGCCTAAGGATTGGATGTCGTTTTCCAGGCGTTCATGGTTTATGCAGGAAGGTCGTCATGAGAGCAAAACAAAACAACAACAAAAATAAAAAATGAAGAGCTAAAAAATAGCCAAGAAAATGACATTACATCCTAAAATGATTCAATCATTTTCATTTGCTCTTAATTTGCAGTACATAAATGAATATATGATTACTTCTGACATGTTTAAAAATCTATAACGAATGTGTTTGCTTTTGCTACAAATTCACAACAATGTACATGTTGATTGCAAATATAATTTAGACCTTAATCAGTTATATTTTAAATTATGTTTGATAATTCACTTAAATTAACGTTTATGCTTGTTTTCATACATTGACAGGAAAACTATTATATATATATATCTCGAGTAGCATTATTTTTACACGCTAGTTTTAAAGTGATAATGACTCCACAAAAAAGCCTCAAGGATAGGAAGCAGTGAGGTCATAGGGTAAAAGGATCAAAGATTTACTGTCCTTAGGAAGTGCAGTAAGCGCATGCGTCAAGGATGTCTAATTGTGTTATGACTGTCAGAACTTTGATAGCCCTATGCAGAGTTTTAGCGATAAATAAGATCTCCTAGCGGATTTTTTTGGGAATGGACGAAAAGAGGGAAATGTTCATGTCTTAAAACAAGTATTAGTGGTCGCATTCAAGTACTAATTACAGTAACTACAATGAAAAAACATGTTTTCCTACGTCATCAAGAGTGAATTGGGAAAGATTCTACGCTCTGCGCTATCAAATATGGAGACCTAGAACAAAAACATTGCTTAACAAAAGATCGTCGAAATTGTTAATTGTTTCACTTTGACGGGATATTTTTATTTACACTGTTTGTTTGATAGAAAATCCTTCAGGAAGTGCGATCATGGAGCGCTCCACAAACCCGGTTTAAGCGTCCCAGTCGGTTATTTTTGACGACTGACCGTTCCAAGGCGACAGCTAATGTTGTTTTTTGTGTGTGTTTTGTCTCGTCTCTCTGTTTTTGTCACATTTAAATTAAACCTGTTTGTCTTTGTCTCGAGGTAGAATATATTTAAATATATATGGAAATTTTGATAGGACCTTTTCTTATTTACCTTTTCAATTGTTGGTATATGTTGCAATCCCCATAGGACTTCTTATTTCTTTACTTTGAATAATTTTGACCACACGGCCATCTGCTTTCTGTCCGATGACAGCCGCAATAAGAAAAACACCAGCCAACGTTTTAAATTCGGCTACATCGATTTAACAGTATAAATGTTTGATAAACTATGTCAACAATCAATCAATGATTATGGGAATGATATTATAAAAGCGTTCCGATGTACATTTTGAAATGCATTCCTTCGGATGAAAAACATCATATGTCTGTCCTAGATAAAATCTATTGACTATGACTATGAGGGAAGGGTGCCTTCAAGCGTGTAGGGATATGCTTGTACACAATGATGACTTTTTATGACTGTTGGTTGTAATTATTTGATAGGTATTAGGCAATGGTGTTTCTAATAAGTATTTTTATATAACAATAACAATTGACCGACAATTTCCTGTTTTCATTAGAATATATCTGACTTTATCACGTGACCTCGCCATATTCGATTGTATCGTTGCCCGGTTCCGGAAATACTTGATGACAGTTTCCGGTCCTAAACTAAAACACGACACATAATGGTAATTGTTTGTTATTGCTTTCCCGTGTGCTTGGTTTTATGTGGCGAATAGTTTTCTTTTCTAAATATTTAAACAGGTCGGTATGTAAAACAGTATTAAAATTATTTTTCTTACTTTTTAAGACCTAATTATCATATCCTTCAGAAAGAGGTTTGAGCTGTTCCAAATAATAAAATATCAAAACCTTTTGGTTGTTGTTGTTGTTGTTGTTTTAGTTCTTGTTTTGATTTTGGTTGTTTGTTTGTTTCTTTGTGTGTTTTTTTTTATAATTTCCCTTATAATCATATCGTATATTATGCAAAAACAACAATGAATTCAATTTGTTGACACTTGTATCTATACGTATATAAAAGTATTTTGTCATATTTCGTAAATTCCGTCAGATGCAACCTTTATCGCTACAGGAATGTACATCCCGTATAATTTACTTAATCATCTTTATCTGGAAAAAAAGGTAGGGATCTATTTAAATGCTTACTTACCACTGCGACTTTTGATACATCTCCAACAAATACCTGAGTGACATTGCCAAGCTGGTTGAGCAATTACTTCTCGTTTAATGGCGAATGGAGAAAAGGAGGCCAGCAATTGGAACCCCTCGTGTAATTCCGTCCTCAAGAAAACCCTCACTCGGATGTATCTGGTGCAATGATTCTTACAGAATCACAATCGTCTTGCTCGCCATAAAGCAGGTTCTTTAAAAAGCTGAATTATTGTTTTATCCTATACATTTTTATTCATCAATTTATCTGTTCGTAAGATATAAACTTACTGCATTTTCTGTAGAGATAAGGAGACATTTGTCTTTGTTGTTTTGGTAACGTCGTAGGCACCAACATGTCTCTTCCCATCATGCATCCGAGAGGTCATTCGTGAATTAACAGAGGTGTATCGATTCGTGACCTACTGTTGTTTTTGTTGTTGTTGTGTTTGTGTGTTTTACAGGAGTCTCGAGCCCTCCTGAAATATTTGATTTTAAATAATTTTAAATGCGTAATATCCTAAGCGCCAAAGAGAGAATGTGTTTTAGCTAGAAGAGGAATATACTGGCCACGTGACCTTTTTTCATCTTCGCGGTTCTTGTCTGCGACTTTTCAGTTTTTGTACTCGTAAGCTGCTCTATTAATCTCGACAAAACCGACAGCATGGTCTCGCCAAACAGCTATGAACTCAGGTAATTGTGTGTCACATTTTGACAATTGTTTTATTCGCAAGCTGGACTGTTTGTTGTTGTTGTTTTTATTTTGTAAACATGATCCTTCCGATAATTGTTGTTGCGTGCTGCAGTAATGTCTCAATTCACAAAGTAATTCATATAAAGTGCAAATGATAGCAAACTCTATTTTGCTCAGAGAAACCGACCGCCTGACAAGTAGTTACAAAAAGGACTTCGACTGTGAGACACCCACAGCGCCACAGAGATCATGCGCATTAAACAAAAATACACTTATATTAGGAACTAAGCGCTTTCTTAAACTGTCGATTCAATGCATAAAACAGTTATGTGAGAGGAAACTGTATTATCTACTGCTTTGCTTTTTTCCTTCTTGTCTGGTACATCTTTAATTACAAGCTGCATTGATAATATCGCAATGATTGATTTCTTTTGTTAAACAAACAGCTGCAAATTCTTATTAAACTTTTTGATTGCAAGCTGCGCTTTATTGTTGCAAGCTACACTTTTAAAAGTGGAATACTTGGTTATTTTCTCTCATAAATGCATCACAGAACAGCTGCGATTTTCCTGTGATTGCTTCATTACACTATACTACCGCTCTCCAGAGAGGCACTAGCAAATACAAATTCCACAAGACATCCTAGAAAACAGGCTGACAGACAACACGGGTGGAAGATGGACTGGCTTACAGACAGTAAACATACATATAGTGACACTGCACAAAAAAGAAAACAAAGCGTAACCTGAATGAATAACGTCTGAAGATAGACTGGACTTAAATCGAGATTTGAAACAGATTTGTCAACGTCTAATCAAATTTGAGTAGTTAAAATGTTCCTTCATACACAGTCACAGCTAAACGACAGCTTACATTTTAAATCCTGTCATCTGTGTGTGTTTTATGTAAACACGATAAAATGCGGTTATAAAATAAACTAAATATCTGTTTTCGCAATCAACTAGCAGGTGCATTAATGCATCTTAGTTCTCACTGTGTGTTTTCTATGCAGACAGCCTTAATACGCACAGAAAACAATGAAACCATGGCGTGTGGATTTCTTCCTTGGTGTTTTTAAGAAAGCATGTACTGGTTCAACAGATGATACATGATTGTAGTGTTGTTAATAGACTACATACTGCATGAAAGTATAAGTTTTTGTCTACGGAGTGTCAATTAAATGTTTATTAGGTTTATCGTCCCACCAACAGTATTTCAGTGATATGTAGACGGTGTCCACTTGAAGCAGATATGGTGCTGCCTCCACTGTGTATAGCATGCCGTAAACACCCAGTCACATTATCGTGACACCTGGCCAAACAATCGTGGAACTACCTTTATATCTGCTTGAGCGTAAGCAAGGGAGCTATACCACTACCATTTTAACGACTTCGGTTTATCACGGCCCGAGATCGAACCCGGGACCTCCATACCTGGAACCAACGCTCTACCGATTGAGAAACCAGGTCCGGCCTAATTAAAATTGACCTTATTTGAGTTATTGCACAAGTTCACTAATGCGTTTACACTCCCGACGCAAAGGCGATGTAATTGAAGCTGTGTTTTACTATTTAGGTAGCCAGAAGCCATACTTTTCCATTTTGTGTGCCTTATATTGAAGACATCTATAAATAAAATATCTAACATCAACTATAATATGACCAAAGTGGTTCCTTAGTAGGAATTACATTTTCCAATTCTTTATGGCATTCATTGGCTTTATTTCACGCTGACGTTTGCTAATTAAAACAAACAAAACATTGTTCTTGAAACTAATGAGATCAGTTAGCTTGTTGTCTCATATCTTGGGTCTCTCCATGACCAAAGTCAAATCAGTTTGCTGACCACATTTTTTTGCATTCATGCAATGTCATCGGGTTGGATAGGACACTGAGCTATTTGAATAAATACATATATTTATATCTAAACTACCAGGGCAGATGTAAAAACGACCAAAACACTGTGAAGAGACAAATACTCAAACAGAAAAAAGCAGTTTTTCGCCTTGGAATGGTCAGTCGGCAAAAGGACCGACTGGGGTACATATAACTGGTTTTTGGAGCGCTCGATCCTCGCACTTCCTGAAGGTTTTGCCATCAAATAAACATTGTGAATACAATATGATTCCACCTGTTTGAATTATTTGCTAATTCTTTAAGAATAACTCATACAAGTTGAATTTCCACTTTATTTTATTTTCAGAAATATAAAAGAAGTTTCACTTTGAAAATTCAATTAATTTAAAACTGAAAATAATAGGTTTCCTATTGCATGCCCTGGTATAGTGTTACCGTTATATTATAATGATGTGTAGCACACGTGCATAAAATACAGACCATCAACACTATTTAATTACTTTATTTATCATTTAAGTACAAAATCCATTTCTGTCATACCAATTAAATGGACTCTAAAGCATTGGGTCAGCGTTTGAATTTCTTCAAAAACCCAACGTTGATGTTCTCTGTAAAGCATTTATTAGCCAAAATAAATGATTTTGTATTTGGCTCTAAAGATGTCCTTCCTACTTTCTGTCTATATAACTTAGCAGATTTGTTGTATTCTATGAGTTCCTTGTTTATTAAACAATTTCGCTGACTTCCGCCATTTTTAATTGCGAATGGTCTGCTGTTGTATCTGACTACACCTTGTTTCGGTAGATCGAAAAAAGATTAAAAAATTAAAATGTAAAATGGTTTATAAATATTATTTAAGCAATCAATGAAGGGCCTGTAGAGAGTCAGAGAGTTCAACTATTTCTCAGCTCTTTTATTAACCCTTTACTTATTTTGAGTTTTTTACAATAAGTTGCCTTTTTTTCTCATATGTGTTTGGGTATCATAATTGGAGTCCTAAAGTCGGTGCGCAAACAAAGTTAAAACGACCTAGACACTATTGATTTAGTTCTTGTTCTTGATATTTTTTTAAACACGCTATAATTACCTTACCAGTCACCACTTACTACTCGCGAACAGTGTTGTCCCCCTACACTGGACTCGGGTAGGGCGATATTTGTTTAACGTTGTCATTGCACCCCTTCGTCCGTCCGTCATTCCGTCCGAATGTCGTTTCCATGCTATTTCTTGCAGCTACAATTACTGGATTACAGTAAAACTTTGTGAGAACTTTCCACACCAAACAGGAAATGTGCATAACCTCGGCTGGACTCTTCAACACAGAGTTACGACCCTTGGTTAGTTGTGCAGTATGTATACAGAGTAACATTGGTTTCCGCACTACAGTAGAAACTCACAATGCGGGCAACTCGATAATACGGCCATTTTTATATTACGGCCAATTTTCTCGGTCCCGAACAGTTTACTATTTGATTCTATATACTTGAAACTCAAAAATGCGGGCAACTGGCTATTGCGAATTACGGCCATGAGTTTCGGTCCCGAACTGGCGTCTGTGCGATAAACGAAACTGACTAATGCGGCCAAGGGAAATAACTCTTATCGACTGTTGCCAGACTGGGTGCGTGAATTTTACTACCATGCAGCGCAGCCTATTCATAGACAATCATCAGCATATCGTACACCAGTCTGTGTTTACTTAGAGGCGGCCGACATTTTGACACTTTCTTTTGTTCAGACTGCATTTCACAAAGGATTAACAGACATCATAGGCATGTGTCATGTGTCGCCATAATTACACTTTGTACGATAATGCCGAAATCAAACTTTTTTAAGTTGATTGGGTAATTTTAATGGTCGTTAATATTGATACGAATGGTTAATTGACAATCGTTAGGTGTGAAAAACGCAACGT
Organism: Sinonovacula constricta; assembly: GCA_007844125.1. Lineage (NCBI taxonomy): Eukaryota > Metazoa > Mollusca > Bivalvia > Cardiida > Solecurtidae > Sinonovacula > Sinonovacula constricta. Next base: position 38,994,084 of record CM017570.1, read on the forward strand.
CCTTATATACTTGAAGGTTTGGTTTGAAAACGTATGCTTTATTGATTCTGCACTTCTTTGTGCAGATTGTAGTTTAAAAGTGTACAAAATCAACTAAAATAAATAATACTGGAAAAAAAAGTGTTCTACATTTTATGAATCATAATGCATATTATATTATTGATTTAAACTACAACTATTATACTAACAAAACAAAATATGATATTGGTTTAAAAACAAATATAAAGTATAGAACACGTATATAAAAAGAATATAAACACACATGTAGTTCATTATGTCAAAGGGGCATAACTTGTTACAGCTTTTATCAAAACTCGCTATTAAGGCCAAACTTTAAATTAAGGCCACTTCTTGCCGGTCCCAAAAGTGGCCTTAATAGCGAGTTTCTACTGTATTTCTCGGCAATGGCTTACTGGATTTCAACGAAACGTTGTGTAAACCATAAGGAGATGCTCATATCATTGGCATGTTTCGGTATGACTATTTAACACAGGGCTATGGACCCTGAATAGCACTTGTATGCGCTATTTCAGGGCAACTACTATCAGGATTTGATTTTTTCCGTCCTGATGTTTTGAAGCCTTTGCGTTCGGAAAATCAAAACTTTAAATCACTTTTAAAAGTGCCCGGTCGTAGTAGTATTGGTCTTATGATCTTGGCATTGGTCCCAAAAGCCATTTTAAATATAATTGTCACATAAAAAGCTGTATAGATTTACCAAAGTTGGGGTAAATACGTTATACAATTTAACAAAAACGGAAAATCTATTTTAGAAACGGTAGTCTTTCCCTTGACTGTCTTTAGTAAGAATTGCTAGTTGCGCACTGATGCAATTTGTATACATCAGAGCAAATTTGTACGTTTAAATTGTGTAAGTGTTGTTTGTTGTTGTTGTTGTTCTGATGATTCTGTTGATGTTTTTTTTCTATTTTGCTGCCCTTGCCTTGTTTTATCGTGTACATACAGTAAGGAAAAATATAATAAGTCGCAAAATCGGAACATAGTATATTATTATTTATTTTTTCTTGATAGACACAGAGGTTTTAAGGAAGAGTTTAAAACCTAGAATATGAGATATATTAGATAGATGCGTAAAAAGCTTGTAGCCACAAATCTGAGATTCTAAATATGCAAAGAGGTGTAGAATTTACAATCACAGCGTTTCCTAAACGTCATCTGAGGTTCGAAAGCACCAAACAATGTACAGTGTCTAGCAGTTTCTGTGAGTGAATTTCATACGACGGTCTTAGCAAACTTAGAAGAAACATAATGAGCATCCAAAATTACAATAAAATACAATACAAATAGTCATCGTATCAAAATGTTCTATAGCAAAATACAATGCGATACATACAAATTATTGTAACAACAGACACAAAAATATGGATTCTTTATATTTTCTGAAAAGCTGTATGGATTTAACAATATTTAATAATTATCCTCGTAAATAATTTGCAAAATAAATGTACTTAGCTTGCTTTGTAAGAGTACATATGGATATAGACAAGAGTAATCAGTTAAATTTTGCTTTTGTCGGCCAGGTATAATAATACCTGTTAATATATAAAGTCCTTAAATCTAAATATTTAGGGCATATTAACAAAAAAGTGATACACGGTGTCTATTTGATTAAGTGTACAGTTTCTACACAATCTATCACTTCTATTTATATTTTGATAACAACCTCTTTCAAAACACAGATCATGGAAAGACAATCTAAACCTTGATAATGCAATTCTGATTTTTGTTTCGGTTACAATATCAAGATAAGGTTACAAATTTAATATACTTTTAAGTGAACAGTACGTGTTTAACCGACTAGAGTTTTTTTTTTTTCAAAATTACATGTACGGTTATATGAATACCCCAAAAGCTAAAACATAATTTAACAAGTACAACCCTGTTTCTGTTCCAGTTATGATATATTCGTTGATATGATATCTTTTCACATATATAGACATGTGTGTTAACATTTGTATCAACTTATTTTTATATGTTAATACAAATAAATGAACAATGCAACATTTAGAAAGGTCTTTGCAGGAGGCATTTATACATTTTTTTTGACCTACGTACGAATTATAATTTATTAATTGCCATTAGTGAAAGTGTGTGTATTTATAAAAGAAAAACGTTCTAATGGTTAAGGGTCATAACTCAGTTTATATGTAACACATAAGCATTTAAGGCGATTATATTGGCTTGATATAGATAATATTTACATGAGACACGTTTTAAACGTATCTTTATTTTCAATTAAAAACATCTCTAAGCTGTTTTGTTCACAATGACACCGCGTAGTTGACTAAAATATATTATTTTGTTGCTAAATAGGTAAGGGATATATTATTCAAATGTTGTCGGGTCCGACAATTACACGCCGTTCTAATGCCAGTAACTGGCTGAGTATTGCCGATGTTTGAACCCCAGTTTCTGAAATGAGAAGATAAAGAAAGCAAAATTTACAACACAGGTAAACAGTTTGGTTAAAAAACACCTGATAACATTGTTTCAAAAATGGCTTATTGAAAGAAAATATCAGTTTGTTGGGATGGCTAATGAAGATGTTTATTTAATCCAGGAAAACCTATTGGTGAGTTGGTAAAAAGCGAAAAAGTATATGATTACTTTTTTGCAGCTTACCATTCGGATTTAAATGACTAAATGTTAAGGCATGTATCTACATTTATATTTTAGTGCTCAGTTTTATTTACTTGGTTGTCTTAATTAATTTCTGTTGTATTTAGGAGTAACACTAGATTCTACCAACAGGCATTTCATTTGTGTTTAAAATTACACAGTGTACGTTTGTATGCTCTTTTATTTCTTATATTTCTACAAAAGTTATGTAGTACTACACTCTTTAAATTATTAATATTCTTATCCTACCATCTCCTTGGACGTAAGATATATAAATCTCTGCGCGATAACATTTGCTGTATAAAATATCAGTATGTAAATCCTGTCACGCACTTTCTGACGGACAACTTTTTTAAAGTCTGAATTCCATGCCGTACTTGAAGTCCCAAACGTTGTTGTTTTTATTTATGGCATATGAAGTCACATGTGACTGTCATTTGTCTGTGTAAACATGGGTTTTAAAAGCTACAGAAATTGGTGTTATTCATATTAAAAGGCAAACCTATATATTTACAATTTAGGTTTGACATAGTAAGATGATAAGATGTGCAATTGTATTAGCTTTTTATTCTATATTTCGGTTGCGAAAAAAAGTGTAATCAGTTGACATTTTTCCACCTTCAATGTTTAAGTTTGTGTTTGATTAAACGGCGATGCACCTACAATGGAGTTTTAGGGACTTTGGCGAGACGTAAATTAAATTTTATTTAAAATAAATTTTATTCACGTTTCTACAGCTCGTAGTGTCATGACGGATAAGTAATTTTACTTATTTTTGCTAAGTGCGCATGAAAACGTACCACCCAAACTCGAAGGCGAATTCTATATTCGAAGCACAAAACAGATCTAAGCATTAGACACATATGTTTATAGAACAGATGAAATGATTAAATGAAAAAACTAGGTTAGTGTTGAACAAAGAAAATGTAATCACACCTGCCTTGACATAACTAAATCGGATGCGTGACCGTTGGAGAAAACCGGCTGGGATGTTCCATGGGAAGTTTCATGGGAAGCCTCGCAATTTAAATTTGTCTCAGCTCCGTGTGATAACATTTTCTTTATTCAACACTAACCTAGTATTCTCTATAATTATAAAGAAATGTAATGTAAATGACATATAATATTTATAAAAAAACTAAAGTGTTTAAGTTTTTTATTCTGAAAACACTCAGTAATAGAAAATGCTGCAAGATGTAAGGAGTTAAATATAGCCTAATCTGAAATGATAGTAAGCAGGTTGGCATCAATACATGTTTGTGATTCAACTGTCACTAACCAAGAAAACCAAGATACATCTATCACAATTTCATGTCTTTTCCTTTACAAGAGAACCAATTTAAAATTAACTTACTTCTATATTGTTCTATATTGTTGTTGATTGTCTGATTTATAGGACACATCGGAAACATCCAATATCTGCTTCTTTGCCCTGTCATGGAAAGAAAATAAACACGCTGAGATTATTATCGTAACTTTGATGGCGTAAAATGGTGTAAAAGAAATTAAACTGCTGGAGCGAAAAAATGAGCCCTTTCAAAGACAACTAAATTACAGATGAAAATGCTATGAAATGTACGTTTGCTCATTTTTACACAACAAACATACAAAACTAAACAGAATTACAACAACATCCTATAAAATGATACATAAATTAACATATATACATACACTGAACATGTTTACAACATTAACTTGTTTAAAACATTATGTATTGTCGATGAGAAAAAAACACCTAGGCCAGACGTTATAAAAAAGCGAGACAACAGCTAACTGTAAGCTTAATATATATTTCACTTAAAATCCTGACATGATGTAGAAGAATGTCGCCAACTAAGAATTTGTATCGGGAAACGTATGAAAGTAGATATTTTAGATTTCATTACACCATCTGTTTCTATCAATTCAACAACATAACGCCTGTATTGCTTGTTTTCAACTATGATTTTCCCAACTTTAAATTATTGCAATTAGTTTTCATGACCTGACCCTTTAATAATGTTTTTTTTTTAAAAAGTGATACAAATTACCGGAGCAGTTAGCTTGACGCATCCTTTCATATTTGTAAGATCTATTTTGGAAACTGAAGCACAAATTCGTCCGAATTCCTCCGTACCAATGCAAACTGGTGCTGGTGTTGTGGCTGGAATACAACCATCATCCTCATCGTCATTGTTATTATCATCATCATCATCATCATCATCATCATCACCATCATCACCATCATCATCATCATCATCATCATCACCAAGAGCATCGTCATTAATTTCGGCTTCGTCACACCCATTCTCGTCATTGTTATAATCATCATCACAGTCATAGTCCTCGGCATCATCGTCTTCTGCACTCTCATCATCATCATCATTATCATCATCATATTAATAATAATGTTAGTAATAATAATAATAATAATTATTATAATATCATTATTATCATCATCATCATCATCATCATCATCATCATCATCATCATCATCATCATCATCATCATCGTTATTACTTTCACAAATATAATACCTGATGCTTGACATCATCTTTATTCGCATTCTGTTTATCTTTTTATCAATGAAATCATTATTATCAGCAGAAGCAGCAGCAATATAAGAAGAACACTACTACCAACACTTGTTTCTAAATTGTTTCTTATGTCCTTTTCCTCGTCATCGCAATCATCGTTGACCTTATTTCGATTATAACTAGTCGCAACTACAACTTACAAGTGACGTTTATTGACAACAGTGGGTGAAGATATGCTGTGATGTCTACGTTGTATCCACCAGTAATGGAGCTGGTAGTTGCACACACTGATGGGAAAAAAAATGTCAAAAAATAGGTATTTAAAATTCGTTAAATTTGCACAAAAAAAGAGAAAAAACAAACAAAACAGACATGTATGGTTGACCAGACGCATTGTAGAGTTTACGCCAATACCAACACACTGATTGAGAAAATAGACATTTAATAAAAAGTAAGGACTGATAATTTGACCTAGATTGTGCAAGAGATAGATAATATCAACAAACTGGTTATTATACGTATCTCCAATCTCGTTGACATTTCAAACTATCTACATAATTAAATAATTGTTTATACAATAGATACCAAAACAACCAAATGACTTTTGCATATTTATGTTTTATTTAGGGTTCTCGAATCTTGTATTACAATTTTCTCACCGCACTCAATATAAGATGGCATCTTTGTTTGTCATGCAATTTGATAAGTTTAATCTAAAATATCAAATAGTGTAGGTTTTAATAGAAATGATAATGTCCGCATATGGTTTACGCCCATTAAATTCGTTTCCGCCTCTTTTCCTTTTGTCAAACAACCATTTTCTTTCTTAAAACTACTTCACTTTAGAAAACTGAGACTTACTTAGCGATGTGGTCCTGTTAGTGAGGACTTGTATCGTCTTTATATTATATTTATATTTAAGTGTACATATTGTTTTATAATTTATTTGTTTTAAAGTTCCTTTCTATGTTTTACAGTATATTTTATAATATTACAATTTTGTCATGTTTCACAAGGATAACATTAAACATGAAAGAAGGTAGATTTTCGGTTTTTATTATTTGCTGTAAAAGAAATTTAACATAATGGTCAGTCAAAAGAAAATAATGTTTTATTAAAATTGTATGCGCCCTAAAACATCCGCGAATGAAAAGACGATATCCATAATGAAGCTATGGAGAAACTTTCCGCATTGTACTAAACAATTTATGATCCTGTGTCAGTTTTGTTAACATCCAACAAATCGACGACCTCTTTAAGATAACCGTAAATGAATCGACAATGTCATTCTTTGAAGTCGTAAAGTATGCAAACAAGCAGGCCTGATAAACTGGTTAATGACACTTTGATAACTGGACTACCTGGTGGTGTACCACGTAGCGAGGATTAAGAGAGGCGTGAATTTCTTAACTGGTTCGGAAATAAGTGTTTCGGGTCCCGGGTAACGCTTTTCAAGTTCGTGGGCCATTTAAATAAATAAAAAAGCGGTTCTAGAAAATTAAAGTGCCCCGGCTGTCCCGCTTAGAGGGGTGGTCCTTTAGCAAGGTATTATATATATATATAAGGTCAACTTATTTTTCATTCAAACCCGTACACCCGAAACTAAGAGAACACATCAGATGTAACATAATTGCATTAGTATTATGTTCATTAAAACACTTAAGCTGAGAAAATACATTTGTAATACCAGGTAAGCAGCAAAAAGTAGAGATACAAATACAAGTATTGTGAAGTAATATGATGTGATTTTGGAACTAACGAAGTTTGCAAGTTGCAAGTGAAAAACATAAATATTATTTTCGTATTACACTTACACATGTAATCGTAGATAAAGTTGCATGGCATGGGCCACCCAAAGTTGTACGTCAGTTTAGGGTTGAGGGCCTTTAGCGGATATTCCTTCACTGCGTATAAATACAACGAATGCATTAATTTACTGAAAATAGTTACAAATAATATTGTAATAATATGTAAACTTATTTATTGAATAAGATGTGAATGATTTCTGCTTTATTCTCACTTTACTCTGAGTTAAAGCGATTATGAACACGACCTCAATTATGTCACAGAAAAAAGTGTGAAAATTGACTCTTGTAAATTTGTTTCAAATAATTAAATAAGCACTACAGGGGTTTCGACTAAAATAGATATCGCTGTCGGAGCTACGTCATATCAAAAATTATGGGTGGGGAGCGTGTTTTGTTGGTTAAACATAGATCACTGTGCAGCGTGTCTCTGATATGTAATATATTGTAATGACGAGTGTATTGATTATTAACCCAATGTTCAATGTTTGTTAATGTTGTGTTCTACGTTACTATTTTTACGTTCAGTCCATGTTCCTTCTTCAGTCTTACTTCACTCTAAACTTCATTCTTAGATTCACATACCCAAGGATCTCTACACGCCACCAATCCGCCATCTATGATTTTCCCGAGTGCTGACTCGATTAGTTATTACTTTAAATGAAAATTAGTATGTTTGATTGTCCCACCAACAGTATGTTTTGGCCATCGGAGGGTGAGCGTTTGATTCTGTTTTTTTACTTATATGAAGGACATATAAACAACATTATGCGGAATCTTTTCATGCAGCAATAATATTATAGGCTGTTTGATAATACACAATTAGGCCTATACTTACAAATAACACCTATAATTATCCAGTTACCTATCATTATCCAATTATGCCCCAAGTCTCATTGTGATTTTAGTGGTTTTATGGTGGTATAGACAAGTGTGCCTATATATAACAATATTCATTTTCATCTGTTTGAGGAATTTATGCATTATTTCTGTGTAAACATATATTTAAATCTAAAGTAGTCACGTGGTTTCCGAGTTTAAAAATAACCATCTCTGCAGCGTGGCTCAGATAGGAAATATCTATTTGCAGTGCCGATTGTGGATTTATGCTTCACTGTTCACACAGATGTATGGCGTCAAAGAACAGCATTTTGAGGTAACAAAGACTTATTTGTTGTTGTTGTTTTACCAAATAAATTTGATCCAAACTTTTGGATATCACCTTTAATAAATCGAATGTTTGTTAGACTGAGACAGAAGAAGTGATGTCATTACAGCGGTAGGATACGTTAACAACGTAATATAATATCAAATGTCCAGACCTGTGGCGCAATTGGTAGAGCAAAGACTCCAGGTTCGGGAGGCCACAAGGTTCGGTCCGGCCGCCAACAAAGCAGAGTCGTTAAAATTGGTCCCCTAGTGGTATAGTTTTCACGGCCAACGTTCAAAGCATACTATAAGGACTTATTTCCACGACTGGTTCGCACTAGTGTCGGATAATGTAACTAGGATGTTTCATCAATCATGTTCACGACATGTTACAACATAATAAATACAGCAATATCTGCTTTAAGTGGACAACTGTCTACAAATATACTGAACACCTATTGGGTTGACGACAAAGCCACAAACAAACACTTCAAATGACCATGACTAGATAGAGGAGTTCTACTTACGCCCTTCATTTGCTTCGTGCGTCTGATACAAACGTACAAAAAAGAACAATGGGGTTCATTGGTGAAATGGAAATTGTCTACCTTGTTAGGTAGATATCGCGAGAAGAGTTAATATCCGAGGTATTCCAAACAGTAGGTAGGCACATGTAGTTGGAATCTTGACTTATCGCCTATTCTTTTGAAGAAATTGCAATTACTAACGTTAAAATTTCTTACTTTTACATAAATATAAGCGTAAAATTAAATTTAATACCTATACATTTCTGACGAACAAACGACGGACACTCGTTCGGTACTTTGACTTAAAGTAACCGGAAGATATAACGAACAAATGGCCTTCACATAGACATAACATATGTTGTACCATTGTATTGCATATCTTGTAAATGAATCAAACCATTGAATAACGCAAACTAATCTGGTAAGAAACTGTCTTAAGATATTGAACGAACAAAAACCCTGACATTCCATGTACAACAGTGATAACGGGTACTAATATAACCTAATAACCACTCGCAACACCTCGGACGAAATAGACTTGTTCGTATAACACCGAGGAGTTACGCATGACATGATAACTGCAACAACAACAGACAATCTGCAAATTTCGAACGCATTATTAAATAATAATAATAATAGTTTTTAATATAAATAATAATAATAATAAATAATAATAATAACAATTATAATAATTATAATAATAATAATTATAATAGTTTTAATAATTAATAATAATAATAATAATATAATAATAATAATAATAAATAATAATAATAATAATAATAATAATATAATAATAATAATAATAATAATTAATAATAAATAATTATTATTACTTATTATTATTATTATTATAACAGTAAGAATAGTTTTAATAACAATAATGATTATATTTATAGATAGTTTTAATAATAATAACAATTAATATGATTAATATAGATATAATAATAATAATAATAATAATAATAATAATGATAATAATAATAATAATAATAATAATAATGATAATAATAATAATACTACTACTACTAATAATAATAATAATAATAATAATAATAATAAATAATAACCCTGGTGTTTCAATCTGAAAACAGTGCATTCAAATTACCAGACGATGGATCGCTGCTTTCACCATGACAATCGTCTGGAGGTTTCTTCCCTAAACAATCAACAACCATTGTCCTGCGGACCATAGTTGTTCATCCGAGTAAGGCCTGTCGGAATAAAACCAGATTAAATCTAAACAATAGAAACTCACCTTCATAAACTGTTTCTCTAATAACCTTTGTAACACGGCCATGTGCCACATGTCCGATGAAAGCCACGGTCAGCAAAAGACAAGCCAATATGGTCAATCCTGTCATTATTGTTCTTTTAAGATCTTTGTACGTGTACCGCTAAATGCTGACAGCCTTTCTCGAACACCGCAATCCAGTCTACTTCTTTTTATGGTGGATGAGTTGGGTGTATTTGTCAATGTTTATCGCGAAATGTACACAACTCTATTTACATAATTG
>CM017570.1:39011681-39219181 GCA_007844125.1 Sinonovacula constricta
CGTTTAGGTTGGCCGTTCGACCCCAACGCATATTTAGTTCAATATTAAGCATGCATTTAAAATAGGCTTGCATGCACTTTGGCAATCCAGCTTTGCATATCGAACACGAAATTTTACTTCTAGTACAGATATGTTCATACCTGTGATCGAGAAGAAAACATGCTTGGCCAGAGAACAACATCATGTTGGCGACAGAACTATTCAAGAACCTTTTTCAGGATGGGACTTCACATTTCTCCGTTAGAACATTCTACACTCTCTTATCGCTCATACTAAGCACGTTATGTTATGTATCCGTAAGCATTGTGAGCACATATACTGCTGACAATCAAAACAATAGCGAGTTGCATTCTTAATGCTGTCAAAACACACTGTACATTCGTTTTCAATATAGCCCTCAGACGTTGCCCTCCAATTGACCACCGTCGACATTGTATTATTTAATTATTTCTGCCTGTCTTACAGCATACTAGAAACGCACTTGTCCCTAGCTTTCTCGAAAGCAAATATTGTTGGTTGACTCGAGTTTTATAGACTTATCATTGTTGTACATAGTTGTCACAACAAGCCTATGTCCTTAACTGGACTGATTATAAAGTTTACTTCTGTCGAGTCGAATAAAGCACCATGACACTGATACCTCTCTAGACCCACACTTCGCAAATGTTCGCAAAGATTATATTATCAGTGGGTCTGGTGGGGTCACGGGAATTTGAGTAGGTTGTGATGTAGATGTATATTGATGTTAATATGTCGCTCTGATTAAGCTTGTAGTGTAAGTTAAAACATAAAGGATCAACAATATAGTTTAAACTTGTATTGAGTGCAACTTACATAACGAACATAGTATTACTACTTTGATAAAATTCGTTGAAATGGGAGTTTTATCATCGAAACAAAATACATTTGGAGAATATTATCAGAGAATAGTCACATATTTTATGTTTCTAATTTATTAAGTATTAAGGTACTTACACATTTAAAATAAGTATAATAGAAATAATGAAGCAATAGAAAAAAAATGCACGTATCCTCTTCCGCAATGGATTGGCCTTGAGCATAATACTCACACGTCTTTTATCGGTCACAACTAAATTACTTTAAAATGGGAATGTTATAATATAAATAAAATAATAAACATTCAATAAATCATCACATAGCTTCTGTTTATAGTTTTTTTTTAAGTATTAACGTGCTTAATAAACCGGGGTTACGTATACGAAAACAACTAATGAAACTATAGAGAACATATGCACATTCCATACTACACTGGATTGACATTGAACAAATATGCATACCTCTGCTTTCGGGGACAACAATTCAACCCCGGGGTCAGGAAGTATATCTTCTAGCTGCTACTTACAAATATAAGGTCCTAATTGCCCAATGCGTTGACTCCTTTACGACGCATCATCGCAAGGGTCAGAAAGTATTAGTACGAGTCGGTATGTATCGATATCACGTCACAATAATCTAATGAGTATTCACTAGTACAAGTAGTAGTAGTAGTAGTAGTAGTAGTAGTAGTAGAAGTAGTAGTAGTAATAGTAGTAGTAGTAGTAGTAGTAGTAGTAGTAGTAATTGTAGTAGTAGTAATAGTAGTAATAGTAGTAGTATAAGGAGGAGGAGGAGTGGGAGTAGAGTGGGAGTAGAAGTAGTATCATTACTACTAAAATATTAGGAAAATAGTGCATTGAGTAAAATGGATTTGACAGCTTCGTCAATACTGGCATCGCAGTAAGCTACTTGTGTCATAACCTTTTGAAAATACAAACAAATATGTTAAACAAAATATTCATTCATAAAGTTCCCTTATGGTTTTGATACTGGACATTGAAATATCAAGGCATAGACAATTAGTCAGTCAGGACGGCGACCCTCGTTGCTTAATTAGTGCGCATTTATACTCCTATATCACGCATTACGACATACTCCTTTGCTAAGTACGAATAAGTTTAATTGACATGTGTAACATTTATCGGCGACAAAGGCTTAGCAACCAACTGCGCAGATCAAGTCAACTGTAAAATGTAAACAATACAAAAGAAATCAACAAGTTTTAGAAAACAACACAAACTAACAAAATAAAGTGTAGTATTGTTTAGAGTTAATAGTTAATAAGTTTTAAAATAGCATATAATAAAAAGCCGAGGAATTATCTACAGTTGGCATATTATATAATAAAGGTACGATAAATCCCCTCGTTATACCTACTGTGCAATCGCACGTAAAGAGTATGGAGACAGCTCAAGTTGTCTCACCTCTATAGGGCACGACTGGAGAGATGAAGAGACAAGAAATCCAACAGTGACTGTCCAATTATGGCTTTAAGTCACTGTTTTCATATAGTCTCAACGACCTGTCCGGTCATCGTATAATTTAAAAGTTCTTGACTGTAAAAGGGTAAATTGCAAGCAAAGCAGGGCAACGAAGGTTTCTCGGGTTGTAACCTTCAGGAAATACTGTTCTGATAAGTTTTGTAAAGTGGTCAGAAAAGTAAATAGTTTAGTAGTAAAGTAATCTTTGAAGGCTTCAAGTTGCAGAACATGTAAACTACCAGCTTTTGATTGCTTTTATAAGAGTATAATAATATTGATTTTTGTCAGTTAAATATGGATTTATCGTGATATTTATGAACAAATTGGTTGATAAGTGATTAAGCAAAGTGTTCGTTTAAATTCAAGTACATCTTGTTTCATGTACTGCTCAATAGTGGTTTTAAATCCTGTTCGGTTTAAAGTATTAGAAAACGATACATTTCGGAGAAGTGTATATGGTGACCAATAAAAAAAAATAAAGAAAAAAAAGAAGACCAGAACATTGTCATAGCAAAGTAAAATATGCCTCGTTTGTGAATGATTCGGGAACTGCATTGACAGCCAATTAATTGACTGGCCCAGCTACACATGACATTCACCTGCACCCTTTATGTATTCATAATGCATTTTGTAATTAGCTCAATATTCACATATAGTTTTTACATTATCCATATTTTTTTGTTTGCATGTTTCAACAGGTGATTGCCATGTTTTATTATGTCGCAATTAAGACCAGGCCAACGACTTTTATGACTTTGATGTCATCGATGTCTTATGTGTGAATTGTTTTGAATTGTTCTGTACCTAGGCGTTTTTATTGGTTTAAAGTACCATCAGAGGTCCTACCAGATTAACAATTGCATAGCAATTCAAATGCAAACCCAACTGTATATAAGGCTTATCTGATAAAAGCGACCGACATGATTGTTATCAATAGCATAGCTCCGTATTTAAATATGCATCATCTAAATGTGTCATACGACCATACCATTGTCTCATGAAATGTGGTTTGTTTGGTGGTATTGTGCAGGGTAATATAATCAATGCACAATGTCCGTTTGTGGATAAAGTGTAGACTTAGTAGTATTTTAGACAGTATGCTTTTCAGTCTACACGTTTTACTTAATGTATGCACGGTTCATTATTTGTACAGAACATCTAACTATGAAAGTACATAGTTTTAATCGTATAACACTGTATGCGCTGCATTGTTCAGATATCATGCAATAAATCAAAACCTTTCCTGGTTTCTGTTACTATTCTTCATTACACCTCAACTCAATAGTCGCTATATTTCAGCAATTGGTCAGACCTATCCTACACAATGCTTTATTTATCTAAAATTGTACTTTTTGTTAAAAAATAATATTAGCATGTTTTATTACAATGACAATTTACACTTTACGTTATTTGCAACGATTGGTAACTTCCTAATATAGCTGTTTATTTCGACATGTGTATGCTAACGTGCACGTAGTCTGTTTCGGTTGAAGTGGTTTACTTGTCAAAACAGCCGTCCCCTATCCAGAATGCAAGGGCCTGGATTATGGACCCGGAAGTTTAAGCAAAACATGGCATGTTGACAATGTTTGTTTACCTATTTATCTGCATATTATCCTCCTATCTTGCATATCAAGATGCAGTTGTCTAAATTTTCAAAACAAATCTTCGGAAACATCAATAATGCTCAAAAGTTCTTTGAACTGTCTACCGATTTTTCTGCAATTTATGTATTCATGACAACTATTAAAGTGTTACGTATCAATCACATCATACCGACACTTTAACTTTCGTGCTTGGATTATTGTTTCTATAAGCTTAAAATCATCTTCGTATATTTATGAACTACATAAAACATGATTTATTTTCATTATGATTGTTGTGTTTTAAGAAACCTATCAGGAAGTGCAAGTTCAAAGCTCTGTTTAACCATTTTAAAGTATCGCATATGTTTAATCTTGTGGACTCAAAACACGAAATTACAGCCTGTCTTATTAGAGATATACGATAACATTGATTATTTTCTAAATAGTTAACTCACAAACAAGTGGGACACGTCCATAATAGTCCCGAGATATGTCCATGTTTGGCCATACGCCAGTAGAGATGTGGATTTTAGCATTTTAATTGCATGTAAAACGGTAATATGTTATTTGTATTTAAACAAATATTACTCTGTTCCTGTTTTGCTTGCAGCAGCATCCAATGTAATGATTAAGCTGAAAACTACATTGCCATGATTACCAGCTGTCAAGTGTATTGACTAGGAAAAAGAAGTACGTGTATATGCGTTAATTTTGTCTTTGCATGCTTCAATGGATTGCGATCTTACGCTCGGGGCCACACTTCCTTCTTCAGTTTTATACCAGGTTTACAATCTGGATCTGAATTCAGGTAGCATGTTCTGACAAAATAAAACAAATCCATTGTCGGTGAACCGTTTACTAAAGGTGGTCTACATACCATGTGTTAACTGGGAGTTTTTTTATTGTTTTTTTTTAACTCAGCATTTTTTGGTGAATATGGTAGCACTGCTCGTTATTACTTTTAAATTACACTCTTATAAAACGTGGTGTATTTTATATCAAAGTTTCTATAAACCAATGTTAGGGACTGTGTTGTAGATTTTGTCCGAATGCATTCTGTATTTATAAGAGGGGGTGCTTTTTTTTGAAGGTTATTCAGCTTTCCAGTGCGTTGGACAATTGATTTAACAGAAAACATTTAACTTTACCATTATTTGAACAGCTTTAATGGTGTACAGGATAAAGCTTTAACCGCAAAAAACAGCGCTTTGCCACCACATTGATTGACATTGATTTAAAGTTTGACACTTTATGTGCCATTCTTTTCTTAGATATAAAGGTACCTAGCGTGTTGATGATCCGACTTTATTAAGTGACGTTATCAGACGGTAGCTCACATGGAACATGAAAATAAGCATGTAAATAATTAACAGTCGTATGCATCTGAAATATCGGTTTGACATTGTTTACTCGTGCGAAGGTCTAAGTTTCCCAGTATAGACGAGTGCTTGCCTAAAATGCACGCAACTATTGTTTTTAAAAGTACAGTTAAGTTCTAACTATGATAAATGGTAACGTGCAAGGGGCATAAATATGTCCAAAGATTCCCTGGTTAACGCCCAAAGTATAATAAACCACAATCGGTCCTAAAGGTGTAAACGAGTTTAAACAATCGTTACTTTTTATAACACATTTTTGTTTCAGCCTCGCCTGATAACAATATGTTACATTTGTTTAACACCTGATCCATTCAAGCGTCAAGAATGCCTCTGACCTGTATAGGCATAGACACTGTAAAACTCCATATATTAACTTTTAAATCAGCAGGCGGGTAGCTTCATTTAGATTAATTGAACAATGACATATTTAGTAATATGTTTGACATAAATGAGAAAGAGTTGTTTTTGCGAATGTATACAATTGATGTTTCCATTAGTATTGTATTGCTAACTTGTAGATAGGTGTCAGGTAGCCGCAGAGTTAACTTATTTATGTTAAATATATAAAGAGACCTTTCGGAAATCCGTTGAGAAGAATCAGAAAAAGGAATTGTCCTTAAACGGCATGTCATTTGAAAACATCATACAGCATCTACCTTTAAGAAAGTAATTTTGCAACGACTGCTGTAAGATTAGATCTCAAGGTAAACGTGTCTGTACAGATATGACTAATCCTAATACACTTCAGGATTTATGGTTATCTGGCTTGATTAAATGTTACGTGTTCATATCTCTGGGGATCATCAAACTGCTTGCATAACCGGCATGAATTTATTATAACCATGTTCTGTATTTTGCCCCCTGAAACATACTGAACCTCATTTTAGCGATTGCTGTCATAAGGTCTAGATATATCTTTACTTAAACAACTATTTATAGGTTTGGGTAAAGCTGTAATAGTTGAATAAGCGTTATATGATTTCATCATCATCATCAGCATCATCATCAGCATCATCATCATCATCATCATCATCGCCATCACCATCATCATTATCGTCAGAATCATCATCTTTTTATCACCATCATCGTCATCGTCACCATCACTACTATCATTGCTGGTTTTATATTTCTATTGTAGAATTTGATTGCATGTTTGTAAATATATATTATTCTGATAAACAAAGGTGCGTTGGTATAACTGGAATCCTTTACAATGCAGTCACTCTACGTTATGTTATCACATTTATAAGATAAAGACACAGATGTTTATGAAAATGGTTATTTTACAGATGCTGTATCTACTTTAATACTTTAGTCTTTAAGTCTTATCATTATATATTTTAAAAAGTGTGAATATGACTTTTTTGATGCACTACCATTGATTTGATTCCTACCCAGGTTATACTTTTTACGTCATATAAAACAAACACAAGGGCAATACAGGAGACAAATATAGAACTCTGCAACGGGTACCAATCTGAAACAGTCTGTCGCCGAGCCAGACACCGTGGTTGCTTTAACCGGTCAAAAGAGTTGTAGCCTCATCGGTGCATATACGTTTGTCTACAGTAAAAGTTCTTCCAATGTTATTGTCCTTTATCTAGAGCTGCCGATTTGTTTTAACTTAACCTTTACGATGAGTAATTCGAGTTTTTATAAACAACATTTAAACAGACTGTTCACGAGTTTACTGTATTTATCTGCAAAGTGAATAAGGTAAATTAATAGTCAGCGAAATGTATGGTAATCAGTATTTACTAATGGCGCTCTCGATATGATATCTGGTAATCGAAAAGCCATATGCGCGTGGTAATAGTTTTTTACTAATGTAGTAAATAATGTAGTTATGCAGACGGTTATAGCTGGAACTAGCAATATGTCGGTGGCTTTTCTGTGCCGATGGGTGTCATTAAAGTATGCAGAAAAAGTATATCAATATTTTAGAACATATATTAAGAACAGCACACACTAGTGTCATCGAAAAACCTATACATGTTTAGACAGCAGTTGTTGTTAGCCGGTCTTTGCCGATCATAAATAACTTCTCGGTGGTATCCGTACACGTATAGTTTATAGAATTGCCCAGATGTTGAGAGTAGGTATGATACAGAATTCGTACCACTTCAACTTCGTATCACATTTATATGGTACCGATCTTGACAACTTCGAGCCATGGGGTGCATGTGTTGTCTTACATTAACGAGAGTTTTAAGATGTTTGATCGTTTATTATACCTCAGAATGTTTCAAAACAATTGGTAACAAAACTGAAACGAAATGTTTAAAACACCTAAAATATGGAGTAAAAGCGGTGCAGCATGTGCATCATTCATTTGAAAGTTCATTTTCAACGCACTCACTTGATACCCGTCCTTGCCTTAGATAAGGTATTTTACTGTTTAACAACATCTGAAAGTCATGTGTTGCTCTCTATCAATAATTGTTCACGTAAAATATTTTGTGTCGAAATTACGAATTGATAAAAAAACATATGTTGTACACATCCCACCATAAAGATCCCTTCCTTTAAAACCACTGCATATACTCGTTAAAACTTAGTTTACAGTATAAGTTCATACCCAGAACGCATGGTCGTTACGTGCTAGGGAATACAAATGAACAATTGTGTTCATTATAGGTAATTCAAATGTATTTAATGGTGGCAAAATCGAAGACACAACATATATATCCAAAATGTCTTTGATTTTTAACGTAAATAAGGTATATCCAATGGTGAACTTAAAAGCGGTAGTTCGTCAACTAAGTAATGTTTACACTTTTAATGTAATCAAGTGTGTATGACGTAAAAAGTATAACCTGGGTAGGAATCAAATCAATGGTAGTGCATCAAAAAGTCATATTCACACTTTAAATGTAATCGTGTGCGTATGATGAGCAGAAAAATATGTGGACTAACTAAGAATCCGTGGAGTCCTTGCTTAAGGGACATTGGGGGCATTTCTCTGTTAATTTGTGCTTGCAAAACGAATAACTAATTGTATATACGCCTTATCGGGATTTTATATCTTAACAATGAAAGAGTCGATACTTATTATATATTATTACTTTAAGTTATCATTATGTAACACATTTGAATATTACCTAATACACTAAAATGGAAACACTATATGCATTGACATGTTTTTTAAAATAAAAACACTTCTTAAAGGCTGACCGACATATTTGCATGACTTAGCTAAACGAAATTTACAAATGATGATTTTGCAGATTTAATAAAGTTGCTGACTTTGTACATAGATGTTTTTACCCGAACAGCCGTCGTGTTAACTGTGTTAATTGTAATCAAGCATATTTACGTGTTGTTTTGACATCTATACGCCAATGTGCACGTAGTCTGTTTCAGTGTAACTTGTTTACCTCTCAAAACAGCCGTTCAAAATAACACGGTTCTAGCTTATGGACTCGGAGTTTAATCAAAACAAGTTACGATGCCTTTACTCATGTTGCCAATGCCTATTCATCTATCCAGGTATACTATCCGACTATCTTGTGTATTAAAAGGCAGGTGTTTTAAAATACAATAGAAATCTAACGTAAACATAAAACAAATACTCATTATCCTTTGGACAGCTTACCGCCTTACCTGTGATTGAATGCCCTGATATGTGCATAAACAGTGTAAATGTATTAAATAATGTTCATACCGTACCTACAATACAGCTCTTTTGTTATCGTGCTTGGATTATTTTTATATAAGCCTAACAGAGTTTGCGTAGTTTTGTATTTATTGAAATAAATAAAACATATTCCCTCAGGCAAATACAGTCGGCAAAGCGTTTTAAATACGGCACTTACCAGCATGTTAATAGCGCTAAACACTAGCTTTAAAACGCCACAAGTAGATAAAGAACAGATTTAATACATGGTAACAGGTTTGTGTATTTTGAGAAGCAAATCAGGATCTGCAAAGGTTGAAGCTCTGCACAATAGTGTTTTTAAAGCAATGAAGTCAGTCTGTTGGCAAACAGACCGTTCCGAGGCTGTAAGTGTTTGGTTTTCTACTTTCTACAAGTCATCGTCATAATTTTTATGTTTGAGTGGTATCTGCTTTTTGCGCTTTTCAAAGTTTAATACATTTTAAAATACTCAAAGAAACGTGTTTTCTCATAAACATAAAGATGCCTTAACTAAGTTTCACGTTTAACTCTTGTCGTGGTTGTTATTATAACGAATTTACACTAGGATCTACACTTATAACGGCAATAAGGGTCATGAAGTGATACACACGTGTTATTGTAGAAGACATCCTGTTAAAGAGGCTGTTTATATCATACACCTTTTTTATCTTTCTCCGCAACTTTGAGGATGTATGTGTATAGGAGGAACATATTTAGGCCAAGGTTTAAGCGGTTATCAGATGTAGTCTCTACGTTGTAGTGTTCAATAAACGAGGTAAACATAGAAGGAGCGCACACAAAATGGTGTACGTCAATGATATTCTGTCGTTTTAGCGATATAAAATTACAATGAATACTTTCTAAATAGTCAACTCAGTTACCACGTTGGACGGTTAAATATAGTCCCTCGATATTTTCCTCTTTGGCCATACGCCATATGTCAACAGTTAAGAGCAGTATTCTTTTAGAAATTTTAAATACATTACAATCATATAAAAAGAAGCGTGAACTATAAATACAAGTTTCTATCAGCCAATGTTAGGGACTGTGTTGTCCTAATGTATTTATGTATTCTATATTTAGAACAGGCGGTTGCTTTGCTGCTGAAGAGTTCCCTGCTTCCCGGTGTGTTGCGCAATTGACGTACCACTGAAACATATTACTTGAACATTATTTGCACACATTTAACCGTTTACAGGATAAAGTTGACACGACCCAAACAGCGCATTAAGAGCGCTTTGATTTATCAATGCACGCACAATGTATGTGTCTTTTTTATCTTACATATAAAGGTACCTAGAGTTCTACACAGACTGCATCTCAGTACTTTATGGTATTTTAGTTTTACTGGCATGAAACATGGACATGAAAATGGAAAGGATCAGAAGTATGCTTCTGAAACATTGGTTTAGCAGATTTTACTTTTTTAAGGTACCAAGGTCTGGACCTCTTAGTAGAGACCAATGCTTGCCTTAAAGGAACATAATAAACAACCATTATTAGGTTAGGTTCTAACTTAAGTTAATTTTTAATGTGCAATGAGCACACGCCTGTCCACGGTTTCACTTGTTTCCGCGTAATAAATCGAGATAGGCCCTTAAGGTTTAAATTATTTTAAGCAAACGCTAATTTTATGGCAATTAATTTGTTGTGCAAAGCCTGATAAATGATATTGCAGTAGTTTTACAGCTGGTCCATTCAAAATTTCGACATTACCTTTGACTCGTTTACATGTAGCCATAGTCTCTGTAACATTGACGTTTTTAAATCAGCAAGCGAGTGCCTTCATTTGGTTCAATTAGAAAGTAGTATGTTTGACAGAAATTCGAAAGAGTTGCTGCATATTAATTTATAAATTCGATATTTCAATTTGGTACTGCATTTCTAACTTGAATAGGTAGGTCCTCTTCGTCTTATCAAAATTATCGATGACAAGCCCCGCACGATAAACTTATTTATGGGCAATTTATATAATGCAAAAAATTTCGGAAATTTTTGTCAAAGAATCAGAAAAGGAATTCTTCTTAAACGACATGATATTTTGAAAACATACTACAGCATCTAACTTTAAAGAAGTAAGTGTGCGACGACTGCTGTAAGATTGACCTAAAAATAAACGTGTTCGATGATAAATTATACTCCACTTTAGGATGTAAGTTTGACTGGCCGGATTTAATGTAAAGTGTTCATATCTCATGGAGGTCATAGACATTTGCTGATAACCGGCTTGAATTTGTCACAACGTGTTCTGTAATTTGCTAAAACATATTGAAACTTCTTTTATCGATTGTTGTCATTAAGCCTAGTTTGTCATAATAGAGCCGTATTTTTTCTATTACCTTAGATGTATCTTGACATAAACAACTATGTATAGGTTAGGGTTAAGTTGTTAGATTTAATTATGTTACGAGCTTTCCGTTGTTGGGAGGTTTACTTTGATTTGGGGTGTTTCCGTGCATACCTTCTGATCATCATACTCATCATTCTCCTCCTCCAATATCATCATCACTAAAATCATCAGCAACATCATTAAACCATCATTACCACCACCATCATCACCACCGTCATCATCATCATCGTCATTATCATCATCATCATCAGCAGCAGCAGCAGCATGTTTGTAAATATAGCATTCTGATAAAGCATGTTCTTGTATATAACTGAAATCCTTTACAATGCAGTCCCGCTACGTTTTGTTAGCACATTTTGAAGACAACGACAATTATGGTTTATTTTAGAGATGCAGTATGTATTTTAATGCTTTAAATTAAAATAGCGTGTCTTATCATTGTTTATATTTAGGTCTTATTTGATTAGTATTAGTGTCATGTGTAACCTGTATAGGTTCGCCATGATTGTATGAGTATAATATGGCTGAATATGTACGCCTATGACAATGACGAATGCACATTTCAAATAATTTACACATCTCGACTTATAATACATATCTGTAAGATATCATTCTTACCAGCGTAGACACAGCTCAGGTGTGCATTACTCCCATGGGGTTTCCCCGTGGGTAAATTAATGTCGGCTATTAGTTTAAATGCAGAGTTAACTATCTTGCACTTCGATGGTTTTACATATAATCCATTCTCGCCCGTAAAATATTCCACTCCACATGCTCAGTTACAAATGGGTTGTTATGACTGGTGTCGATATTTAAGATTTATTTATAAAATGACAAGTTTACTAAACGACGAAATTTATCGGCTTCTGCAAAGAAATTGACTAGGGTTTCTTTCCACCCGAATGTCAATAACGTGAGGTAATAAACCAGGTTTGTTCAAATACTTACTTATTCAGCTCAGCAAAACAGATCGTATTTCGTTTTGTGCCCATACGTACATAATATGTATGTTTATTGCATGTATAGTTTATTATGGAAAGGTCAAAGGGTATTACTAGCGTCGACTTTTAAATAAAGAAATAAAATTAACAATTAATACATAGCGACGCAAGCTTTAGAAGTTATTGTTTAATGTTTTTGGCCAATACCCGTATTTTTCTACATATGCAAGTATCCATTGTTCAAACCTGTATAGGACGATCCTTAGTTGTTCCGTCAAACTCTCCATTAAATCACAACAAATATTACATGCTTACATGCACCGGACTTTTTATTTTTTATTTTTCTAGGCTGGTAAACTGCAAAGGGGGATCCATAGTTCCAAGCTGTGTGTGTTCTTTCTCGAATGTAACTTGTTTATAAATACTATAGAGAACCGAAATAACATTTGGATTCATAAACCATGACAATTGAACAAAAATAACGAAAACTATGTCTACACAATAACTTTATGTTAAACAATATATGTACACATCACTAACCGAAGTCACACTTTTAGTCTCATGAACCAAGTACATCATTTTGTTCATGCATGTAAGAAATGAGAATTATGGTGGTCGGTATATGTCCTATAACCTCTTTTTCGAATCGCTAGTAAAAGGAAGACAAAACAGACACTCTTACATGTAAGGTAAGTTTAACGTCGAGCTTGCCACTGTATACGCAAACATGCAAGGTTTAATTTTATACTATAACAATTTTGGAAATTATTGTTGCATCAATCAACAAACATGTAAAACGGGTTTTACGACGAAAACGACATGGTATAAATTACAGAAATGCCACATTGACGAATTGTTGATGCCAGAACATTCAACACAAAGCTAACGTTAATATTTTTCAATTGGTTTTTAACACAATCTAATGTTAACTGGTCCACAACAGAACAGAAGGCCAAAGTAATAGACACCACATAACTTAAAGCATTTCAAGAAAATAGTTAAAACTAGACACATATTTGGAGTTTGTGTGACTATATCGCGTTGGACAGCCACTGAAATAGTTGTTCCATATCTGGAAAAAGGGCATCAACACTGACACCCATTGAAATGATTAAAATCCATGTCATGTGTATGTTATAAATAAATAGATTCATAGTTTTGCGTAAACAGAACTGTTGAGATTATTATTTGTAACAGTTTTCTAAATACAACGGTTACTACCATTTACTAGATGTTCAAGGCAAACCAAACGCAAACATTACATACAAATCAATATTTCTTAATCTAGATCTCATTGCAAGAACTTTTATGATATATAATTTCAACACATAGAATAATAGATACCTCTAATGTGATCAGTTTTTAACGTGGAACCTACCTTTTTGGAAGGTACTGTTCTACAAGTACAAGTTTTAACTAACAGGATACATACATTTAATTCATAATTAAAAAAAGAAACCTCTGCATGTAGATACAAAGGTTTCTGCATACTGTGTATTCACTCCAAAATAGCGTGCTTCGTAATATGTTTAAGTGCCTAATTTTCGGTATATAAGTATAACACAAATGGGTGTAGCTCAATAAGAAATCAGTACAGACTACATTTAGATCATATTACATGACTGTACTGAAATGTGACCATGGATAGGAGAGACATCTACTTGTATTATCCAGATTTACAGTTACCAGACTTACAGATACAGATGACTTACAATTCTTTGTGCGGGCATGAGTAATATTGTCATATGTTCGTATCAAATAATAAAGGCTACATTATGGCCTTACCAATTGATGGAGACACGGGCAACGTAATTACATACACAGGGTTGGTATTGACAATGACATTCAAGTGCCACACTTGTCCCCACACCCCAGATAAAAACTTACTGTGAAATTACAGCTGGTACACTTATAAACACATCTGTCAAATAGGATAGCTCGAAAAAGAATTAGTTACACCCCTGGTCAGCAAGACTATAACCTCGGCATCCTACCTAATTGCCTCGGTTACCAGCTGGGAAGAGACTTTCCTTAACCCCCAATACTCACCCAGACCCAACAATCTCGTATTGTTGTCACAGTGTAAAGCCTGAGGGGACAACGTTTAATCTTTATTGGTTCTAACACTTATGTGTCAAAAACATGTTTATGGAAGTTGGTTATAAATAATACATATTTGTGGTCTATAAAAAAATAAATACATCTGACTGCAAAACAATTAGTTGTTCTATTTTTAGAAACATTAACAATCTGATAGCAATACAAATAGTTAAAATGCATGTGTATTTGTACATTTGAATATATTAATAAATGTACATCACATTAAACACAGGTTAGATTTGTCTTTCATTGTTTACCTTTATAATTCGCTTTTACTGTGACCGTTTTCTTTACTTGTGTTTGTTTTTAGACATAACACACTTGGAATAAGCATAACATGTAAGAGTAAAAAGTCATAATACTCATCAATTTACATTACTGTAACGTATATGCTATATTGTGTAAATAATTATAAGGGCTGGCTTTCCTTATATAAGTTTGACTTGAGACAAACGGGAAAACGGAGCCGAAGTTACTAAGTTACAAGTACAATTCTACACTAATACAGTCAATAGATAAACACCTGATAGCATTTTTGATAGAAAGTCGGCTCTAGGAAAGGTAGACCACGTGTTCGATCTATGGCTTGCGACATATAAAAGTAGTTTAAAATATTAGAAATTGTCGGGTCTTAGCTCCATTGTTAACGTTCAAATATATGTTGGGTTAATTCCACAAAAGGTGTGTCCAGATTCGTGATAACATGACATGGTGTTCACTGCATGCTATACCGAGCAGCACTATATCTGCTCTTTGAGTGCGCACCGTCTATAACAATCTAAAATACTGTTGGTGGGGCGACGAACACAACAAACAAACTATGCATTACAGTTGTCAATAAAGACCTGTGTATGTATTATAGGATTTAATGTAACTTCTGTGTTGACTCCAATATTACATACCTCGTTATAAGTTTAATACAAAATCAAGCACGATATACCTAAACACGCACTGCGGATATTATTATATGCTCACACGTATGAAAATTATATACAGTGATGCTTGAGGCCAACAAATATTATTCATAATATCATGTATTTAAATGTGTCTCCTGGTAGAATGTAGTTATACCACCAAGACATCATATGACTTATTGAGTGCATACATTATAAATGCGCAAATGTAATATAGCTGATTTATCTATCTGATACTATTTATTATAGTCAATATGTATCAATCTGTGCCATTCTAAGTTATGAACTGTATATTAACATGGAATGTAGCACTGGATAAAGGTAAATGCATGTATTCTGATTGCATTGTATTTTACAAGTGACACAAATATTTTCGCAAGACAATAAAACTAACTATAGAAAATACAAAGGGCACAACTTTTAAGTCGCCACCATAAATTATAAATAAAGAAAGTAGTAATTTGCTGAGATAAGTAAATTGATGTTTCGAACATTGCACGACAATAATGTAAATGTAGATTTATATCGTTAAATTTGCTTTAGCATACTAAAAATAATGTGTAAGGGCAAGTAGAATATGACTGCGTTGCTTAGTGTGCAATAGTAGCAGTAATTTAACGCTTTTCCTGGTGATACTTTAATAGTTGTACACATGTCCCTGATATCGTCGGTCAGTAGTATCATGCTAGCATGTTAGCTTCACGTAAATGTCTGTTCTGATCGTGTCCTAAGGTCAGGTACACATGGACGAGTTTACCTACAGTAAAACTAATATAGTACGAATTACGATAATGCAAATTTTATATCACTGAATTTATCTTACAGTGACTTAGATTGAAACATATGTGCTGATACTTCCTTTAGAATCCGTTCCTTTTACACTCTCGAAAAGTTTACAAAATTTACGTATTTGTGTTTTAACAGGAGATTCTTTAGCAAGGAGGATTGTATTTGTGTTGATATAAAGCCGATGTATGGAATACCATTTCACGCATTGTGATTGTTGTCATTGATGATTCCTGTGGCAAGACAATTATAGCCGGAAAGCAAGCTTATTGTTTAAATTCAACACTGATGTAAGTGCCTTCTTCATCCATGTAATCAATCAGCACACATAACGTCATGTAATGCTCAGTAACTGTGGACTTTCTAATCATCGGTATTATTGTCAACATCAAGGGAGACAACCTGACCGGTTATGTGGTGTTATTTAATAAGAGTAGTGGGTCTTGTATACAGTGGCATATAATATACGCACAACTAAAATATATAGTGCATTAGCAAGGAAGATAAGACTCAACACGACAATAGAAAACGTTGAAAAAATGCACTCGATAAATGTAAAATATTTTCAGGAAGGTAAACAAAAACAATTTATAAAATTTAATAGGTACTATATTTTCGCAGACAGGTAGCAAGCACACAGTTTAAAGAACGTTTCAAAGAAAAGCAATTAAAGTATTGATACCTTAATATGCAAATGGAGAAACCGTTATTTGATAAAACTATAATCCAAATTTCATTATTCATAGTTCATAATAATAATAATATAAAAGGTAAATGCATAAATAAAGTTAATGTTCGCTAACTGTACTGTACACTTCCTGGCAAGTTTGTTTTTCTTCTGCAAATACTCAATAACTACTACATGTATGCATTCCGAAATAAAGTGTTCACACTGTACAGGCTAGCTATATTAAGTAGCCATACTCTCAATGTCATGAATCACTGTGGTATTTCGACTATTTTTCGATTAGTTTACCTGGAAAATAAACATGTGGTGTAATCTAAATTAACTCGTCGCAGAATGTCATACAGTATACATGCAATAACGTTTGGACTTCTTTCTTACAGGTATGCAACCTCATCTAGCATTATAAATATATCAAAACAACACAATATAGATAAATAAAAAATATAGATATGCGCATATTTCCTGTTTTAATGAAACGTGTTTGCTTATTCTAATTAATGGGCCCACACTTAGGCCAGCTTGAGGAGGAACCAGCTGTGTTGTATGCGTTATTCTCTTAAATAATCTAGTTATTAGATGCCATGGCAGCAAACGTCTCTCTTCCAAGTGAGCACTAGCTCTGGTGTATGTGTAGAGTGAAAAGAAAGACTAATGAATACAGAGAATGTACAAATATGTATATTTTTATCTGTACAGTTTATGGGGTGCAACCATTTTTCAGTTAGATAAATCATCATTTCCTTTATTTAAGAAGTTTGCAAGTTAGTTTGCGATTATCCTGAGTGTTTTCTGGTTGATTCTTAAGACTCCCGAACAAATCTAATTGCTGAATGTACACATGATATTAAGAGTATGTCTAAATATTAAGGCTATATCGGACAGGTGTATGATTATTGTCTTAATATATTCACGTATTTATGTATACGGTATTTGCTTAAACATTGATGAGAGGTGTTTAGTATATTCTGAAAATATTTAGTTCAGTGAAGCATTTATATTTTCTAAAACTAATATTATGAACTATGAACTATGAAGTTTGGATAATAGTTTCATCGAATGACTGATCCTTCCTTTGCATAACAGGACATGAAATATGTTGTTGCTTTGATACATGTTTTCCAGTCTCTATTTTGCTGCCTCTCCTCTGATACATGCGTGCTAATAAATAAAGTCATATTTAACAACTGTTTATGCTGTTTCTAACCTCAGAATTGATCATGGCGAAACCGGTCCAGGGTCATGAACAGATGACCATTATATGATAAGGTGCTTCACAGTAATATATTTTATACTTATCGAGTAACTGTCCATTCGCATAATGAAATACCCTGATATGTGCACGAAAACTGTTTATGTATTACCTAGCATCCATACCATACCGACTTTATGGCACTTTGACTCGCATGCGTGTGTGTTTTTATGCTTCTATCAGCTTTAAATAAGCTTTAAAAAAACTGTACTGAGACACAGTTGGCTACCATATGATAACCGTTGCCATTAGCACTGCAATTTAATGTATGGTTTAATATACATATGACCATGCCATATTTCGTACGAAAACAACACTTTTTATAGTAACTTCTGATATTGTTAAGTTTGCCAACTAAAGTCCTCATACGAAAGAAGATAGTTTCACTTATAATCGTCAGGAATGGTAGTGAACACAATATTTGCCTGATTAAAAATGTAAATAAGAACCATTGTTAGATCATTAAGCCATTGTCGACCTTCCCCTTGTGTTAGGTATATCATAAATCAACGTCGTTATTAAAGTACTACTTCCAGTAATATAGCAGATGTATTTAAACTTCACCGTCCGTCTTGAAGTGTTCACATTGATATCAGATTGCTATTATATCCACACTTTAAACAAAGATCGATCTTTACGCAAATGTCCATTGTGTATGCTATGCTTTCCTTAATTTGAAGTGATCAACAATGCATAACAGAAAGTCATTAGTATACCATTGTGTAATAGATACTTAATGTGCATATTTGGTATGTCCGCCTTATATTGTATATACCATGTAGATACATTAAATTTAAAACTGTTTAATGAGCGCTTTTTACTTCAATCTAACTGTTGTGGTCATTTGTTTCACAGTAAGGACGGCATGAGATTATTGGTTAAGGGAGAAGGCCTTTTCCTAATCAAACGACCTGAGCAATTATGTCCAATTGACAAACACTCATCTCATAACAAACGATTACACAGTCGATAACCATGTACTTTCAGTAAAGATTCACTAAACAATCGTTTGAGAATCACGAAGCGACTATGTGAACTCTATAAAGATGGGGCCTTCATCTATTCCCAAAGAATATGGCGCGCGTCGTTTAAAATAAACGCCATACCTTGCTGTTAATACGTTGATATAGGAGAAAGCTGGTATAACCTTATGGATAATGTGTGTCATGATTATTTCCACTTAATCAAGAAACCATTAGGTAATCGGACTTACACTTATTATCAGATGAATAGCTTTTTAATAATATTCGTTTCAATTACTGATGGAACTGACATGAAATATTTAAATCAGTGTAGTATCGAAATATATTAGGAAATTATATATGTTTTAAACCTTTGCTGTGACATGCTTACATAATATGTGTGGAATTTATGTTGTTTCAATATTGTTGTTAACTGAGACAAATAGTAAATACTGGTAGTATTGTTATAAACTGCATCTTTGAACATAACGACTACTTGTACCATTTACTAAGACTTAGGTTAAATAAAACAAGCTTAATAGCTCTTTAGATTACAGCAACAATTATAAGTCCCGATTTAAATCTATTTGTTATGATCATATTACTTGTTTATATCATTGCCATGTGTTAAAGAATATTTAATACAATGTTTGTGCACGTTCAATCAATTTCATGGATATATCCAGATCAATATGAATATAATATTGTCATTTGTTCAGCATCTTTGTTTGAATTAAAGTAACACAATGCAACAATTGTATTTGCAACCCTCATCCCCTAACAGCGTATGTTCGCGCATGTGTGTGCGAGTTGGGCGGTGGGGGTGAGGGGAGGACAAGAAATTTAAACGAGAAGGTTTTCCAGCTGTCCTGCGATGCGCTGGTGGATCTGCCAGACATAAGTCGAAGGATTTCCTCCACGAATAATTGCAGAGCGTCCCCAAAAGGCGATTAAACCAATTGCGAACTGCAACATTCAATTTTAGGTGTTAAACTTCCAAGGTGGCGATCTTTGCAATATTGCATACTGGTGATATATACTAACGATGGACATTGTTGCTAGAACGATCGTTAGTATTTTAATATTTAACTTGTGGTGTTTACTTTAACTTTGCTATCTTTGTTCTTTTACTTAATAGATAATTATTAAATACATGCCTATAGCGTAAGTGAAAACATATCTGATAATGTTTTCGTGGGAGAAAATAAAACTCAACATTAAGTTAAGCTGTTTATTGGGATTAATGTGTCTTGTACAAGTAAACAGCTATTACAGCTACATCTTTAGATAATTATATAACGATAAGAACGATTACAGAAGTATATTAGTTTAACTTTAACATTTGCAAGAAAAATTATCACTAATAAGACGAATCATAAAGGTTAAAGGAAATATTTATTATTGTCAGATCAGTTATTCATTATAATCTTTTAAACATATAAATACTATTTTTAAAACAATTCAATCACACTAGATATGTATGCCCCTTTAAAAATGAAGTTTCTTTTTTTCTTACGTTTTTGTTAATATATAATTTTATTATTAATCGTTTTACAATATATACCAAAGTTAAACACACAATGAATATGACTATTAGAGGGTAGATAGAGAAATATACATACAAACGTTCGTGTTTAACATCATGCACGGTATTCAATAACAATACCTGTCATATTATTATACAAAATAATATTAGATAGAGTTAATCTAATTTGTAAACCATATTATTATGCGTCTACAAGATTTCATTCGTATAAACCATTGATACTATACTTGTAGGTTCCTGATCATGTGTAGACAGACCTGAGGAACCATAATTCCATGTCCCTCAAAGGAAAATACATGTAACAATCCGTGTAGGATCCGTTACTGATTGTATTTATATGTTTAGTCCTGTGTGTGTATGTGTGTATGTGTGTATGTGTGTGTGTGTGTGTGTGTGTGTGTGTGTGTGTGTGTGTGTGTGTGTGTGTGTGTGTGTGTGTATGTATGTATGTATGTATGTATGCATGTATGCAGAGCCTTACCGCCAGTCTGTTTCTATCTGTACTTAAATTGATCGATCAGAATGTGTTTAAACGTTCAATAACCTATTGATAGTTTTTATATATATTTTAGGAGGGCAGAAGCCGTTTGATACACATGGATTTCAACGCTTGCGGTTTTTCGAACCACATGGATTCTGGTCTGCCATGAAACCGAAAATTAAGGACACACCCGTGTGGCATTGTATCAGTGCTAATTGCTGTCGGTCTTGTTTTGACGTTAGTCATAACAATAGTAAGATTGATTGCCTGTTTAATTAATTTATTCTTTAAGGGGAGGGACCAAAGAAAAACATAAAATACTTCTACTGTTTTTATATTGTTATGGAGTAAATCTAAACTGGGTTCGTTGGGGGTGGGGTGGGGTGAACCTACTAACATTTGACCAATATAACAAAATGTTACAAAAAGTAGAAACGTAACTAATGGCGTAATGATGCTAATTATGGCGTTGACATATGACAGAATATCATAGGTCACATGTGGCGGAATTTGACAAATATGCCGGAAAATGGCAGCATTTTACTGGCTTAAGAGAAAGGTGGAGAAAACTAGCGGCATGTGACAATAAAAATACCCGACTTTGTGTTTCACGATGGAATTTAACAGTTATCGACCTGGAAAAGGTCGGTTGGCAATATGGGCCGACTGGGGTGCTTAAACCGGTTTTACAGAGCTCTTACCTCGCAATTCATTATGGGTATCTCAAATGCAAGCAATGAAAAGAAAACCGATCTATTTAAATACAAAATGTCCAAACGCTGATGGTGAAGGGGTATTATTTCGATCAGAAAAACTACTCAAAAATGGTTGATAATAAGTAAAATTAACTTTTTGAATCAAGAAAAAAGCTGACCAGAAAAGAATAAATGGTTGTAGTATCCTGTTCATGTGAAGATGGAATTGAGGAACCAAAGTCCAATGTTCATCAAAGGAAATACACGCAACAATCCGTATAGGTTGTATTAAAAGACATGATTGACTATATGCCCGGGGAGATTGTTTAAAACCGCCACACTGCACAAGAAATGTTGTTGTGAAAGCAAACACATACTTTAGCAAGATGAAAAACGTCTGGGTAATGTAAGATTAAGACAATTTGCCCACCAAAAATTGCCACGACCTTGTGTTTATTTTCTGACTAATATGAGATGCTTTTTTATGTTCTATTCACATATAAAAATTGTATCCACCATTATTGGCCTAAGAAATTTTTGTTACCCGAAAAGGTCATACAGAATGCTGCGTATTAATGATCTACATATAATTGATTTTTCAAGCAGACCACTGCACTGTTATTACAAACATGTATTTGTATATGTGAGCCTGCACATATACATATATACTGCACACTCAGCATTTTTAACTAAGAAAATCATATGTTATCACTCGGGTAAATCTCTGTAACGTCGACATCTAATTTTAGCAGGAATTTCCATAGTGTTTATTTATAGATTTGAAGAGAATGGACATTTAGAGCGACATTCATTTTATATTACATTTGAGGTAGTGTTCACAATCGTCTTTGCTTAGACTTGACTAGGAGTTTATGCAGAAATTTAGTATTTCTCATAAAATGATATATAAGTTGTTACATGTGTTTGATATTGACAAACTGTATAGTGCTGCTTTTATTATAACATAATTTATTCATAAAAGCAATACGTGTATTATTTCGCTTCTTGACAGTTTGTGTTATGGTCAACATAACGCCTGAGGGGTTAGATGTTTATGGCCTTTTGGAAGAGGAGGAATTCCTTGCTACATCCGTAGGCTGTGAGTATAATGTATGTTTTGTTATTTTTGTAATTACCGTGTAAGCAATCAATACAATGTTGCCGTTCAGAAAAAAAACAGCGATCTAACAGGTTTCACCTATTTCTAGAGCGACAGGAAATAGTTCCACGTATCTCCATCAAAGGGTGTAAAACGAGTTACACAGTTAAAATTATGTTCCGTAGCAATACAAAATAATCAAGTTAACAGAATGTCCAGCCTATTTAGACTAGATGTAAATGTATCAACTGCAACACACAATTGTGTACGACGTGTTATCAACACTTGTTTTATCGTCACACAATGTGACTACTTTTCTGAAAGAGAGAAAACCTTAGTGCTTTAAGCGATTACTTATAAGATAAATGAATGGAACACAGAGTTGTTGGTGTTGGTGTTGGTAGAGTTAATGGTTGTGGTAGTAGTGTTGTTGTTGATGATGATGGTGGTGGTGGTGGTGGTGATGTTGGCGGTACAGTATTTCGCATTGTCCATTGGTTCAAGACACAAAAACTGCGATCGACTATAAGTGCATGTATATTTAAAGCATCTTAATAGCCAAGTTTCTAAATGTAGATCCCTCTTTATTTGTAAAAAATAATAATTACATGAAGATAAAAACAATGCCTTTTCCTCAAGTCCAAACAATAAACCTGAAACTTAAATTTCATCCTGTAGTAACCGTCGCAACTCGTTACGTTTTTAGTAATATAGCCATTCTGCCGTTTAATTTTAAGCGTTAATTTAAAGGTGCAGAATGCATGGATATTTTTCTGGAAATGCATTAAAACCCATTATACAGAATGTAAAACACTGTTATAACATACTTAAGCAAGTAGCAGGCAATGAGGAACTCTGTAATATTAACATTGCCTCCCTTGTCAGATACGATCTGAAGTAGTCCAACAAGTAAGCATATCCTTTTTGGTTGGAATTCTGTTTTAGATACTTACGATTTGCAAAGCCGAGCTAGATCTGCTTTAACCACGCAATAAAATGATGAAATGTTATAGTCATATAAATCCCATAGTGACATGAAAAAGTCTTTTCATGTGCTAAACTGATCATTTTATTTCGACTTTGCGGTGATTAATCATCCGTTTATTATCACCTTGATCATGAGGTGGTCTCTATGTTCTCATAAGCACACCATTCCGATCATAATAACCTACTAGAAATTGTGAAATCTCGTATTCTGGTGAACTTTTTCTAACAAGCAAATATCAGGATTATAAAGTTTATCTTGAACAGATTGACACCTTGACTGTTTGTCGTGACTTTGGAATGTTGATTTTGAAGACAACTGAAGATATCGATAAATCCGAATGTGGTGAATGCAAATAATTTAAAAAATCTGTATTTAACCTTGGTTATTATCCTCGTTGCAGGTTCCTTCTGATTTATAATAACGATTCATTTGTTTGAGGAAAGAAAGAAAGAAAGGAAGAAACATTAAATAAAACCCGTAATCTTCCCGAGTGAGTTTATTGGCGACACGCAATGGCCAGCATTCAGCGCTTTTCGTACCTTAGGTAGTAAGACGAGTGACGTTGTTGGCGCTTGTATGGCGGCCATTGTTGTGGGTTATTAGTCAGTCAACACTTTATCTTTCTAAAATTTGTTTGTTATTAGGAGGGATAACTTTTGAGAAGTTAATTGTCATTTGAAGCTTTGGTAGGTTAAATTGTAAAGGACAAAAATGAAGATATTGTGTGCAAAAATACATCTTGTTGTTCATACCAATAACGGCGAAAAAACTGTTGGAGCCGACGTTCGTCTTATTATAGACAATAATGGCATCGAGACTTTAAAAGAAAAGTTACTGTTTACGGCAGGTGAATGAACCTTAAACACTGTTTTGAAAACAAACAGGCGTAACAGTGATGCGAGTCTCGACTTTACCACGTTTTTGGGGGTCGGATCGTTCGATCGAGATTGGGCGGTATTTTCAAGATACAAATTAAAAACAATTAAAAACATGTATAAAGATATACTCTGATTGTTATGGCGAGACGTGATCTATTTGGCGAACAGCTAATCAGAAGGTATCTAGAGGCATCGTGTTTACACCCGAAAGCAAGTAGGACCAGTGATTAATTGTCAATTCTAGTGACGTAGCAGTGACATAACAGTGTGAATAAAATCATTTAAATCTTCCTTGACTGTATTGTTTAGTTTCTAGATACTTATTGTTTGTTACAGGTGACAGTAGTCTACATATTGACAGCGTAAAGACAGCGTAAAGAATTTGCCTGAAAAGGATGTTTTTGCCTTGATGTTCCGTCAAGTGACGCTTGATAAGGATTCGGCATCTATCAACGTCGTTGTCGCCTACTCTGTGAGTATGTATAGGGAAATAAATATTCGGAGAAATTAGAATACCTTCTTTTAATTGGGTCTACAAAAGTAGCACCAATACTTAAACATTTGTTTCGCACTTCATTTTCAACCTTTCTACAAAGGCAAATTATCGAAATGAATTATGAAAAATCTTGTCTACTATTTTAACGGTTCAAATCTCTTGCAACAATGTTGGGCAAAAGCGTGTCGTCCAGGTATGGAAGGCCCCGGTTTCGATCCCGGGCGGTGACATACAAAATCGTAAAAAAATGGAAGTGGAATAGCTCTCTTGCTAACGCTCAAGCAAATATAAGGGTAGTTCCACGACTGGTTGGCGCTGTTTCAGGATAATATGACAGGGTGATCACGGCATGCTATACACAGTGATGGCAGCGCTATATCAAGTGGGCACCGTCTCCAGATAACTGAACTACTGTTGGTGGGACGATAAACCAAATAAAAAAGTGAAGGCAGCGCTATATCTGCTTCAAGTGGCACCGTCTCCAGATAACTGAACTACTGTTCGTGGGACGATAAACCAAATAAAAAAGTGAAGGCAGCCCTATATCTGCTTCAAGTGGACACCGTCTCCAGATAACTTAAAAATTGTTGAAGGGACGATGAACCCAATAAACGAACAATAAAAGCGTGTCTGCCATAAGAACAGCAAGAATATTAGCGGAATAACAACGGCTTAATAATTGCACAATAACTAACTACCAATATAAGTAACCAGTAAATACAATGTGGAACTGTTAACGATAAATCCAATAATAAATAAATTTCATTTGTCCATAAGATTTAGACAAATATAATCTTTTGCAATAGGAAATATATTAAGCTTCTTAGCATGATCTGACGCCGATTCTATTACTTTCATTAGTTTACCTCAAAACATAAAGAAGCATTCTCCCATGATAATATAAACGATGTATCGCTACATAAATCGGGACTATTTCACTGCAGAGGAATAGCTGCAGGGTTTACTTTCCCTACCCATATTGTGATCAGTTGTTCTTTCGTTCACATGGCCTTCACCTAAAAATTTACCTTATCTTGGAAACTAATAGCATAAATATTAAATTAAGATAAACATAAATAAAAAAAAGAATGCAATTTCATCTGTTGTTGGTATTCTCTAAAAAATAACCAGGAAGTACGTGGGGTGAAATAATACTGCCAAACAAGGGAAACAATCTAACAATATTGCGAAAATTGTAGTTCGCATTGTAGATCGCATTTGTGTCCCTTTTAAGTAAACAGAAGCTTGTAGAACGTATTAGAATGGATATCTGTTTTAAGTTTGCATGATCTAACGCCAAACATCACGCTTTCTCGATCAGATACTTAAATTTTATCACTCAGGCCTATGGCCTACTTAAAATCTATTTCCAAAATATATCACGGTTTTCGAGTGCATGTGCTACGGAAGTAGTAGGCAAGATAGATTAAATAATGAAACCCATGTATACGAAATAGTCTTAACCAATAAATATGTATCTTTTATAATAGATTCAATAGGAGAATACAGCTCAAAAACAACCAATAACGCGGACTTCATAATATGAGAAAATGGACATAAAAAGACATACCGGGGGTTGCGTCTATAGATCTTTTATTATCAGCGTTAGTCATGTTGATTATTTTTAAGAAAATAGCCTATTATAACAATGTTTACATTTTAGAATTCAAGTGTGAAAAATGCCAGACAATTGCATAATTCGTAGCTGTTTGACGATGTCTTCTTTCAAGAAATAATCGGGCATGCTGTGGGTAACAGTGCAGCTTGCAATAACAAAAAACAATAGCAGTCAACAAGGAAGAAAGCTTCCCGGCGTATTTATAGTATTTGTAAGCTCTTGCGCTCTGTGGGGCCGTGGTTGTCTCACTTTCTTGGGCTCCTTTGTATTTCCTTTAAATGGACTCGGTATCACAGACATCAGTATAGCTGTGCCAACTATGGTCCAAATTGTTCCGTAGTAAATCAAATGTACATCACACTGGAAATCAAGCGAATCTTCAGCTTCAAATAAACAACTCTTCTAAACTATAGATTATACATTTAAACAAAAGCTGCATCAGGGTCACTAACGTCCGATAATAGAATCCATTTTATGTAACAATTATTACCTTTAGTATAATTTTGCATTTTAACTTAAGTTAGGTCTGAAAAGCGCTTATGCACGCTACGAACTCGACAAAAGTAAACGTAG
Source organism: Sinonovacula constricta (assembly GCA_007844125.1). Taxonomy (NCBI): domain Eukaryota; kingdom Metazoa; phylum Mollusca; class Bivalvia; order Cardiida; family Solecurtidae; genus Sinonovacula; species Sinonovacula constricta. The sequence continues at coordinate 39,038,966 of CM017570.1, forward strand.
TTTAAAATCAACTACTGTCTCTTACACACATGTGATCTGAATCTAAAAAGTCCCGAGTGCGCCATTTCTCTCCAAACCTTTGCGGTAGCTTAAAACTGCTCATTTCGAACCTTCCTCTATTCAATGAGTAATATTCCTCCGAATTGTTCATTTACAAATCTGTATTTAATGTTTATCTGAATTATACAAATTAATGAACTAAATATAAGCCCAGCTTTCTCATTACTATGGACTATCACTATGGGCAAAAAAAGTGATGCTATTGTTTCAGTTTAAAGGAACACGGATGACGTATTGGCTCGGAACCGTCAAGGTGCATCTAGAAGGTAAGACAAATCATGTTATCTCAATAATTGATAATTTTTTGGTGGAGTATTTCAGTCACGGATCCTACACGGATTGTTACATGTATTTTCCTTTAAGGGACATGGAATTTTGGTTCCTCAAGTCTGTCTACATATGATCAGAATCTACAAGTATTTTCATTTCTTTGTCTGGTCATTTTAGTCTGGGTTAATAAATTAAGTTTGATTAACAATCAAGCATTTTATGGAGTTCTTCGAATAGAAATAGTTATTATTTCTCTTACAAATACCATGTAGACATTAGTTTTAATTACTCTTGCGTTTGGTTCTATTTGAGCAATTACTAATTACAGATTTGGTTTCACTTTGGCTTACATGTAAATATCTTTGTCATGTGTCTTATCATATGTTGGTGTAAGCTGTAATGTTCATTTAAAGATGGTAGTTTGATTCAATATTACCTTTTACAAATTTTTAGCAGCTTATTTAAATTCTGGCTTTTATTAGTCCCAGCCCTTTCACTTCTAATTTATAACGCACGTGAACATTTCTAGCGCCTTCAGCGCTTGATTGAAGCTAATTGTTCCTATTGCAGATCTAACCTTCAGAAGTCAGTTCGATCCAGTGTCCTCTCAATGGCTAAGGAATTATCAACCACTAACAGCGTTCCGTGCGATTAACAGTTCTTAACTTGTCTATGTATGTTGAATACACCAGCACATAAGACGATCATTGAAATATTATTGAGATTATATATAAACTAAATGGAAATGTTGCACCCGTATTTTTAAAAAAGGACAAAACGTTGACAACAATGTCACACTTGCAAACACACATAGTGCATTCTAGTGTAAATGCATAAACAACTGTTGGCTACTTTCTTGCATTTAAAATTTCAGGGTTATTTATGATTTTTAATGTGAATATAGTGGAATATCTTAATCGACTATAATGACTTATTATATTTGTTAACACTTTGCTGCTTAGCTCCTCTTCCTGTTTATAATGTTCATTGTTTAAAATGTGGTATCCGACGGTTTGGACCAAAGTTTCGTTGCTCAAAACAACGAACACAATATTCTTACCTAAAAGTGTTGGCCTACATATATGTTTAAGGTGAAGTACAACACCCAACTTGTCATTGCAAATATCTATTTCCTGTCTGAAACATGCACATTTAGCGATATTTTGACTGTAGTAGTAGTAGTAGCAGTAGAAGTAGGAGTAAAAAAGGTAAAGTTAAGTGTCCACTCAACTGTTTATCAATTAATTTCTTTCTATCTCAATGCTGCACGCTCATTTGACTCTAAGAGTCACTCCTGTTTAGTTTTTGCGATTCTTTTCTAAAGCATTTGACCGTGGGTGGCATGAAAGTATAGTATTCAAACGTACTGAAAGTAATTTACTGAACTGGTGTTTAAGCTACTTAAGTAACAGGTGGAAACGTGTTGTTATTGGTCAATCACAGTCTTGTCCAAAAAGTGTAATCTCTGGAGTTCCAAGGGTCAGTCCTCGGTCCTTCATTATTTATTATAATTGGCAATGATATTGTATTACTGAACAGTTATTGAGAGTAATAAGGTTGTTTGCTGAAGAAACAACGACTGTTACGTTTAACCCTGGAAAAACAGATGTTCTTTATTTCGGTAATCAGTGCCCTTCAATGCTTACTTTCAGCAAAAGAACTATTTCAGTGTCCAATTCACATAAACACTTAGATGTACACAGAATAATGACTGCAAATGGCACACTCATATTAACAATATAATACGATAAGCTCCAAAACATTGCTGTGTTAAGAAAACTTCAATTTAAGGTGAATAAAAAAACTCTTAATCAACTTTACATCTCTTGTTAAGGTCAATACTGGTATATGGTTCCGTAGTTTGGGACAATTGTACTTTTTGCGAAACGGATAATTTAGAAAAAACATAAATTGAAGTTGTTAGAATTGTTACCAGCACAACACATTCAATAGGTTTACAAAAATTATATAAAGAATGGGGATGGTGAACTTCAAAACAACGAAGTGAATTCCCCAAAACCCGAGGACTGAGATACACTATACAGTTAAAAACCGTACCGACTTTGTTAACATTAACAGACGTACGTCATTATTTGCAAACTTCTCTGTTCCTTCTGCTATTGACCCTTGGAACTCCGTACCTCCGTCAATAACGAAAAATAAATTAATTGCTGCATTTAAACGCATACTTTTGCAGACGAGAGACACATCAAGCTTAGTACATCCCCGCTTTTACCAATAATCAATATTTATGTCAGTGATGAACATCAGTTTACGTTATAACTGCAATGGCATGAAGAACGTTTTATATACGAACCACATTTAAGATTTTAAAACTTTGAACGCATTGTCACACTTTATACTGATCAAAGATTTCAGTTACTCTGAGATACACGCAGATTTCATCCTTTAAATTGAGATGTATAACTCGCAGATAAAAAATTGATTTCGGCTATTTATACGGCTAAGTCTGCGCGTTTTGATTTGTTTAGATAAAAAATCTATGTGGAAACTAAGCCAGACTATTAACTCAATGTCTGTAATTTAAATGGCATTCAACCTAATGTCGGTATTTAATACGGCATATTGACTCATTTCCAGTAATGTTAACATCGGATTAATTCCATATACTGCTTCATATTCTATGTTGGTAATCTTAAACCTCAATTCGGTTATTTATATGCATTATAATTCCATGTCGTAAGGTATACTGCCTAGATCTCCAAGTGTTTCAATTCGTATTTGTTTAAAGTGTTTCTTAGAATTTGTCGTGTGTCGTTTAGCGAGATAATACGAAATGTACTTTAAAACCTGAATTTAGTATTACCAATACTATTAGACAATCGTATATCATTAGGTGCTGCTACTTGGTTGTTTGTTCGTGATGTTAGTTTTTAGTAGGTTTGTTTGTTTTTTATTGTTTTGTTGTTGTTGTTGTTTTGTTGTTATTGAGAATGCAATGAAAACATTTTAACATCGAATAGTACACTATTTAGACTGATGTATGTTTAATGTGGTGTTAGTCGGCTTTACTGGCTGTCTTATAACTAATACAATGATTTGTGGAATGAAGAGTAGTTTGACCTTTTAAAGAGTACATTTTATGACTTTTTGGCTATTCTTTATCAATACATATCGAATACTTCAATGTGCAGAATGTGTTTAAAACCGCGACTCAGCATATGTTTACTTTTATTGTATACTACTAGTGAATACGTGACTGATCGGAACGTTTCTGTGCCAATGGCAGACAGTATAACTAGGAAGAGGAAACGGAGGATAAGCCCTCACGTATAGTTCCAGTATAGTACGTTGAAAGACGTTAAAAGAGAACTAAAGTGAATCGATTTCGTTACAAACTAAATAAAATTTAAGGTACATACATTGTCTGATAAGATCACTATAGCGACGAAAATGAACGTATGATTCCATTTTCACTTTACTAGGAAAAGCAAACAGAGTGAAAGTTAAATAGGACATATTTTTGGCTATTCAAGCAGGAATATACGACGCATTAAATGATCGGCAAACCTTCCTTCTCATTTTTTGAATTGTCTCAAAATATGATTTGCAAAAATACAATTGTTTATTATAAAAATCGCCTAATTGTAGATTTGACTTGGTCAGGCTTTGATCCCAGGGTTAAATGTTATATTTTGTGTAATGTATTGCAAATTTATTGCATGGTAAGCTGTATATATTACATAACATAACAAACAGTACGGACTGGACTAAACCATATAACCAGACAACCTGCATTCATTAAATTGTCATACGGTTGTATTGCGAATAACTTAAGACATAAGTTACGGAACGGTCGACGGCAAAGAAAATGCGTTATCGTTGTTAAATGGTCGGAAGCTAGCAATCATTTTACGAACTTCTGCTTAAAGTGCCGTCAGTATTGGAAAATAAGAGCCGAACAATCAGGTTGGTTACTAACAAATGATGAGTTATTGAATATAAGTATCATATTTGTTGGCTCATTAGTGGTCACATGACATGGGTAACTTGTATAAATATTTGTATTTGTACACAGTTCATAAAATGAATTAATGTATTAGATGAACACATGTAAATTAAACACCAAGTTTTTTTGTATGCAGTTCTAATAGTTCATAGTTATGGACAGTCATTAAACTTATTCACAGAGCAAACGTCGTTATTGCAGCGGTATTAAGTGGTTACTTGGATATACATTTTTTAGTTTAACTTTTGTCTAGTTTAATGAAAACTCAATATATTGCCTTTATGAAATGATTTCAGATGTAATTACCAAATATCGTAAGACTGTTGCCATCATTTGTCACAGCTATAATACACTCTTGTAAGCTAACCTGCTTAATATAAAATCCCCAGCTACTAGCGGCTAACATTTGTTTATCATGTACTTTTAACTTTCTAAATTCGTTCTATGTAAATGCAGAGACAGAAAAATGGAAGGGCAAATAGAAATTTAACTGTATGCCCAACTAGGCTTAAAACCATCTACTCGGATAGTCAAACTGCGTGCTCAACTAGGCTTAACCATTATGCAAAAATCACCTGAAACGGTACGCCTAACTGGGCTAAACCTAAATCATGTATGCTCAAATAGTCTGAAACTGTATGCTCTTCTATGCTTAAACTGTATGCCCAGTCTGAAACTGTATTCCAGTATACTCAAACAGTCTGAAGCTGTATGCCAAACTAGGCTAGAGCAGTATGCTCAACTAGTCTGACGCTGTATTGCTCAAATGGTCTGTATACCACAACAGGCTCAAATATAACTGCCAAATAAAACGATGCAATTCATAACCTGGCTGATCAATATCAGAAGAATTACCTTCCGACGAATAGGGCAGATTCACTGCCGCCGGCACAGACAGATCACCTCCCAAAACTTGGACACTAACCCCACACTAACTTACGACTTACGACACCGGCTCACTCCTGATAGTTGAAGAACGTGCCCGGGTTCCCTTCGCCAATATCACGGCTCTTCTCAACTATCAGTGCCCTGTCCAGACGATGCTTCAGCAATTAAATACACCTTTAAACCAATAGGTTTCCATAAATGCTTAATGATTTTCGCTTGCATGCCTTAGAATGCTGGACTGAAAAGGAAGTAATTAATGCGGTGCATACATAGTCTGTGTAGTGTATTTGCCATACTTATACCGGTGCTCCTGTCAACTCTGCCTCGACAACAACAATTCGATGCGTTGTTTTGTCTCAAATACTTACAAAGCACTGTTAAAGTACTGAACATTAAATTCCACAACATAAGTCAATATAATTAATCGCACCGGCACAATACATCTGACTGGTGATCATACGACACTTTATATCATTTCGAATAACAGTACGTGGCTTAACTAACACAATATCCCTCGATAATAAGCACAATAACCACTGCCGTTTAGACATAATTATATGTTACATAAACGAATAGAAAAGGGTAATGGTGGGTCAAATGTTAAAAATGCAATTCAAGGTCTGTATAAATTAATGGATAAAGAAAACCAGATACTTTGGGTGAATGTTTACTTTATGGTTTGGCGGGAAAGTCCAGTTTTTAGAATTCAAGTTTCGATCCCAGGACAATCCTGGTATGAAAAAATGTACCGTCTGTCTGGACTTCGGTTCTCCTCTATCGCTAGGTAGCTCTTGCACATTTTCACAAAAAAAAAAACATAGGCTTTCAGATAGAAGTAATGCAATCAATCATTTGTTTTTTTAACGATACTTTGATTACATACATTAAACTCTGCTGTAGAACGCTGTCTTCCTGTTCAAATCGGGACTACAGTACATAAATCGGTTGAGAATGTGCGCGTTATTTCTACAATAGCACTAACGTCATTGTATGAGATACGTGTACATGTTCATATAAAATAAACTGCATTTATTCGTATCCTACTTATGAGTCCTTTTTTCAGCTGATGTAACATTTAGACGTCTGTTTTTATTTTATTTTAATTTTATTATCACGTAGTTAGTTTATATATAGATCACGGTGAACAAAAAGCTCAATACGAATCTCTCTCTTTCTTAGTAATTCTTGTCGTTGTTTCATTTCAATATATTGCTGTATATATTTAATATTATGGTGTGCCATCTTGCCGGAGCTAGTTTTTTCTTATAATACCTCCGGGAATCTGTTTCTAAAAGTAAAATAGCCGAGTTGTTCTGAATGGCAAAATTAAGAATGTACCATTGTTTGTTAACTTTTGGTATCTTTCATGAAATGATCTATGTATCCAGAATTTCAATAATAGATAAATTGGAATATTCCTTTACATGTGTGTGTTATTTAAAAACAAAATACTATATTAGCAGGAAATGACGATAATTTAATTCGTAGTCAAACGTGTTTTGTTACACCGAACATATTACGACATTTTAACATATGTTTATATAGCACGAACGAAGAATACGAGTCAGTTGTGTCCATCCATGCTTCAAATTAGCTTTAATATTGTAATAATCTATTTTATCAAGATTTGTTTATGTTGTGTTATGCAGTTATACGTGAAATTTTGATATATGAATCAACAACGCGACAACGGAATCTCACTCAGGGAATTAACATGCAAAATGAAAATTAACTTATAACTGGTAGTTCCTTTTAATTAAAACCACTTCGTCTCGACCGCTTGCGATTATGAGCAGTAATTTAAGACCTAATTTTAGTCAAAATAGAATCATAAGGAAAGTATTCTCTATAATATATTCCTAAAGACGGTGTTGCTGATTTTGTATCAATGTAAAATTAATATTTAGATAAGGTAGTTGTTTTTCAGATTAAGTCTTGCTAACTTTCCAGTGAGTAGCCTAATCGATTACTACAGAAAAATATGATTTAAGTAATCATTATTTGCCTAAAACATACATAAAACAACGCCTTTTAGCGCTTTTATTTACGTATTTATGTTTATATGTCGAATCTTTACAACATATAATGTTTGTTTGGGTTAAATCGGGCCTTCAGTACCCACAAACTTGAACTATGTTCAAGTATATATAAGAGAAATCGTGACAAAATTGTTAACATACCAGTCAGGATTTAGTGTGATTTGATATCCTTCATCGTCTATAGACCATTTGTTTTTTTGCGGCCGACATCAACAATATATCTTTTCTGTTTAAAGAAGTAATGCAAACTGAATAAGAATAAAAGAAAACACATATTAGAGCCACATAATGATATATTTAACAGCAACATTTATCAATATTGCAATATAAACACCACAAAATATGCATCTATTTTTCGCGCCTTTATGTCGAAACGTAAAAACTGTCGGAAGGTCCCTTTTGTCGTACCTCGCTCTTTAAAGATACAAATAATTATCCACACTTAGTAGCTATATATATAAAACATCACCGACTGTGAAGTGTTGAGGTATAAGTTTAACTGTAGACTACCTAGATGCGTGTTTCTATTTATAAACAGTTCGGACAATACATATTTCTTTTTTATAAATTACGTTGCGAACATATTTCTATTTGCACATTGCTATGCGGAGAAGACAGATTTATATTTACAAACTTGGTTGCATTCAAAGTTGGTTTCTAGACATAAATTAGATTTTAAACTTATTGAGGTTCTAGATACATCCAAATGCAGACTAGAAAGGCATCTAGATACATATTACAATGTTGTCTTTTCAACCGAAAAAGAAATAAGACGAAATGACTAAACTTTTTATATCATTTCTGTAAAAGTCTGATTTTATTTCTTGTTTTAAATAAGAACTTGAGTTAACGTTCTGCGACTCGAACCAAGCTATATATTATAAAAGAAACGGAATACTAAATTAAAGAAAGGAAAATTGATGTATATTGCACTGTTTCCTATTCTTGTGATCATTGACTTCTTGCATGTATGAAAAGAAACACTCGCATCAAGAACATAACCGCTTTAATAAATACATCGAAGTTAAAAAAAGTGTAAGATAACACTGTCAGTAAATTTCTACTAAATGTTTTTGTATGTATGTATGTTAGATTGTTTCTGCATCCTTTGTTCACGAAGAACATATATATTGCTGTGTAACTGCTATTCAGGAAGTAAATACACGGTTGACTGGTTGTTATCTACCTCTTAGGTCGGATAGTTTCTGCATTCTTTACTTTAAGGATTTCCACTGGTCTCACAACCGCATCAGTGATTTTGATAAATGTAGTTTAAACACAGTATCAGATTGTTCACGAAGCATATATAGTTTGCGCATTGCAGTTTAACTGCTATTCAGAAAGTAAATACACGGTTGACGTCATCTACCTCTAGCATTTATACACCTGGTCATCAAGTGAATACAGTTTTTTTCTACTCGTGTTTTAAAAGGTTGTTTATAGAGAAGGATATGTTTACGTTTATGTGGAAGTTGTACTGCGTTTTGATAGCCATGACACCGTATCAAGGTATGTAAGAAAATTCGAAATGTTTAATTTAATATGACGACGAAGGTAGAGAAAATCAATTTGTTTATTGGACATGTCTTGTTTCAAGGGACCGTCGGATAATGAAATGTAAACATTAAAACATACACTAACAAGGCTATGTCTGGCATATGGGCTTATCACAGATTCACAATAAGAAAACGCACGTTAAAAATCAATGTCTTGAGGATAAGGAAGACTAAATATTAACTAATTATAACTGTTTTATATTGACATATATTAACATGCGACGGTATATTCCGACATATTCCGAGATTTAAAAACCCCTTTTCTGTCTAAAATATGTTTTCTTTTAAGCAATGCATATATTCCTTACTTATTGTTTTTCGCTGTATAAATACCCCTGTAAGTTATGACAACTTGTGGTCGGGAAGCCTCGTCCTACAAATATACATTAAGTATGCAGTGAGTTGAGTGGAAGTTTTGTTGCATTCCCGGGAAACAAAACTGAAGGCTGTTGGTGGACCATCCGACTGTCAATACCGTACATCCCCAAAAATATCCTACACTTTAACATCAATAGATGCAAGTTGAAGGACTCTCCTAGCCATTCGCTGCACAGTGAAAGTGTTATTATCGTATTCCGTCAATGACTTGACAGGATATGAAATACAGAACAACCCAACAATATACTTTAAAGTTGGTGAGTTCGCTTTTAATCAATATATGCATATATTATATACATATGCACTGCAATCTTCATTTTCAGAGGATAAGTGGGTATATTTGATTTATATACATGTATACGTTTTTAGATAACTCTCAATGTACACGTCAAAACATGATTTAATCACCATTTTGTTATCATTGGTGGGCGCACCTTCAATTAAAATGACTAGACAGGAATAACATTTTAATGTAATTACAGATCACTGACATAATAATGACCACTGCAGGTCGTTTATTATTTGCTGAGGGAACTCAGTTATTATGTATATGACACTAATATAAACTATTCTAAAAGTTTATTATATTTGTATAGTTAGTTTTAAAGTTGGAAATTTAAAAGTTTTAGGCAAAATTGTATTAAAATTGGTGCCTTATGTATCTAGTGGCTCGACAACTATCAATTAATTTTCTTCTTGCCTAAGGTTTGAACCAATTTATTGCCAATAACCTATACACAACCCTAGATAGGTTCCATAGTAGACGAAAAGCAACATAAAAAAAAACTGTTCAACTGACAGGTGGTGAGTTGTATGATTTACTAATATATTTGACTTTGGATATGTGCTTTTTAGTTATAGCTAGCAAGAAGCTGGTGTAGTGATATTTATTGTGTTTTACTTTACTTCTACACAAATTAAAAGGTTCGAGGAGCGACCAAATATGTAACAGCAGCAAACCGGGCAAGGCATCCGATGAGTCAGTGTCCCTCGTTGCCTTGACTACCGTGATCGGGGTGTGCCTTGCATTCTGTGTCATAATCATTGTGATCCAGGGCCGCCAACTCCAGTCGAATAAAGGTACACTTAATGCAGATTGTAGCTATCAATCAAATAATGGGTATTCTTATGATTATTTGAGGAGGCAAAATAAAACTCAATCCTAGCATTGTATCCTTACAAAGACAAATAACATTGTCAACAACTGATTAGGTAAAATTGAAACCTGCATGGCATACTACGTTTGTTTTATTACATAAACTACAATGTAGATATGTTAATAATCTTACAAACAACATGTGATTCAGGGTAAAACCTATGTAACATTTTAAGTATGTTTCAAGAGACAGATTATAGTAAAGCTGGCTTGGTAAACCAGAGAAACACAAACTGCAATTTAGGTTGGTGTCTGAAATTATTTAGATTGCAAGCTGTGTTGTTTTCAATTGATAGTTTACATTGCGGACACACTCTAGCTATAATTTACTGTGCGCACTGCGTAATTCTCTAAACAAGTTAAGTATTTAGAAATAAAGTAAATTGCATACTGCGCATATGCAAATTACTTTGCGTACATTGAATATAGCTAATTACAGACTAGCAAGATCTATGAAGGCAAATTGCAGTGTGTTTTCACTGTAATTGTAACATGACGAGTCGCCCAAAATTACGGTTTAATCCATTTTTCGGATAATGCCTTTTTTATCCTATGTGTTGACAATCGGAAATTAATTTAACGGTCTATGTTATCACGATGAATACTCAGCTAACAATTTAAATTATGTTACGACCGGACCTGGTTGTGCAATCGGTAGAGCATCGGTTCCAGATACGGGAGGCTCTGGGTTCGATCTCGTGCCGCGACATACCAAAGTCGGAAAAATGGTATTGGTATATCTTCCTTGCTAACGATCAAACAAATATAATGATAGTTCCACGACTGGTTGGTCCGGTGGCAGGATAATGTGACAGGGTGTGGTATCATGTCAGGTGTTCCCGACATGCCATACACAGTGAAGGCAACACAATATCTGCTTCAATTGAACACCGTCTCTAGATAACTGAAATACTGTTGGTGTGACGATAAACCCAATAAACAAACACATTATGTTAGGGTCTTAATACCGGTTCAATAATATTGGTTTTTAATAACATCTTTATGTTAACATTTTCGATATTTCATTAGAAAAATGATTTCACCAAATACTGGGCTAAAGTTTTACTGCACTGAATCTACCGGAAACGTCCTCAAAAATTGCTAGCGTCACAATCGTCACAACACACACCGGGAATATTGAAAGCAAAACAAATATTGCATAAAAGCGATTCTCAATGAATTTTGATGAAAAAGCTTGTAAATGGTCAATACGACTGCAATCGGGTAGTCATAACTATATAACGATTTCAAAGAACTGATGACAAGCAACACGAGTACTTATATATAAGCCCATTTGGTTAAAAGCACACCTGACGTTATGATGGCCTATTGACGGAAAAATACTGTCATTTTCCGATCCATCATTTTTGAGCAACGTCTATTATTTATTTAACACTTAAATTGCTACTGAATATCGTTTATGGTTTTCTGAATTAAATGTTTGTGTCTCATTAGAAAGGATACATAGAAAAGATATTATTGTTAATGTACAGACCCTCTTAATACTTTAACTTGTTTCTTTTATAGCGACTGTAACTGGCACAACAGTCACAACGTAAGTATTTCTATCTCAATGTCTCTTATTATCAACGGATACGAGATAAAACGGCTTCATTTATTAAGTTAATTGCAATAATAAATAAAAAAGGTATTCGAGATGTTTTGTTAGGATCACTGATTGATTGCGGCCTTTTAGTCTAAAACATACCACTGTTTTATTACGATTTGAAACATTTGCGTTAGTGCAAGTAAATAGTTGTCTATGTTATCTTGAATAATCCACAAATAATGGATTGTAATTTTATGGCATATGACGTGGATTTCCTGTTCAGAAAGATATGTGCTCGATGCCACATCTTGACATCATCATCTTGAGTGAATGTGCGGGTTAAGCTTCCTTACTTACACTTAATGTTCAAATAATTGTTACGTCGGTGTCGTGATACTTGAATACTTTGTTAAACGTTTAACCTAGACAAACCAGCTTTACTATATGTTCCATCTTAAATCAACTTGTCTTTCAGAACTACACTGTCGAGTGTAAACATCGTGAACGTGAACGTTCGAGCTGGGCACAACACGATCTGACATTCGTATTTACAACGACTGTGTCATCACAACCCCACGGTGATTACGAAACCTTACAAGAAGAAAGAGGCCTTCAAATGTACGAAACACTTAAAACAAATAAATCCTAAACAGCAATTAGAATATCTTAATGCGTAACATTTATTTACATCATTGATTCAATGGCACATGATGCATTGAATATAAAAGAAACTTGGAGTGCAAATGCAACCGTACATACAAATTAATATCATTAATATCATAAAAACCTAAATATACTGCTTAACTCTTGTTAAGATACAAAGATACACAACAAACTGTAGGATGCGCATGCTGGACCCGTTAGAGGTAACTTAAAATCCACAACCACTAAGAGTCTATTGCTATATTTGTATTTGTATACACGTTTAGCTGAAAAGTACCATATTGAGTAAGATGTAAATGCATATATCTACCCAAAAAATCAAATAACGATTACAACCCTGTAACTAATGGTAGAATATCTGTGTATATATTCATACATGATTTGTGACTTTATGCATATTCTTGTCTTGGAAAAGTTGATAGTTACCGCAGTTTCAAATATCAATCAGTAAATATGTTACCTATTCTACATTACAGCTCTGGAGGAACGTCCTGCTTACGCGAAGTGTGGGGAGAATAGAAAAAGGTTGACTTCGCATAGAACATACATTTCCTCCAAAGAAATGGAGTCACTTCGCGGAAGTGACGTGGAGTGGCGAAATGTTAGCCAGACTTCTCGTTTCTGCGAATAAAATGAAGTGACTTCGCGTCAATGGAGTTAGGAATTGTTTTAAAGATATTTATTTGTAAAGAGATTTAATATGTCAGTAAAATTCGAAACCTTTCTGACATTTTCTCTCACGTACTTTTGAAACCCCTCCCATTATTTTTTTCTAGCCAAACAATACACATCCCGACATTTTTCAGTTTTCCTCATTGTCCTAGAAGATATAAGAAACAAAGTTGACCTTTTTTAACATATCATATGTTTATATAGACTGTTAAGAAAGTACGAACTTAAAACAGCACGATTAAATAATAAAATACAATGTATGTTCGCTTTGGGTTTTCCCATTATCTACTGTTACTCGGGATGAGGCAGTTAGCGCAGCGTTTTATCGAGTATGAAGGACAAAAAAGGTTTCACCTTTGAAAGAATTAGAAGAATTTCATCTCTACTAATGCATCGTTTGGTTCTTATGCAACAATGTTAAATTTAAAATGATCATTGAAATACCTTTATGATGATGTTTTGAAATCAGAGGGTTGATCATAAGAAATGCTTACTATGATGTGTAAACACACGATAAAGGATTTTATCTCATAGCATACCGCACGAGCGTGAGGTAAGACTCATGCGTTATTTAACACACTAATTAGTTATCGAAGTGACGTCATTAAATATGTGTAAAGTATATGCCATTTGCTGATCACTTTGTTGTCCCTCTAAAAATAACATTTTAGAAGAGTTTAAAAATGAATATGTTCCCTTTTTATTTAAAATAGTCGAGTAAAGAATGGGAGAACTTTTTTGTGCGGATTCTCTAAAAAACGAAAAACACATGTCAAGGCAGACTGTTCATACTTTAGAAAGATGATGTCTTTAAAAAAAAGCTGGTGTTTTGGTTATGCGATACAAAGTATGTAATATTGGTATTCACTATATACTGAAAATATTAAACTCGTTGTCTTAAATGATTCGGAACTAGGCAGAGCCTCGTTTTGTATCATTTCATCCAACCCGTTTAATATGTTTAGGATCTAATGAACACTCATAACAGGTCATCTTTTACTCAAATTAAAGTATGTTATTGGTTCTACAACATAATATGGACACAACGTGCTTTGTCAACTTTCTATTATTTCCTTCATTTTCTCATTAATATGAATAAACCTTTGTTTGAGGATAAATCTGTTCCTATATTGTTCAAATACATAACCCGCTATTTGTGAAATATACTGAAGTTCATTTTCATGGTTAATTTTAACAATTTATGTCAGGTAAAAAATTGTGAGAATAAGCTCAATTTTGTTTTTTATCATTGAACTAACGTGTTTATAGTTTGTCCAATGAAAACGGTATTTGACGAACATTACTATCTTCAATTTACAATTAAAGTTTCCGTCAATATATCAATGAACCAGTAACGTGACCGCTTTGTTGTCAGGCTGGTCCAGATTTTTCCTATACAATTTCAAAACAATTTGACAAATTTGCTTCAGAAGAAATTTCATAATTTAGTTAAAAGTTTTACAATCATTTAAAAAATGAGTGTCTCATACAAGCACAAACTGATGAAGCCTATGTAATTTGTGTAAATTGTCATTGGCATCGTAAGAGCCGTCGTCGGAGACCACGCTACTGTATATGTTTCACTCCATTCATACACGGTGGGATTTTTATCTACGATATCGCCGTATTGAGAGTTACATTTGAATAGATATCAGCCAATCAAAATCAATACATACATTACTGCTACTCGTACGTGTGAAGGTATCTAAGTGTCTGGAAACTTGAATTCTCTTTGCATTAATGACGTTATTTTGGAAGAAAAGCCGACACAATTAAAGAAAGAGTTTCATCAGTGGACTGAAATCTTTATCGGATTATGAAGCGACCAATGAAATACCATTACGAGTAACGTAACGGCGAAAAAACTAATCCCACGGGCGATGAATAGAGAGTAACGGAATAGATCGGTTGTGGATATCCGACGATGCGAGAGAGCTGTCCTATCCGGATTTGAACTAATTCCTGATTACCATCTAGCAACACAATGCCCTTTCTATGCATGTACACGTATAACAGACATTGCATAATAATGACAATTATTAATATTTCGAATGGAACAAAGATTACATAACTATATGTTAAACAACATTGTATATTCACGACAATCGCTTGTTAAAATGCAGCGATCAATATGTTTATGGAGTTACATGTATATAATATTATATACTATAATATACTATATATCACATGTTATCTATCTCGGGCTCGATTAATCATTCATGATTAGATATACTTGTGTGCTCTTTTTCCTCTTTTTATGAACCTACAGCTGCAGTTTTATGTACTGTCATGGACTGTTACACTGTACAGACCTAGGTCCAAAACTTCCCTACAGGCCGGTCAACTTAAACAAACCGCCTGACGTCCCTGCAAGTAAGAGGGTTAACACTTCTTTAAGGTTACTGGATAGTGACGAATTTGGAGCGTCTGCGCAGACGATCGCGCAGATTTGTTGAAATTTGAACTATTCCGCATTCACGCGTTGTGCCATTCTCCCACCAGAGGGCGTGCTACACAAGTTTCGCTTACACCTCTGTCAACGCCGGTGTACAAGATTCTTGTACAAAATATAAATAATGAATAAACTGTTCGTGAGATTATTTTGATCTCTGTATATTTTACTTAAAATGAAAATGGGTATTTTTATTTTTTTAGAATAATGTTTGAGATATATTTTAACCCAAATTTTCGGGGAACTATTTTGCGACATTTGATGATAGAATATCACGTGTATGAGAACTACTTTTCCCGGCGTTGACAGAGGTGTAAGCAAAACATGTGTAGCACGCCCTCTGGTGAGAGAATGGCGTTGTGCTGCACCTTAATTTTTTGCATGGGATTATCAGCCAATCAGAGCGCGCCATTACATTCACCGCGGGTCAGAGTAACTGCATCAAAAATAATTATTGAAAATGTAAAAACATTATTGTCATCCATGTAATTTAGATTGGGATTGTGATTAGCCGGCATTTTTGCCGATACTGCGCGGCGACATTTCTATCATTACAGCACAGGGGCACTTATGAGGTGCCCAGGGACTGAATCCGGCCGGTCCATTATACTGACATCGACGAGTCAGTCGTAATGCTGTCCGCGTAGCCCCGAGCGTTAGGAGGGAAGCCACTACTACCAACTTTAAAGTCTTTGGTATGACCCGGCCGGGGTTCGAACCCACGACCTCCCAATCCGCAAGACGAGAGTACAGTTTAATTATACCCCCACAAACAAAGCCACTATATGCAGATGTGCATGTTGAAATATAGTTATTTTCAGATCCGTCTGTCAGTCTGTCAATATATATATATATTATATTTGACCAGCTTTCAGCCTGATTTTTACCAAAAAAATCTACCTTTTTTGTTGCTGATTTATTTAGCAAAATGTGTTCTACCTATATGTTAAATGTTCAGACAGGTGCATTAAAAGAAAAATATGAGTGATATTTTACATTTTTTTTAAATTGTATTTTTACATATTATAAGCACGAATTCTTAAATTTTACAAGGTAAAATCTGCCTTTTTTGTTTTTTATATGTACAACGAAATGATTTCTATCTATGTGTAAAGTTTAAAGACTACTGCATCTCAAATAAAAAATAGGTTATATTTTTTAATATTTGACGAGCCATAGCTTTACGATAACAAAAACGTCTATTATTGCCAGACACCATGTCTACACTGTCACAATACAGACACGGGTAAGAGAACCAACTTTGTTGGGCTGTAAATCTATGTGCAGGAATTGGGTTATGTAAATGGGCTATGTGACTTTCGCCCGAAATGTGGATCGTTTCCCGTTAAGTGCCGCATCCCCGGCTGAAGAAGATGGGCCTCCGGGCTCGTATTTAAAAATTAAAATAAACATTGATTTAGTTAGCAAAATTCATAGCAATGCATGTCAGCCTACCTGGACCAGGTCGTTATAATATATTTGTTCAGCTGTTCCTAAATTGAATACTTATGCATCTGTATGCATAAGCTTTTTGTATATGACTGTGCAAAGTCCTCTGTCATCCAGTAACGATTGGAGTGGGATATTATGAAAGTTTAGTCTGTATTTCGTATTTCTGGTTTCAAGAAATCATCATTAAAGGCTTTGTCACAAACTGAAATGTCAAAGTATGACTTCGCGAGCGACATCTACGTAAGCAGTTCAGAAATACTGACAATGTTGGTATGAATGTAGGGCAATAAGAACTGTGAAACGTTCAGCTACAAATGTTTTAACATCTACAGTGTATGACTCTTTAAGTACAGCCTGCCGCGACTTTTTAGGAATTGAAACGTAAGCCAGAGTTTGTCTGCCGGTTTGAGCATGAAAGTGAATAATTCCTCCAATTGCATTGTTTCAACTGGCTTTAAATGCAATATACGTCTGCGATAATACTCCAGGACATTGGTCTAATTTGACCTTTTGTTTAAATCAAGTCGCTTGATTTAGAATGGTGTCATCAACCACTCAATCAGAGTCTTGCACCTTTGACTCTTCAGATTCAGTGACAAAGCAAGCGCTATGAGGTGTGATGTTTACAGACCCATTGGAGCTTCTCATGTATACACAAACTGATTTTTACCATATGGCACTTAAGTGATACCGCCGCCAAAGTGTTATATAGTCATATTCAAAGCGCAAATGGCACTGTGGGAGTCGGTTGTTGCAATGTGTGATGTAAATTTTAAAGTGAATGACCCAATGATTTGGACTATAACGGTGTGCAATATTCAGCATTACATGGAAGTGAAGTTGTTTCTCGTATTTTCAGCCCTTCTTTGTGTTGCTAAATTGCTACACAAAGCTTTTATATAGTTTACAAATGCATTTCCCAAATATTAATTGCAATTTTTTTTTAATTCTCTGACAGATGGTTATTAAAAGTACATGTGCTAAGCATGTCTTATTTATGAAAACAAATTATTAATGTGTAAACCTTTTCGGCATATGCCGAAATTTCCGGAGGGGTTTTGCGTTGACAAGGATCATTTTTCCAACTCGTGCATATACCGACGCTCAAGCTGCAGAGTTTTCATTAATAGCCGATTTTCAATCAAACAACATGAACATTT
This sequence comes from Sinonovacula constricta, assembly GCA_007844125.1. NCBI lineage: Eukaryota > Metazoa > Mollusca > Bivalvia > Cardiida > Solecurtidae > Sinonovacula > Sinonovacula constricta. The sequence continues at coordinate 39,057,231 of CM017570.1, forward strand.
GCACTTCTTTGGTCATTTTCTTTAGAAAATCTGAACGTCCGAAATCGCAATCTCAGAGCGGATTAAATGGACAAACATATGTGTACGTCTGCACCAGAGGCTGTCTTCGAAATAAGTCCAAGCCTGACACCAGTCGCGAAAAAAACAAAGATAGGGAATGTGAGAATAGACGGTTCTTACTGGCGAGCAATAAAATGATTGGGTTAACATATATAGACAGAGGGAATGGTCTTTTCCCATCCCTTGAACAATGTAACATGTGTAGTTACATTAATAAATTAAACTTTACCACTTATACGGTAATCTCTGGTAAAATCCAATCAAACATCCTGCACAAACCATTTCCTAGATTTAATTGCAAAAACGATCAATTATACCACTGAAATCGTACCAGTCGACAAGTCTAACAAATAATTAGAAATCGCGGTGGCTGACATGTCTACGATCAATTTGTCAATAAAAAAAGGCTTTAAAAGGCAACTTATTTATTGAAATGTTATATATAATTGAACCAAATAACGTACAGAAATTATAAGACTTGAAATCGGAATACATCTTTGCTAAGTCTTTAGACCAGACGAATATGCTGGCATTATACATTTTGCTTAAACTTGTATCTTGCTTTCTGTCTTGTCTTTCTTTCTCATGCATAGCTAAATTGCATTGCATTGTAAAGATGGTGTCGTTCAAATAGGTTTATAATTAGAACATGTTTCGCTGTTATATCAACATCAGCCTTTGATTTTATTTTATCTGGTAGGAAAACAAAATAAAACACCAAACACTTTCCTTTAAAAGATATTTTACTTGCATGAGAAAAAAGAAAAGACAAGACTTTAAATACATTGAAAATTAATACAGTAAATCAAATCAGAATCATGTCTTTCTTTGAGAAAGTGCTACAATTAAATAGATGTGTACATAACATATTCAAAATTGGTAATATCTTCACTATGTTACTTTTTTATTTTCTTATTTACCATCGATTGCCCTGTAAACGAAGATTTCGTTCAAAAATTATGTTATACTATATATTTTACATATATTTTTTACATTCGTAAAATCACATTCTCTACTGGCTCATAATTTGCAAACATTGCCACGGTATCGAGATAAAGACTTATGTACGTTTTTATAACAAATTACCATTAACGACCGTTCGGTAGGACATTTTCTTCAGTTCGATCTAAGAGTCACTTCTGTGATGTCAATCCCATCCGTCCTGATTTACCTCATCCTATAACTCCGCCCTGTCATTACTTCTTGTTGTTACTTTAATATAATTCGTCTTCAATGGTCCGCCCCGCCCAATAACCCAGCAATGTGGGTTCCTCCCTATTAGTTTATCCCATCAATCCAATCGTCAATGAGACTCGTTGATCTGGCCTGTCTGTTTCTGCAGTCAGTCCAGCCCTTTCCACCATTCCCATCAGTTAATTACCATCCGTCAAGAGAGCCGGACTTGGTAGGCCACAGTCTGTCCTGTCAGTTAATCTAGTCAATATGTCCTGTCAGCCTGTCCGGTCAGTCAATCCAGTAAGTATATCCTTTCAGTCTGTCATGTCAGTAAATCCAGTCTGTCTGTCCTGTCAATCTGTCCGGTCAGTCAATCAAGTCAGTCTGTTATGTCACCCTGACAGTCGGTCTGTTCGTTCAGTCTGTCCTGTCATCCGTCCTGTCATTCTGTTCTGTCAGTCTATCCTGCCAGTCTGTCCGGTCAGTCAATCCAGTAAGTCTGTCCTGTCAGTCTGTTCTGTCAGTAAATCCAGTCAGTATGTTATGTCAGTCTGACTTTCGGTCTGTCCTTTTAGTCCATCCGTTTAGTCTGTCCAGTCAGTCTGTCCTGTCAGTCGGCACTATCACTATGTCCTGTCAGTTTGTCGTGTCAGTATGTTCTGTCATTCTGTCATGTCAGTCTGCCCTGTCGATCTGTCGTGTCGGTCTTTCTTGTCAGGCCTGTTGGTTCTTCTGCTGGTCCTCTAAGTGGTTCCTGTTGGTTTGTCCTGATGACGTGTCCTGCCAATCTGTTCTGTTCATCTGTCCTTTCTGTCTGTTTTGTTGGTCTGTCCCTTCAGTCTGTCCTGTCAGTCTGTCCTGTCCATCAGTTCTGTTGGTCTTTCCCTTCAGTCTGTTCTCTAGGCAGCTAATGGTAATATTGTGTATGCAATAGTAAAGTTACATTGGCATCCTTTCCCGCCCTTTTCGTATGCGTTTGCAAAAGAACCTCGAAGTTAAACGTATGAATACACTGAGATTCCCGATACGGACTTCGGTCGTACTATATCGCTAGGTAGCTCTTGCACATTTTTAAAGAAATAGGCTTTCAGATAGAAGTAATGCAATCAATCATTTGATTTTTTGAACGATACTTTGATTATATACATTAAACTTTGCTGTTGAAAGCTGTCTTCCAGTTCAAATCGAGACTACAGTACATGAATAGGTTGAGAAAGGGCGCGTTATTTCTACAACAGCACCTACGTCATTGTATCAGATACGCGTACATGTTTATATAAAATAAACTGCATTTATTCGTATCTTATTTATGAGTCATGTTTCAGTTTATGTAACATTTAGACGTCTGTTTTTATTTTATTTTCATTTTAGTATCAGGTAGTTATTTTAAAATATAGATCACGGTGAACTGAAAGCTCAAAATGAATCTCTCTCTTTCTTAATAATTCTTCTCTCTGTCGTTTTCCCTTTCAACATATTGCTGTATATATTTTCTAAAAGTAAAATAGCCGAGTTGTTCTGAAAGGCAAAATTAAGAATGTACCATTGTTTGATAACTTTTGGTATCTTTCATGAAATGATCGATGTATCCAGAATTTCAATAATAGATACATTGGAATATTCCTTTACATTTGAGTGTTATTTAAAAACAAAATACAATATTAGCAGGCGATCATTTAATTCGGAGTCAACAGTTTTTTGTAACACTTAATATATTACGACATTGTAACATATGTTTATATAGCACGAACAAAGAATACAAGTCAACTGTGTCCATCCATGCTTCAAATGTTAGCTTTAAAATTGTTATAATCTATTTTATCAAGATGTTGTTTAGGTTGTGTTATGCAGTTATACGTGAAATGCTGATATATGAATCAACAACGCGACAACGGAATCTCACTCAGGGAATTAACATGCAAAATGAAAAAAATAACTTATAACTGGTTGTTACTTTTGAAATCACTTCGTCTCGACCGCTAGCGATTATGAGCAGTAATGTTAGACCTAAATTTAATCAAAATAGAATAATAAGATAGTATTGTATGATTAATATGCACGTAGAATTTTCTATAATCGGTTGCTAAAAACAGTGTTGCTGATTTTGTATCAATGTAAAATCATTATTTAGATAGGGTGGTTGTTTCTCAGATTAAGTCTTGCTAACTTTCCAGTGAGTAGCGTAATCGATTACTACAAAAAAAAATTAAGTAACCATTATTTGCATAAAACATACATAAAACAACGCCTTCCAGCGCTTGTATTTACGTATTTATGTTTATATGTCGAATCTTTACAACATATAATGTTTGTTTGGGTTAAATCGGGCCTCCAATACCCACAAAATTAAACTATGTTAAAGTATATATAAGAGAAATCGTGACAAAATTGTTAACATATCAGTCAGGATTTATTGTGATTTGATAACCTTCATCGTCTATAGACCATTTGTTTGCGGCCGACATCAACAATATATCTTTTCTGTTTAACAAAGTAATACAAATTGAATAAGAATAAAGGAAAACAACTATTAGCGCAACATAATGATATATTTATGAGCAACATGTATCAATATTGAAATATAAACACCACAAACTATGAAGCTATTTCTCGCGCCTTTATGTCGAAACGTCAAAACTGTTGGAAGGTCCTTTTGTCGTACCTCGCTCTTTAAAGATACAAATAATTCTCCACACTTAGTAGCTATATATACAAAAACATCGCCGAATGTGAAGTGTTGAGGTATAAATTTAACTGTAGACTACCTAGATGCGTGTTTCTATTTATAAACAGTGCGGACAATACAGATTTCTATTTATAAATTACGTTGCGAACAAGACAGACTTCTATTTGCACATTGCTATGCGGACAGTTTTCTTCTTACAAATTAGGTTGCATTCAAAGTTGGTTTCTAGATATAACTTAGATTTTAAACTAATTGAGGTTCTAGATACAACCACATGCAGACTAGAAAGGCATCTAGATACATATTACAATGTTGTCTTTTCAACCGGAAAAGAAATAAGACGAAATGACTAAACTTTTTATATCAATTCTGTAAAATTCTGATTTTATTTCTTGTTTTAAATAAGACTTTGAGTTAACGTTTTGCGACTCGAGCCAATCTATATATTATAAAAGAAACAACAATACTAAATTAACGAAAGGAAAATTTATGTATATTGTACTATTTTTCTTTTCCTTTTCTTGTGATCATTGACTTCTTGCATGTATGAAAGGAAACACTCGCATCATTGTTTTAATAAGAACATAACCTCTTTGATAATTACATCGAAGTTAAAAAGAGTGTCAGATAACACTGTCAGTAAACTTCTACTAAATGTTTTGTATGAAGGTCGGATTGTTTCTGCATTCTTTACTTTTAGGATTTACACTGGTCTCGCATAACACACCGCATCAGTGATTTTGATAAAGGTAGTTTAAACACAGTATCAGATTGTTCACGAAGCATATATATTTTGAGCATTGCTGTGAAACTGCCATTCAGGAAGTAAATACACGGTTGACTTCTTGTCATCTACCTCTAGGATTTATACACCTAGTCATCAAGTGTTTACAGTTGTTACTATTCGTGTTTTGAAGGGTGTCAATAGTGGAAGATATGTGTACGTTTATGTTGAAGTTATGCGTTTTGTTAACCATGGCAGCGTATCCAGGTATGTAAGAAACTTGGAAATGTTTAATTAAATATGATGACGAAGGTAGAGACAACCAATATGTTTATTGGACATATCTTTTCAATGAAATGTGAACACTAAGCACCCAAGTCGGCCTATGTTGCAGACAGACCGTTCCAAATTGGTAACTGTCAGATTTGCTCCTTTTGTTAAATGACACATCACAGATTTGTTTGTTACTTTTACATTTGGATTGCATGTGAATTCCTTTGTCCTATGCCTATTTCCAATTTTGGTATATGTTGCAATGCTCATAGGACTTTGTTATTTACTTTTATTAAAACGAACACTAACCAGGATATGTTTGGCATGTGGGCTTATCAGAGATTCACCATAAGAAAACGCACGTTTTAAAAATCAATGTATTGGGGATAAGGAAGTCTAATGAGTATCTAATTATAGCTCTATCATATTGACATATATTAACATGCGACGGTATATTCCGACATATTCCGAGATTTTAACACCCATTTGTTTGTCAAAAATATGTGTTTTCTTTTAAGTAATACATGTATTCCTTACTTATTCTTTCGCTGTATAAATACCCCCGTGAGTTATGACAACTTGTGGGTCGGGGAGCCTCGTCCTACAAAAATACATTAAATATGTCACAAGCAAGAAAAACGCTAGAGATAAAACATGGAGGAAAATAAATTAAGTTAAAGGCCCGTTTAATTTCTCGTTCATGTAGTCCATGGCTTTAATCGTCTGATAACAGAGATTTTTTCGGGAGATGTGCAGAGGTGGACTTAAGCATGCATCTTACGTGTTCTTACTCCAAACATATTTCTCTTTTATCATTCTCGCGTCTCATTTATCACAACTGATGTACACAGTACTTAAAACTAGGCTCATATTTCATATAGCGTTTTACAAAGTTTGCGGTCTTGATGTTTGTATTAACCTTAGGATAGATCGTTTTTCATCGTGAACACAGTATTTGGGTAACCGTAACGAGAACGGCTAAACGATCATTTTGACGTTTGGAAATAAGATGCTTTATACACCACTTTTGCCAATGCTGTCTGGCAAAACACATGAAGATAGAGAAGATAATTCCTGTGTGGAGTTTACGTCAATATTTGTGTCCATGTAAACGTATTTCTAGTATATTTCAAATAAATTTAAAATATAAAGATGTAATTACATATATCCAAATCTTATAGCATAATAATGGCTAAAATCGTTAGGTTGTCGTTGAGTAGTACGTTTATTTTGGTGACAGAGTTTACTGTCTTGTAAGAGGTGAGAGTAAATAATAAGCAATCGATTCATTTGATTCCCGAAGGTTGCAGGTCTTGTTTTGCCGAGCGTCTGTCAAACTTGTTCTGCAAACGAAAGTAAAAAAGATCTCCATTTTGGCTTTCTATCTTTCCACTAGATTTTACCAAAGTTCTTGTATAAGTTCATACTAGTTTTATTCCACTGTTAACGTTATAGTTGACCTGTTTTAGCAACGAACACCATGTGATCAAATTTTAACAACGTAATGAATAAAATGTGCATTTCAAATATTTCATATTTCTTGATAGGCTTTATTGGTATATATTCATGTTTGCCGGAAATATTAACGTTTATAGGATTTATCTGTTGTTGATTTATTTTTTAAATCACTTTCCTGTTTTAGCTTCGAGTATACAGGCCAAAAAGCATACTTACACATTGACCATTATAATTCAGCCAAACATATAAACAATGTTTCTGTATACAGTCGCAGAATGAACAAGGTTCGCGATTTGGTTTCATTTTATATAATGGTACATCTGTAGCAATTTTTCGATGGATGTTTCTATATTTAAACCATTGTATATAAAAGTCAAACTTACAATAATGAAATCACAAATAGGCAATACATTTCTGGAAATATAATAATTTCTTTTCTTGTTTTCTAAAGAGACATGGTTATAAAGTAGATAGTTTTATTTGCTAAGATGAAGAAAACTTCGCCTCTCTAAGAGTTAAAGCTCATATTTGAACGTTAAAAGTAGAAAAGTGATTCTCAACAAGGCAAGACACATTTTCAATATTTACTTCTATCATCAATTTACATAGTTTTACAGCGAAGTTAAGTAGATAAGTGAATTTATTAAACCTTACAAAACATTTAAATAGAAGTTATGATATGAGTCATCATTAGATACTAAAAATATTAAGCAAGTTGGATTAATTGTTGCAACATAAGGCGTTGCAGTGTTTCGTATCATTTTAGACAACGAGTTAAATATTTTCAGTATCTAATGAACACGAAAACTAGATTATATTTACAACATGACCAAAACATCTTCTGTTTTGTTTACAATGCATCATTTTTTTATAGTATGAACAATCGGCCTTGACATGTTGGGAGAATCCGTACAAAAAATAGTTCCACTCTATACGCGCCCATTTTCCATAGAAAAGGGAAAACATTCGTTTACAACATGATTAAAATGTTATTGTTTTATTTAATTTAAATGAAATTGTCCAATATAATACATAAAACGACGACAATAAAGTGGTCAGGAAATTGCATATACACTAAAAATACTTAATGACGTCATTACGATAACTAACTAGTGTGTTACCAAAAATAACGCATGGGTGTTACCTCCCGATCGCGCGGTAGGTTATGTGATAAGTGAAATTATTCAACCTTAAATAAGAAAGGAAGCTATCTAGATATTAATATTAATATGTTTTCTGCTTTTAACTGTGATTTGTTGATGATGTGTTGCAGTCTTAATGTCTCTCTCTCTCTCTCTGTCTGTCTCTCTCTCTGTGTCTCTCTTTCTCTCTCTCTCTCTCTCTCTCTCCCTCTCTCTCTCTCTCTCTCTCTCTCTCTCTCTCTCTCTCTCTCTCGTCAACAAATCTCAATGAAACCAGTTAACATGTTAATGTTAATTCATAGGTAGATTCCTTTGTTTTTGGTTTTAACGTAGATCAACCTTATTTCACTGTGTAATAGTGGTGATGTGGTAATACTTCCACCTATTTTCTGCCTAAAAATAAATAACTAAGTGTGACATAATTCCTAATTTTATATTGAATTTTTTTTGTAGTTGTTGTTTGTCTTTTTATGTGTTTTCTTGTAAGCTACTAAAGCTAAATTAAGCTAGATTAAACAAGTTATCGCAACTTTTGTGTTGTAAGCATTGAAGAGATGAATGCCTCTGGTACTGAACAAATAGGTCAATTATTTGGTATATGTTTAATAAACTGACAATTTTTCATTCTGTCAAATTTTAATTTCTCTTCTGGCATTTTTGCAACCTATGTATCACCCATATTCTTCTTCCGATTTAATTATTTATTCTTTAAGTGTAACGTTCATTAATATACCGTGCTGTAAACCAATCGATCTCATTTTTCCTTTTTTTTCTTTTTTTATATTAACACATTCGGAACCTCCGGGTATTAATTTCTGTTGAAAATTAAATTGTATATATCTCTCCATGTTGTATACCTTGTATACCTGGATAAATAAAGAATTTATGACTTTTATTTTGATCTAATTAGATACAACACCATCCATTGTTAGTTGCATATAAAACAAGCGTACTGTACCATGTTACTTTATTTATAAACTTGTTTTGAAGTTCACTTTTATTAACTTTTTTCAGCTTCCAGCCTTTTAATAGAAATAACACCCAGGGACACGGTTGTTCTGGGAGATGGAAGCACAGAATCACGGGAATTTATCTGTAGGATTGACAGTACAGATAATCCAGCTAATATAGCTGGTATTACTTCTATGACACTGTATCGTCACCAAACAAATCAGAAAGTTGTCCCTGTGAGAGGAGTATACGACTTTCAGAGTGCAGAGTATAAATACACAATGAATCCTGATCTCCAGAGTCGTGCAACAGCAATCGAAAATATTGATAAGAATAATTGGGAAGGCAGTACAATAGGCTTCACAATCCCAGTTTCAGCTTTACGCTGTTCAGATGCTGGGACATATTCATGTGAAATGAATGTTCAGCGAGATACAGGGCCAGACCATCTTGTAAACAGCACTCAAAAGAAACTTAAAGTAACGAGTAAGATTTGCTTACTTTGCATTATCAGTATGCTGTATTATTTTACTTATACAAAGTTCGTTAGTGGTTCAGCCTAGAAAACAACATCGTGTCGCGTATAATGATCAATTGCAAATTAACAATATCATTGAGAAATATTTAACAAAGAGGGATTTTATTAATCTATTTTGCGTAAAACATAATGCTTGTCATGTCTGTAATGCTGAACTAACACATCATGCTGTTCTTCTGGTTTAGTTGTGTACAAAAATAACAAGTCACTCACTCTCAGTTTAAACACAGAATTGCACATCACTAACGAAAAATACATGTCTTGCTGAATTGATACGTTTGAAATAAGACAAAAATGTGCTGTTTCACTGACTTATTATTACCAGAGTTACAAACACTGAACTGCTAGTCTTCTAGTCTCTAGCGTACAAAGCGGCCAGTCTCTAAACGTAAAGGCAACATACTACATCTACGCTGGGAACATCGTCGGACAACATCTATTTATTCAGCAGATGTTAAACAGGCGAAGTGTTAACTTAGTTTTCGTTATTTTATATTTTTATCAATAAATGATTTTATATGCACTGGAACTAAAATGCCAAAGGCTACATTGAAAGCATTTCTTCTCAAAAACAACACAGGAAGTAAATACCACTGACAAGTCACACCTTTCAATACCAAACAGATAAATAAACGTGTTTCGCCATTTTAAAATTAATTTTGCAGATTCTATGATTTAGTCATAATATGTTTGCATTATTTCAATTTGTCGACATGCAATTCCGCTGAAAACAGCATTTTTCAAATAAACGGCTTATTAGGGTAAACTGTGTAATGCTGTCAAACAGGGTGTTTCTTTAAACTGCATTTCTTTACGTTGACTCAATTATCTTTGTATTTGTTTCCAGCACTCCCGAATGACGCGATTGTGACCGTTGTTCCTTACCCTAGTGCTGGCGAAACGGGAACCATGAATGAACCTATAAGTGCATCTGTTGATGATGTTTATAGTTTTGAGTGCACCTCAAATATTGGAAGCGATCAAACTACGGATATTACCTGGCAGTACACCAGTGAGTTAAGTGGTAGTTTTGTTGCATTCCCGGGAAACAAAACTGATGGGGCTGTTGGTGGACCATCCGACTGCCAATACCGTACATCCTCAAAAACATTCTACACTATAACATCAATAGATGCAAGTCGAAGGAATCTCCTAGCCATTCGCTGCACAGTGAAAGTGTCATTACCATATCCCGTCAATGGCTCGACAGAATATGAAATACAGAACCCCCCAACAATATACTTTTACGTTGGTGAGTTCGCTTTTCATCAATATATGCATATATTACATACATATGCACTGCATTCTTCATATTTAGAGGATAAGTGGTTATATTTGATTTGATGTAAATATATAAATGATAAGTCTGATCAAAACTCAACAAAATGGATATCAATAACTCATCTCTCATTAACAGAGTGCCCAAACTTATGGCTTGCATGATACCAAACGATATTTATACATGTATACGTTTTATCTATAACTCTCACTTTACACGTCAAAACATGATTTAAACACCATTTTGATATCATTGGTAGGCGCACCTTCAGTTAAAATGACTAGACAGGAGTAACATTGTAATGTAATTACAGATCATTGACATAACAATGACCACTGCAGGTCGTTTATTATTTGCTAAAGGAACTGAGTAATTATATATATGACACTACTATAAACAAATAGTTTGGTTCTTTTATTTTTATGGATAGTTTCATAGTTGGAAATTCAAAAGTTCTAGGCAAAATTGTATTAAAATTGGTTCCTTATTTATCGAGTGGCTCGACAACTATCGATGTTTTTTTTTTTTTTTTTTTTTTTTTTTTTTTTTTTTTTTTTTTTTTTTTTTTGTTGTTGCCGAAGGTTTGAACCGATTTATTGCCAATAAGCCATATTCAATCCTAGATCGGGTTCCATACAAAGACAAAAAGCAACAAAAAAGTTGTTCAGCTGACAGGTGGTGAGTTTTATGATTTATTAAGATATTTGACTTTGGGTGTTTGCTTTCTAGTTATAGCTAGCGAGAAGATGGCGTAGTGATCTTAATTGTGTTTACTTTACTTCTACACAAATGAAAAGGTTCGATGAGCGACCAATTATGCACCATATGCGAACCTTGCAAGACATCGGATCTGTCAGTGTCACTCGTGGCCGTGTCTACTGTGACCGGGGTGTGTCTCGCAGTCTGTATCGTAATCATTGTGATTCAGAGTCGCCAACTCCAAAAAGGTTTGTTGTCAATCGAATAAAGGTACACTTAATGAAGATTGTAGCTATCTATGGTTAACCTTCATCTCACATTATGATATTGATACTGGACTATTAGAGGAAGCAAAATAAAATTCAATCCTAGCATTGTATCGTTACAAAGACAAATTACATTGGCAACAACTGTTTAAGTAAAATTTAAAACTGTATGGCATACTACGTTTGTTTTATTAGACAAAGTACAATGCAGACATGTTAATAATCTTACAAACAACATGTGATTCAGGGTTAAACGTATCTAACATTTTAAGTATGTTTCAAAGAGACAGATCATATTTGTAAACCAGAGAAACACAAACTGCAATTTAGGTCGGTGTCTGAAATTATATAGATTGCAAGCTGTGTTGTTTTCAATTGATTGTTTGCATTGCGGACACATTATACTTATAATTTACTATGCGCACTTCGTTTTTCTATAAACAAGTCAAGTATTTAGAAATAAAGTAAATAACATAGTAATCATATGCAAATTACTTTGCGTACATGGAATACAGCTAATTACAGACTAGAAAGGTTTATAACTGCAAATTACATTGTGTTTTCAGCAAAATTTATAATTACATTTAATTGTAACATGATGAGTCACCCAAATTACGTTTTAATCCATTTTTCGGATAATGTCTTTTTTATCCTATGTGTTGACAATTGGAAATTAATTTCACTGTTTATGTTATCACGATGAAAACTCAGCCTACAAATTTAAATTATGTTACTTCCGGACCTGTGCAATCAGTAGAGAATCTATTCTAGATACGGACGGCCCGGGGTTTGATCTCGGGCCGCGATTTACCATGGTCGGAAAAATGGTATTGGTATGTCTTCCATGCTAACGCTCAAGCAAACATAATGGTAGTTCCACGACTGGTTAGCCCGGTGCCAGGATATTGTTACAGGGTGTAATATCATGCCTGGTGTTCCCGACATGTCATACACAGTGAAGGCAACACCGACTCCAGATAACGGAAATACTGTTGGTGTGACGATAAAAACAATAAGCAAACAAATTATGTTAGGGTCTTAATACCGGTTCAGTAATAATGGTTTTTAATAACACCTATATGTTAACCTTTTTCAAAATTTCATTAGAAAAATGTTGTAAATTTCACCAAATACTGGGCTAAAGTTTTAATGCCCTGAATCTACCGCAAACGTCTTCAAAAATTGCTAGCTTCACAATCGTCACATTACACACCGTTAATATTGAAAGCAAAACAAATATTGCATAAAAAAGAATATCAATAAGTTTTGATTAAAATCTTGTAAATGTTAAAGTTGACTGCAATCGGGTAGTCATAAATATATAGTGATTTTAAAGAACTGATGACAAGCAACACGAGTACTTATATATAAGCCCATTTGGTTAAAAGCACACCAGACGTTATAATGGCCTATTGACGGAAAATAACTGTCGTTTTCCGATCCATCATTTTTACTTATAATTAAAATCTAAAATTGCTACTGAATATCGTTTATGCTTTTCTGAATTTAATGTTTTTGTCTTAATAGAAAGGATACATAGATAAGCTATTATTGTTAATGTATAGACCCTCTTAATACTCCTTAACTTGTTCCTTTTATAGGGACTGTAACTACTACAGCAGCCGCAAGCGGAACGTAAGTATTTGTATCTTTATGTCTCTATGTACCTTCGGATACTTGACAAACATACCAATAATAAATATAAAAGGTTACATCGAGATGTTTTATTATGTTCAATGACTGATTTTGGCCTTTTAGTCGAAAAAATATCACTGTTTTATTAAGATATAAAACATTTGTGTTAGCACAAGTTGTCTATGTTATCTTGATTAATCCACAGAGAATGGATTGTATATTTATGGCAATGGCGTGGATCCCCTGTACAGAAAGATGTGTGTTAGATGCCACATCGTGAGCGCTTGGCTGGTTAAGATTACTTGCTTACAGTTAATGTTCAAATGAGTGTTACGTCGGTGCCATGATACCTGAAGACTTTTTGAACGTTCCATCTAAAATCAACTTGTCTTTCAGAACTACACTGTCAAGGGTAAACACAGCGTACGAGAACGAGTTGGACACAACACAATCTGACATTCGTGTTTACAACGACTGTGTCATTGGTGACCCACAACCCCACGGTGATTACGAAACCTTACAAGAGGAAAGAGGCCGTCAAATGTACGAATCACTTAAAACAAGTAAATCCTAAACTGCAATTAGATGTTTTTACGCGTAACATTTATTTACATCATTGATTCGTTGGTACAGGATGCAATGAATAAATAGAAACTCGGAGTGCATAGGCAACCGTATATACAAATTAATATCATTAATATCATTAAAACCCTAATATACCGGTTGACTCTTGTTAAGATACAATAGATACGCCGAATACTGTAGGATGCGAATGCTGGACCCGTTAGAGGTAACTTAAAATCCACAAAAACTAAGAGTCTATTTCTATATTTGTATTTGTATACACGTATAGCTAAAAAGGTGCTATGTTGAGTAAGATGTAAATGCATATATCAACCCAAAACGATCAAATAACGATTACAATCCTGTAACTAATGGTAGGATATCTGTGTATATATTCATACATGATTTGTGACTGTATGCATGTTCTTGTCTTGGAAAAGTTGACAGTTACCGAAGTTTCAAATGTCAGCCAGTAAATCTGTTACCTATTATACAGTACAGCTTTCGAGGAAAGTCCTGCTAACGCGAAGAGTGGGGTAAAAATATGTACAAATATAGTTCCCGTCGATATATCAATGAAAAAGGAACGTGACAGCTTTGTTGTCAGGCTGGTCCGGATTTTCACTATACAATTTCAAAACAATTTGACAAATTTGCTTCAGAACAAATTTCATTATTTAATTAAAACCTTTACAATCATTTAAAAATGAGTGCCTCATACAAGCACAATCTGATAAAGCCTATGCAAAGTGCCTATATCCTCATTGGCATCGTCGGAGACCACGGCTATTGAATATGTTTCACTCCATTCATACACTGTGGAATGTTTATCTAAGATATCGCCGTATTGAGAGTTAAATTTGAATAAATATCAGCCAATCAAAACAACGTTTACATTTTCGCTACTCGTACGTGTGGACGTAGCTAAGTATCTGAAAACTTGATTTCTCTTTGCACTGTTGACGCTATTTTGGAAGGAAAGCTGCAAAAAAAAAAGAGGGAGCTTTATCAGTGGACTAAAATCTTCATCGGATTATGAAGCTACCAATGAAATATCATGTCCAGGAATGGCGATAAAGGTGAACTAATCCCACGGGCGATGAATAGAGAGTAACGGAATGGATCTGTAGTGGATATCCGACGCTGCGAGAGAGCTGTCCTATCCGGATTTGCACTTATGCCTTCTGTCCATAAAGCAACAAAATGTCCTTTCTATGCATGTACACGTAAAACAGACATTGCATAATAATACAATAATAATTATTTCGAATGGAACGAAGATTACATAACTATGTGTAACTATGTAACACCATTATAAATTCACTACAATCAACAGTTAAAATGCAGAGATCAATGTAAGACAATACAACAACTATAAATAATACAGTTACGTCTATGTTTAAATAGAATGACGTTTTAAGAATTTCGAATTATATTACATATGGAATGCTTTTCAGGAAACACCACACAATCCATGCTGTTTGTTTAATCAGTTTTATTTGTGTTAATTAGTCGAAATAAAGAACAAAAGATAGAGTCTTTTATGTATACCCCCACCGAGAGTATAGAGCGTAAATATGATAAGTAGTTGTGATTTCAAAACAATGGAGGTAAATTTGTCAGTGTTAAAGCCTGTCGGTATGCCTGGCGTATGTTTCATGTATATATCACATGTTACCTTTCTCTGGCTCGATTAAATAACCATGATAAGATATGCTTATGTGCCTCTCTACCTCTTTTTATTAACCCACAGCTGCAGTTTAAGGTCATACAAAGGACTGTTACACTGTACAGACCTAGGTCCAAAACTTCGTTTCTTGCGGGTCAACCTAAACCGCCCGCCTGCCCAAACTTGACACATGTTGACACTGTCAGACGAACCAAAAACTTGACGTCTCTGCAAGTAAGGGGGATTAACACAAATGCGTATGTAAACTTATCGGATCCAGGTCTAGACATAAAAATCCGTACAATTTTACGATAACCAAAACTTATTTTATTACCAGACACACCATGAGTAAACTGTCACAATACAGACCAGACAATACACAGAACCAACCTTGTTGGTCTATAAATCTTTGTGCAGGACTTGGGTTATGTAAATAGACTATGTGACTTCCGCCCGAAAGGCGGATCGTTTCCCGTTAAGAGCCACACCCCAGGCGGGAGTACATAAGCCATCGCACTCGTATTTAAAACTAAAAAAAAACAAAAAAACATTGATTTTCATAGCAATGCATGTCAGCCTAACTGGATCATTCTTATAATATATTTGTACAGGTATTCCTAAATTGAGTACTTATACATCTGTATGCATATATTGTTTTTATATGACTGTGCAAAGTCCTGAGTCATCCATTGAAGATTGGTGTAGGATATTCTGAAAGTTTGGTCTGTATTTCTTATTTCTGGTCTTAAGAAATCAGCATTAAACGGGGTTGTCTCAAACTGAAATTTCAAGCTATGACTTCACGAGTAACATCTACTTAAGCAAATCACAGACATGTTTGATATGAATGAAAGGCAATATAAAAATTGTGAAACGTTCAGCTATAGATGTTTCAATATCCGCAGTATATGACTCTTTAAGTATAAGATGCCGCGATTTTTTAGGAATTGAAACGCAAGCCAGACTGTGTCTGCCGGTATTGGCATGAAAGCGACGAATTCTTCCAATTACATTGTTTCAACTGGTCTTAAACGCAAACTAAAGGTCTAGGATAATACTCTAGGACATTGGTCTAACTTGACCTTTTTTAAATCAGCTGGCTTGGTTTAGAATGGTGTCATCAACCACTCAGTCAGAATCTAGTACCTTTGATTCTTAAGATTCACTTACAAAGCAAGCGCTATGAGTTGTGATGTTTGCAACCCCAATGTAGCTTTTCATTTATATAGTCTTATTTAAGCGCAAATGGCACTGTGGGAGTGGGTTGTTGCAATGTGTGATGTAAATTATAAACTGAATGACCCAATGAGATAATGCTTTAGACTTTAATGGTGTTCATTTTTCAGCATAACATGGAAGTGAATCAGTTTCTCGTATTTTCATCCCTTCTTTGTATTTGCGTTTTAATATTTCTTTTGCCAAATTACTACACGAAACTTTCAAAGGTTTTATAGATTTTACAAACGCGTTTCACAAGTATTAACTGCAACCTTTTAGAATTCTCTGAAAAAAATGTCATTACAAGTACATGTGCTAAACATGGCTCATTTATGAAAATAAATTAGTTATAGATAAACTTCCGGATTGTTTTACGTTGACCATGATCATTTTTTCCAACTCGTGCATATAGTGACCCTCGAGCTGCAGAGTTTTTAGTAATAGTCGATTTTCAATCAAAATCATCAAACAGCATGAAAATTTGCACTTCTTTGGTCATTTTCTTCAAAGAATTTGAATGTCCGAAACCACAATCTCTGAGCGGATTAAATGGACAAATATGTGTGTACATCTGCATCAGAGGCTATCTGCGAAATAAGTCCCAGTCTGACACTAGTCGCGAAAAAACAAAGGTTGGGAATGTGAGAACAGACCGTTCCTACTGGCGAACGATACAATGATTTGGTTAACATATACAGACTGAGAGAATCGTATTTTACCATTCCTTGAACAATGTAACAGCAGTTATAGTCATGAGTTAAACTTTACCACTTATACGGTGATCTCTGGTAAAATCCAATCAAACAACCTGCACAAACAATTTCCTACATTTCATTGCAAAAAACGATTTATTATTCCACTGAAATCGTAACAGCCGTCAACTGTAATAAATAATTAGAAACCACGGAGGCTGACATGTAAACGATCATTTTGTTAAGAAAAAAAAAAGCTTTTAAAGACAACTTATTTATTGAAGTACTGTACATAATTGAAACAAATTACGTACATAAATTATAAGACTTGGATTCTGTATTGCGAATGAGGTTTTAAACCAGATGAATTTGCTGAAGTTATACATTTTTCACTTGTGAATTTTAACCAAGTTTGAGGTATTCCCTCTTAGAACATGGCTCAACCGTCATTGTCTTCTCAATAAATGCGATTATTCATAATGTACAAATGTCAATATCTTGCTGATATTTATGCAAATCAAGTTATATAGGTGGAAATTCTGGTCTGACATTCCAAGTCTATTTGTTCTTGTCGATCACGTAACTTGTTGCCGAATATGTGACTTGATAAAAATCGGTTTCTAGTGCCATCCGACCCTGTTTAAAACAAACGACTAAGCAATTTGTCCGCGAGTACTAATGATTTCCGGTTTCAATGTGGTACATATTGCGATCTATGTCCGTAAGACCAAATTAGCAGGATCGGGAGACTATATGACTATTTTAGCGAAAACCCCTTCCGGCTGGTACCCGCTACAGATTTAAGCAAACCATTGAATAAGAACCAAGAACCCCCAGTTAGTGGCATAAAAAAGAAAGTGAAAAAGAATCAAGCAATTGTAGGCATTTTAGTCATTTATTAAGAACTGCCATGTTGACTAGTTTTTTTTTAAATATGTGGGATGGTTTGGTTCCTAAACTGTTGGCCATGTCTCTTGAACCAGTTTATTTAATGTTACTTGTGTTCTTTTGCGAAACTGTTCAAACTAGAGATGAATTATCGTAGGCATTGTCAAAACAATCATCCCTGATTGGACAAAAACTAATTTGGATGAAAAAAATATTCAGAGTGTACATTTGCATGAAAGGAGATCTGCACTGTGAGCGTGAGCTTAATAGTAAGTAAATGAACATTGCAATGCTTTTTTTTTTGTGTGACAAATCACTTGAAAAGACCATTTTCTTTGTCTAATGTATTGTATAAGAAGCCTCCGGGAGCCTCTGATCCCCAGGCCAGGGTTTTTCCCGGAACATACCGGGGATCCTAGAGACTTAAATGTTCAGGACTTTTGGAAATTCCTTGTACTACTACTTATTAAGAAACGTATGCATACATTTTTCTTAGACACTATCAGACCTGGTTTACGCATGAACATGCAGATGATGAATTAATAACCTCCTACAAAATAATAATGACAGAAATGCTGAATTTGTGAAAATGGCACTGAAGAATCAGAAAGACCGTAATAATAATAATAGGTAAATAAGAAAAGGTCCTATCAAAATTTTCACAGATATTTAAATTTTATCTACCTGCAGACCAAGGCAGACAAGGTAAATGTAAATGTGACAAAAAACACAGAGACGAGACATAACACACAAAAAGAAAAACCATCAGTTACCGCCTTGGAACGGTCAGTCGGCAAAATGGCCAACTGGGGTGCTTAAACCTGGTTTGTGGAGCGCTCCAACCTCGCACTTCCTGACGGTTTTTCTATCAAACAAACAGTGTAAATAAAAGTATCCCGTCAAAGTGACACAACTAACAATAAGCACCTGCATCGGGAGTTAAAACAGATATAATGAACATATGTACAGTATTTACAGTAGATAAAAGCCTCGGCAACCAAAAAATTCCAAATGAGAGAGTAGTTTAAAATAAAATAAAGCAGTACAAGCGCTGATGTATTATAAGAACCATATAACGACGTCATAAATGCCATGACGTCATATGCCAAAAGTGTCAAAAGTGAAATGTAAACAATATGGAAGAAACAATAGAATTTTAGAAAATCAACAAAATAAAACGTAGTATTGTTTAGAGTTAATCGTTTAAAAAACATATTATAAACGCCGAGGATTTATCCGCAGTTGACATATTATATATGATAAAGATTAAAAAAAATCCCGATGTTATACCTACTGTGCAATCTCACGTAAAGGGTATGGAGACTGCTCAAGTTGTCCCACCTATATAGGGCACGACTGGAGAGATGAAGAGACAAGAAATCCAACAGTGACTATCCAATTATGGCTTTAAGTCACTGTTTTCATATAGTCTCAACGACCTGTCCGGTCATCGTGTAATTTAAAAGCAATGCAAGTTCTTGACTGTAAAAGGGTCAATTGCAAGCAATGCAGTACATCGAAGTATTCCCGGGTTGTAACCGTCTGCAATACATTTTCTGACAAGTTTTGTAAAGTGGTCAGAAAAGTTATTGAGAACCTTGATCTTCTTTAACTTGTATAAAAGATTTCCATAAAATGCAGGATGGCTTATGCCTTTCTGCATAAGTGTTTTCATACTGCTATTATACTTAGAAGCAATAAAATCATTGCGGTGAAATAATTTTGAAAACGCCTTTCTTAATTTATGAAAACGAAAGCCTTGCTGTAACGGTTTAGAAGAAATAAACAGGTTTCTAGCATTGAAATCTTCTACTTTAGTACAAACTCGTGCAAACCTTGTAAGTTGTGATATGTAAATACCATAGGAGGTAGCACGAGGTGAATCACCATCAAGGTATTGATAATTCACAATACTAAAGTTGAAATCATCTCTCTTGTCATAGATTTTAGTAGAGACGTTGTCATTGGAAATATTGATCTCAATGTCTAGAAATGCTGCATTTAAATGTCAGTTATTTGCTTTATTAAGGGTAAGTTCTGGAGGGTAAATCAGATGGATCATTTGAGAAAAGAAAGGATTATCTATAGTTAGAATATCGTCAAGATAGCGTGACGTTAAATTGAAAGCCTCTATAATGTGGCTTTGGTTTGAAGGGGATAAAGTTAACATGAAATCACGTTCAAAGCAGTATAAAAACAAATCTGCAATTAATGGTGCACAGTTGGTTCCCATAGGGATACCAATTACTTGTCTAAATAAAGTGTCACCGCATTTTATGTAAATATTGTCTAATAGAAAACGTAAAGCTTCACAAACATCCGTGCAAGTCCACATAGTAAACTTTTCTAAGAATGTGTTGGTAAAAAAAGCATTACTTTCATGACATGCAATATATAGACGTTACTCTCGAGCAAATGTTTTCTCAATAAGAGCAATCAATTTGGTCTTAATTAAATCATGAGGTAAAGAAGTGTACAGCGTAGAGAAATCGTAAGTATTAACTGCAGAGCAATGAACGTTTAAAGTACGAAACTTGTCTAAGACTTCTGAAGAATTTTTAATAGACCAAAAAATGTTAATTCCTGAATTTTCATACACTTTTTCACAATATTTAACAACGTGATTGCGAACGGCTGTAAGGCATGACGTAAGTAGTTTAGATATGTGAGTGGTGGTGCTAGAGCTGGCATTAGCTATGAATCGTGACTTGTATGGTGTTTTGTGAAGCTTAGGAATCCAGTACAAGGAAGGAAGTTTTTCTTGCTTTGTTTCTATTTTGATATTGAAATTATGCAATATCTGTTTATGCTTGTCAATGACTGTCTGAAAGTCAAGGTTGGTGCAAGAGTAAGAACTGGTGGTGGATGACTCAGCACTCAGTATATTTTTGTAATAAAGTCGTCAGACAAAAATTATGTTGTTTGAAGCTTTGTCTGCAGGTACAAGTACAAATTTATCGTGAATATTCTGAAAGGACTGTTTTAGATGTTTGAAGTGATAAAAAGGTTTCTTAGGTAAACTAGAAGGATGGGAGCGGTAGAATTTAACGCGATTTTTTATTATCTTAAAAATGGCTTTCTTCCAAGTATTAAGTGCTACTGTATCCGTGTTTTCTCTCTTACACCAGCGATCGGCAAACAGATTAATTGCATCAGCAATTTCTTTGCAACAAAGGTCAAAATCTATGTCATCTGGCAGGCGATATTTCGGGCCCTTAAAGAGTAATTTTCTCAATTTGTAGTCATCGATGATGTTTAAATCCCCAGTAATGATATGGCCAGAAGGTAAATAACAGAAAGGTGAAGTTGAACAGTTACAAGAATCTTGAGAAGGGTCATTTAGGTTAAGGTCTGCTACTGTTTGGTTGTAATTAAAAATAAGACCTCTAATGGGTTTTTTGTACTTATAACAAATCATTGGGTTTTCTTTGTTTTCGAAGTAACACGGGATTTTATTGATGATATTTTTGTCCCGAAAGATACTAGGTAAGTCGATAAAATCAATCCCTTTATTAATGTATTTGATTTTCATGAAATGTCGTTTATGTTGAGACTGTTTATCTATATGAGGTCTTAAAGCATGGGTAGTATACTTTTGAATGATGGAAGCCACCTCATATAAAGGATGAGTACGTAAATATATTTTATCTGCCTCATTGTCCAAAATAACTAGTGATTTCAAGGGTAGATTGGTAACTGTACAAAGTAAGGCGTGAATACCAGATCGAATATAAAGTGTGTTCAGATCTTGAATAGAAACTGTTTTCCTAAATCTGCGCTTAAGATTATGACGCTTTAGGGTGATACGGGCAGAACGATGACACATGCAGAAGTTGTGTAATTCATCTATGTCATACATGTTACGCGTCATGCAAAATGTTCATAAACAATAGGTAAAGTATGACACAACATAACGTATTACTTAGTGTGCACATTGTGGGCACAATCTCTTTGCATCAGCTATAAATGTGTATTTGCAGTATAATATTGCATATGTAATGTTATAAATTATACATCAGGTGTTTATATATATATATATATGTTTTAATGATAATGATATGATTGATTAATGTCAAAGGTATAGATTGCATGCATTAATCAATATATTCTTTAACTTGTTTAACAAAAGCAAGCATTTATTTTTTATATACTTTTTTAAATTCAGAATCCAGAAATATGCATCATAATTCAAGGCATGCGTACTTGTTTAGAAGTGGGCATTACATAGAATGATTTTTAAGGTTTTACGCGCACGCATAAACACACACACACACACACAGGCACAAACAAACACAAATGTATATACATTACTCATATATTATTATATAATTATAATAAACATGTCTTACAGATTAACAACTACAATACATTCATTTTTATATGCCTACATGAATTTAGGGTTTATTGCACACCGACAATTGACAGGTCATACGGCGGTGAAATATGTCAAAATATAATCGATTTCGTATACAGATCAAAAAGAGTCTGTTTAAGAAAGATTTTGCGCTTATCATGGAAACAAAAGAAAAAGTCGAAATAAGAAAAGGTAATTTGGTAACCTAGCAACGGAAACACCCCTAGGTTAAATAATTGCTAATAAAGTTAATTTAAAATGTCAAAAGTGATTGCACACTAAGTGATTTACATGGCTGAGGATTTGACAGAAATTTAAATGTGCACTATATCATATAAAGTGCAATTAACAAGTACATTTGTTTTTGTAATGTTTTTGTTGAATCTTAAAACAAATGCTTTTGATAAATTACTGATTGTAATTAAATGATAACTTTTATGAATTTTATGTCGAACAGATTTCGAAATATGAATACATTCTTTATACATATGTGTGTCTTTATAGATTGACTACGACAGTTCGGACCATTTTTCTTTCTCTTATGCATCGAGATGAATCGTTATTACCTGAATTATTATTATTACCGGCAAATGCAGTCCATTCTTGAATTTACATCCAAAGAGGAAAGCATAACACCCACTTTTCAAAACTAAAACGTATTTTCTATCACGGCAACGTTGCACATTTTTAAACGAAGAGAACCACGTGACTAGTTACGTATGTGTTCATGTTATCTGATCAGCTCAGATTGGGTAATCAGTTCTGACGACAATATCTATTTTAGCAGAAATCCCCATCTTGCTTATTTATAGATATAATGTAATATTACCATAATAATTAGTTGTCAAGTAAATAATAAAGGTGTTAGTAATTTTCAGTTACATAATAATTGGTTATAATTCGTTAGTTAACGACATTGTGCCGTTTACTTAAACTAAGTAAAAAAAGTTAACTTAAAGGAGGACAAAGAATGACATGATTAATAATCAAAACAAGGAAGTAAACTTTGATGTACGGGAAACAAGTAAAATGGCAATAAAGAGGCATGATTCAGGACCGCGATTGATGCATAAGTCAAATTATAGGTGGAAAGCGTGAGCTGTGCACTATAGAAAGGACACGATCGTCAAAAATGTAAAGAACAAATATATATGTTTAAGTAGACATGACTTGTCAAACGTGTCGAGGCTTGCTTCAATTGTTAACATTAATGTTGTTATCTGTTTAAATTGGAATTTTATTATATTGGGTAATTCAGATTCATAAGATGCAGATTTATGGCTTAACAATGCCGCGTACAAATATTAATGAGAAGCGAAAGTAAACGAATGTTTAACTGACTATGCATTATCTATTAAGTCAAGATATATTAAATAACATGCAAAATCATTTAGATAGTATTAAAAGTTTTTATTATCGGATGTTAATCGGGTGTTATTGACTCTGATGTTACTTTTGTGCCAATGTTTAATCGATATTTTACTGGAGGTGTTTATTTGCAGCATGCTTTCCAGTTTCCATTGCGTTGTATATTTGCTTTACTAAGGAATGAAATTAACACTTGCTTGTACACCTGTAATCACGAACAGGTCCACACAGCGCCTCCGGTCAATTTGTTTTATATACATCGCAAAGAGCAATTATGACCATTAAAGCGATGTCCAGCTAATTTTGGTGGAGCAAAATCACAGAGAAATGCATGGATAGAACCACAGAAACACCGGCGCACCGCAGGTCAGTCGGAAGACTTTTCCACATTAGGTCATTGGCCCAGAACAGGATTCGAACAAGCAGTCAGAGGAGTTATACGTCGGCGTGTCGGCTAGTACGCGCAAAGTCGGCGCATCTACATGTCTTTGACACAATGTAATTATACACCAGAAAATATTTGTTTGTCTTGAAATGGGGCAATTTGCGGAATGTTTAAGTGTGGCCGTTTTAAGAGAAATATATATAATTAATACAGTTTCCTCTAAACAAGTTACAACATTTTGATTATTTTTTTTGAATGGGTGCGAGATTTATACACCCCGGTCATGGGGGTTTCGCCGACTGACCGGTCCAATGTAGTAACATTTGTTGTTGTTTTTTCATTTTATGGTCAATGTCCCGTATAAGTTATTGGTCGCTTTTTAATTTTGTTTGTTTACTTTTTTCTAGTGGTAGTTCAAATGTTTAATATGTGTAGGTCGGTCTCTTAAGACCGTTTCTTATTTTTCTATTCATTTAAAGGATTACCATATAATAGGTGTCATATTCTTCTACCTGGTTAAAACAATGGCACAGTGGATTGTCGCTGATCTTTGAATAATTATACAATGAGTTGATAAGATAAAATGTGAGTGTGAAATAAAAGTGTGAACTGTTTTGTATTTCAATTGCCAGGCATTGTTATCGTATGTTGAACGCGTTAGAGTAAAGTATAAACACTTCCCGTGTTTTACGTCCAATACGTATTGCAAAACGGTTTTCAAAATGCATTATTTATTCATTTGCTTGTAGTTTGTTATATTTTTTCATTCATTATTGATGAGTATGTTAGTATTACATGTACTTTATTGGGTTTTTATTGGATGTCGTGTTTTTTTTTCTTTTAATTTCGAAAAGCTGGAATTGCCGAGAGAACTGTTGGTGATGTTGTTGTTGTTTTAATTCAGCTACTATTATAATTATGTTTTTATAAAGGTCTTTTATATTTATTCACGCCAACTGTGTTGCTTTCTTTTTTTAACTTTAAGCGGTAGTATTGCTGACACCATAATGAATATAAAGACGGAAAGAGGACAGCTTTGACGTAATCCATTGGATATTCTAAAAGGTAATGAGGTTCACTGATTATTCAAGATTTGTCACGAAACATTTCAGAAGAGTGTGAATACCAAACCTATTAAATATTGCTGAAAACAAACGCATTAAGCATAAAGAAACATTCTACAGTATCAAAGGCCTTTTTCAAAGTGTAATATGTACAATATGCTGATATGATCTAGAGCATTGTCAGTGTTTTAAATATGACATCCGTTTAAATTAATTATTTATTATCTTTAAATATCCTATGGAACTGTGTTTATTAGTATTGATTATCAAGACTATGTGCTATGTTTTTAGCAATTTTATAATCAATATTTAACGTTAGATTAAGGTAGGGCTCAAAATTGCCGACTGAAACATTATTCAAGGTATACAAAATTTCGTAATAATTGCATTCCGCTGATACTATTCGACAGTAGTGGCAAATCTCTTATGTCTTCATTGAAAGAAAATATAATTTAGAATTTTAAGATTTAAAAGATTATTTGTGTTTTTCTCATCATTATAAAGAAGTTTAGCTCTTTGGCACCGACTGTTTATAAATAGAAAGGACTTCTCTTTTATTTTTCATATTCGGTTTCGTCGATTTTGGTACCAATTTATTTTTGTTTGTTAAATGTTTTTTTTTATGTTTATTTTTGCTTGTTTTTGTTGTTGTTTTGTTGTTGTTGTTTTGTTGTTGTTGTGTTTTATTGCCGTTATTTGTTGTTGCTTTGTGGAAGGGTGTTCATAGTTTTTATATTATAGCTGAGGTTATGTTCAGGTTTTTGTTTTTGTTTATTTTATTGTTTTTTATTTATGAGATCTTTGATATATGAATTGTGTCTCGTTCGTCTTATTTGTAGCATGCTAAAAGTGTCCAAGTCAGGTAAGAGGTATCAGGTAAAAGAAAGTTAAAGAAACCCCAATTACAGCATTGCTCTTTTAATATGATTATATAAAATGATTGATTTATGCACACATAAATCTTTGTAGTCTAGCGTTGTCTGAAGTAAGGGAGATAATTCCAACATAAGTTAACAATGGGATAAACGAGTTAGGACCCATATGTGCTTGTACAATAAGTAACATGCCATACAGATATGGACGACATGTGGTCAGTAAAAACTGAACATTTCGGATAAAGCGATTTGTGATAGTAATAAGATTTTACTGGATGCTTTGACTTGTACCTAATTTTTTTAGATATGCAGGTGAATATAATATAAATCTTGTGACAGAATACACATTTTATAAAACATATTAAAATTGATGCAGATCATTATTTGTTTATTTAACTGAAACAAATCTGAAATGATAAATTTAAAATTTGAACTGTTTCTGCTGGTGTTCTTGTTGTTTTTGTTGATGTGGTAGTTGATGTTGTTGTTTTGGTCATTGTTGTTATTGTTGTTATTGATGTTGTCGTCGTCATTGTTGATGTTTTCACCTTTGTTGTTGTTCTTGTTGTCGTCTTTGTTGTTGTTGTCATATATCTGTAAAATTTTGCTAAAGTTATAATGTGTTCGTAAAAAATAAAGTTCGTAACATATTTGTTGTGCATTTGCAAATCTTTTTCATACTAAAGTTCGTTAGATAAAGAAGATTTCGGTTTTGCTATTTTATGAAAATGGGCAAATCAATTATTTAATTATCTATATGCAATAATGTTACTGTGGAGAAGTAACGAATGTTTGTTTAGAATAATTATATAATTTGCCAGTGCTTAAAATAATTAATTCAATTATTTTTTTGAGAATACTTATTAATTTACTTGAAAATAGACGTCGTTGTTAATTTGCTGGTTTAACTCGAAGCTTGAAAACATCCAATTTCTGCTTCCTCGCCCTGAAAAGTAAATGAAACATTTGTTGTTTTTCTTGTTGTTGCAGTTGTTGACGTTGTTGTTGATGTTGTTGACGCTGTTTTGTTGAAATGAATTAAGTTGAATATGTTTTTTGTTCTATTTGGCTTCTGTAAAAATGTACTTCAATATCTCGTCTCTTAACTTATTCTTTAAGAGCATATGAAATAAAATTGCACCAAAGTTATATCGACCTCAAAATATACCACCTCGCGAAAAATAATGATTGTACAGTATAACAAACTATCATAAGTGAACAACTTTATAGTGTATGAAAACATTTTTTATGACATTAAATCATGTTTTCGTGGTTCTTGATTTCTGAAGTAGTATTTGGATAATTTCTAAACAGTTATATATTAAGATAAATTAAAATGAACGTACCTCAGCAGAAACCTTGGCGCAGCCTTTCAGATTTTTTAAGTCCACATTGTAAACTTCGGCGCAAACTTGCACATCTTCTATCTCAATACATTGAGGATCAGGGTTTTCGGCTGGTGATTATCAAAAGCACGAAATACATATGTAAGCATCATTATTATCATCATTATCATCATCATCATCATCATCATCATCATCATCATCATCATCATCATCGTCATCATCATCAACAACATTATCATCATCAACATCATCATCAGCAGAAGCAGCAGCAGCAGCGGCAGCAATATCATCATCGCAACATGCATCTCCGCCTCCATCATTATCATCGATGTTATAATAATCATCATCACCATCATTATTTTTATCACCAGCACCACCGGCATATCATCATGATCATTTAAACCACCGCCACCACCACCACTACTGCCATCACCATCATGACAAACATCATTACAATCTTCATCATCAAAAGCATCACCACCTCCACTACTGCCATCACCAGCATTGCAAACATTATCACAATTTTCAACAGCAGCAGCATCATCATCATTAACACCATCTCCGCTAGCAGCATCATCATCATCATCCCAAGCAGCAGCAACTCACTGGTGACGTCAATCGACACTGCGTCTTCTCCGTCAGCTGTGATATCGACACTGAATCCACCGGTAATCTTTGTGGCGGCAGCACACACTGGAAAAAAGTCATATTTTATGTCCTTATTGTTCTACCTTTGTAACAGACGCCCGTTGGCGACCACATTGTTTATTGGGTTTTCCCTATCAACAATAATTCAGTTATCTGCAGACGGCGTCCACTTGAAGCAGATATTCCGTCGCCTTCATTGTGTAAAGCATGCCGTGAACATCTTGCATGATACCACACCCAGTCACATTACCCTGACACCAGGCCAACTAGACGGGAATTAGCCTTATATTTGATTGAGCGTTGGCAAGGGAAATATAACACTACTACTTTTAAGGTCTTTGATATATCGTGGTCCGGGATCGACTCCGGGTCCTCCCGTACGCGAGCACATAGTGTCAACGAGAAATAGAGACTCAACTCATCATCTTACCTAGTTCGAATCCCGGTCAAAGCTCACATATTGGCAAAATTTCCAGCTGCCTTGAAGTGTGTTGGCCAGTGCACCCAGACATTTGTCTAGGGTAACGTCTCCTCCAATTATTGCTGCTCGTCTGCACTATGACCTTAATTTGTCTCACTACGATGCATTTACAATAGGTCTAAGTTTTAAATGAGCCATACCTATTCTTATAAGAATGCATCGCCGGACTCCCACGACTGATCCATTCCGTTATTCTCCATTCATCGCTCGTGGGGTATTTACTTCAAGTTTCGTCATTTCTGGTAATGATATCCATTGGTCGCTTCATAATCCGATGAAGATTTTTGTCCAATGATAAATCTTCTTATTTTATTGTTTGGGCTTGCCACCCAAAATGACGTCATCAATGCAAATAGAATTCAAGTTTCCAGATATTTAGCTACCTTTGCACGTAGCGGACATGTTTTGATTGGCTGTTGTCTATTCAAATTTAACTCTCAATACGGCGATAAGGTAGATACAAATCCCACGGTGTATGAATGGAGTGAAACGTATTCAGTAACCGTGGGCTCCGACGATGATAAGAATGTGGTTTGATCTCTATTACATTCGACTACGAATGTGAATAAATCGACCATTACAATATCCCTTTTATATCCTGTGATTTCGAGGTAAGAGTTAGGGATGTTTTGTTTAGGTTTTCGCATTTAGAGTCCAAAAGCTAAAGGCGTAGAGACATGGCATGGTATCTCAATGGCGAAGAGAACAAGAAATATACATTGTTTTTCCTACGGTGTCACATTGCTAGATGCCTGTAATGTATGTGCTGGAAAAAAGAGGCTCTGATATGAGTGTTGATTAGATACTGAAAATCGAGTTTCGTATCATTTTAGACAACGAGTTTAATATTGTCAGTATCTAATGAACAAGAATATTAGATTATGTTTATCACATTACCAAAACACCGGATGTTTTGTTGTTGTTGTTGTTTTCAACTGGATTGTCTTTTTTATAGTATGAACAGTCGGCCTTGACCTGTGAAATTATGTTTGGGAGAATCTGCCCAAAAATAGTTCCACTATTTACTAGACCATTTTCCATAGATAAGGGGACAGATTGGTTTATAACATGATTAAAATGTTGTTGTTCTTTTATTATTTAAAATGAAATTTCCAACAAACTGCATAAAACTGCGACAACAAAGTGATAAGGAAATGACATTTACACTACACTACACTACTTAATTGGGTCACACTACGATAATTAATGTGTTACCAAGAATAACCTCAGGTGGTAAAGCGTCGGCTTGCGGATCGGGAGGTCGTGTGATCGAACCCCGGCCGGGTCTAACCAAAGACTTAAAAGTTGGTAGTAGTGGCTTCCCTCCTAACGCTCGGGGCTAAGGGGACAGCATTACGCCTGACTCGTCGGTGTCAGAATAATGGACCGGCCGGGTTCAGTCCTTGGGCACCCCATACGTGCCCCTGTGCTATAATGATAGAAATGTCGCTGCGCAGTATCGGCAAAAATGCCGGCTAATCCCAATCCCATCCCCAAAATAACGCATGGGTCTTACATCACGCTCGCGAGGTAGGTTTGTGTGATGAAAGTGTGTCTGTTAACTGAGTACATGAGAAAAGCTCAACCTCTAAACTTTTTGGGACATTGACATCCGGGAGCTTTTAAGAATACTGGCATTTCTAATTTGGCGTGAAGTTTTGCAAACACTAAGTAAATGTGCTTTCTTTTACTGAACTACGTGTATTGCAAGTATTCGAATGGGAATTTGACAATACCTTATTACGTCGGTTCACTTTATAATTGTGTTACACTAACGAATATCATTTTTAAAGGTGGTGTCAGACAGTTTGGACCTAAGCCTTACTTTAAAAAAAAAAGAATTAAGTAAAGTTTGCCTGAAAAGTTCTTGCAAAATTTCCTATCCGAGCCACGCTGCTCAGTTGGGTATTTTTAAACAGAGAAACTCACGTGATCACTTTTAATATCACATGACAACCATACCCATTCGGGCTTTAAGCTCTTGAGTCGATGTCAATTTTTAGCTAAAATCACAATCATGCTTTATTAGAGATTTGAAAAATTGGACATTTAAAACGACTGAATTCACGATTTGTGCTGTTTTAAACATGTTATTATGTTATGAACGACTGAATTCACGATTTGTGCTGTTTTAAACATGTTATTATGTTATGAACGACTTAATTCACGATTTGTGCTGTTTTAAACATGGGGTTATGTTATAAACGACTGATTCCATGATTTGTGTTCTTTTAAACATGGGATTATGTTATAAACGACTGAATTCACGATTTGTGCTCTTTTAAACATGGGATTATGTTATAAACGACTGAATTCACGATTTGTGCTCTTTTAAACATGGGATTATGTTATAAACGACTATATTCACGATATGTGCTGTTTTAAACATGGGATTATGTCATAAACGATTGAATTCACGATTTGTGCTGTTTAAAACATGGGATTATGTTATAAACGACTATATTCACGATATGTGCTGTTTTAAACATGGGATTATGTCATAAACGATTGAATTCACGATATGTGCTGTTGTAAACATGGGATTATGACATAAACGATTGAATTCACGATTTGTGCTGTTTTAAACATGGAATTTTGTCATAAACGACTGAAATCACGATTTGTGCTGTTTTAAACATGGGATTACGTCATAAACGACTGAATTCAAGATTTGTGCTGTTTTAAACATGGGATTACGTCATAAACGACTGAATTCAAGATTTGTGCTGTTGTAAACATGAGATTATGTCGTAAACGACTGAATTCACGATTTGTGCTGTTTTAAACATTGGATTACGTCATAAACGACTGAATTCACGATTTGTGATGTTGTAAACATGGGATTATGTCATAAACGACTGAATTCACGATGTGTGCTGTTTTAAACATGTGATTATGTTATAAACATACTTTACTTAAATTAAAGTATAAATGCATCTGCATGGATTCTGACTATATATCCCAGACGAGAAGTAAGGAACTGTAATTGTATAAGATGTACGCAAACTGCCGGATACCACCTTTGAAAGAACCATCATCATCATCATCATCATCATCATCATCAGTATCATCATCATCAATATCATCATCACCGATACTCTATTGCTATCTTTGGGGTATTCAATGTCATTTGTACCGATAAACTGAGAAATGTGCAAAAAGGTATAAGTGTAGAGCAGTCACAACATGACATGCATTTATCTATTTACATTATTAATAACTAATTATTATTATTTACCGAGATCCGACATTAGGGGACATTGGATAATGGTTATTTTTCACAATTTGTAAGTCTTACCTATATCTCTATTGTTACTTTGACAGTTTCCATTTATACATATGTCAACTACTTTCAAAATAAAACATAATCGTTTTTTATGAAAAAAAAAAAGATCTTATAAAATGCTAAATTCTGACTGTATTCTAAATACATATCTATTTCTTTGTGACAACTTCTTGATTTATATTTTATATGTGCTTGTAAAGGGTTATTTCTTTAAATAAAAATATATCTATATATCTCAAACGTTAGACAATAGAATCATCAGATGCACTGTTATTATTTCCCAATCTTTAAATAAGAACATTGGAGATTCTGGCTAAAATAGTTACCGACGTCAAAGCTGATTACTGGGTAGTACATGTAAAAAAATCTCAAAAATAAGAGACCACGTGGTTTTCTTAGTTTAAAAGTAGTTAACTTTGCAGCGTGGTTGGGATAAGAAAAAACATGTTTGTACTGACAAAAGGGTTATTATGCTTTACGTTTCACATGGATGTAGCGCATCAATAAACAGCATTTACGAGGCACCCGATTAGTAAATCCTCTGACTGCTGAGCCTCTCACCGGGAGTCCAGTTCGGGGAGAAGGACTTAATGTGAGGTTTTCCATCGGACTTGCTGTTCGCCGGTGTTTCAACCCATACATGTGTCTGGGGTCTTCCTACACCAAAAAGCGGGACGTTGCTGCGATGTATTTCAAAAACAAAACACACACACAAAAAAACATTCTGTGGGATTGTTTTTGCTCAGGTAACATCCATGTATTTTGTTGAATGATAAAAAACAAAATGGTCCAAACTGTTGGATACCACCTGTAATGGTACTGTTTTAAATACCATCTGCATAACAAGTATAGCTAAAAATAATTTCACTTACCGTTGTATCCGTAGATATCGTTGCAGACTGTAGACGGGTCTTGTCTTAATTTCGCCAAGAGTGATTTCAGTGATTTTACTTCATAGGTGCCTGCCTCAGCTGCGTAGAAATACATGACTTGACATAAAATAGTTCCAAAATTATGTGTATTGCCACATGGGCTAAAAGAGTTATAAAAGTGTTATTATTTTCTCTTAGCTCAACTGACTTAGGACTACATAAGATAAGTTACATGACAGGAAAAAAGTAGTTCTGAAGTTTGCTTTGAAATGGTGAATGAATGATTTGAACCTCATTTTGTAACTTTTTTTATTGATCCCAAACTATTTTTGTTGAAACATTTAACATGCTTACACAAATGAAGCACACTATTGCATATTTTTTATCTTGATGAAAACATGAAAACATGTATATTCGTCATACAATAGAACAAAGAAAATATTGGTAGCTTAAATATACATGGCATTTTAAAGTCAATTTCTTCTGTTGACTGCTTAGGTCAAAGTAAGGGTCTCTGACTGCGTATATATATCTAGTATAAATCTACTGCGGTAAAGTTGAAAGGACTTTGATTCATACCGCCACCCACCCCTCCGACCCCCCACACGGCCCACCACCAACATTTTCAGGATCCGCCCCTAAGGTAAGAAACTATTGTTAGTGTGTCAATAACCTTTTTCTAACATACCAGTATTTTAGTTAAATCAAACGTATTTATAAATCATGTTATGCATACCTTAAACTTTACCGAGTAAAGTCGGCCTCAGACCTTAAACTATGTTGATGTTGCCCACACAAGTTTATCATGATAATGTTACAAATTATGAGCGGGACGATGTCTACAAGTTCAAATATATCTTAGTATTGTATCTCATGTTCGGTCAGATTTGTAATTTGGAGCCAATGCAGCACGATGTTACTTTTCCGATTGATTGAAATATCATGTGATAGAAGACAAAATTAAAAATGCATATACTTTTATGCTACCTTTTTGAGAATTTGATATTTCTTTATTGCGGACCTACCTTGACAAAATGCGTTATGAAGTTAAAGATAAAAATACAGTTTAAAAGTAAAATATTTATAAAAGGTATATTTACTTTGAGCGCAAGATTAGACAAAATCAATGAGTACCCACAATTTACATTTTGGTTGAGAAGTAAGGGATGTACAACTTCTGCCCATGGGTGGATCCGGGGGGAGAGGGGGAATGGGTGCATCCCTGCCCCCACGACCCCACGAACCAGGTAAAAGAGTAGAGTTGTGAAAACACGTATATGTAAGCTTATGAAATACTAAGCTTTTAAAGTAAATTGTGTCTGTTGACTGGTTAGGTGGTTTGTATTTAAAGGTGGTATCCCATAGTTTGAATCAAAGATTTTTCTCAAATAAACAAATAAGTCAGTGTTACCTTAAAGATACTGCAAAATATTGTCCATTGATGTCCTACATCTGTGCTAATAAGCAAACATAAATCCTCACTCACCATTGTAAACACGTATTTCCTATCTGAGCCACGCTACAGAGTTAGTTATTTTTAAACCATGAAAACCACATGATATCATACTTAAGACTTCGCCTTATATTGTCATCCGGGTAATCCGCTTTGATGTTTTTAGATTATACCACTATTATTTTTATAGATTTGAAAAAAGTGAACAATGAGAATAATTTCTTCGCAATTAGTGACTAACAATATATGTACTGTTTAAAACCTTCCTTACTTAGACTAAAGTATTGATTTTGCAGATAGTATTGCACACATTCGACAAAGTAGTGCCAATAAGGAAGATATAGTTACATGCATATGATATAGACAAACTGTTGAATACCACCTTTTAAAATAAACAGTAACGACCACTCTTTATTACGATAATTTCATATACAGCTATCTTTTTTTAACTCACCTTCAAACACAGGCCCCTTCACGAACTTAAGCATACGGCACTGAGCCTCCTGCCCGATGAAAGCCACAATCAGCAAAACAGTCGACACTGTCTTCAATCCTGCCATCCTTCTTTTCTCTATTCCTTCCTACACTCAAATAGTATCAATCTTTATCGAACTCCAAAGATCCCGAGTGCTGCTTTTTCTGACAACTGATTACGTGGTACATGTATACCATGCAAATCGACACATCTCAGAGCCTCGTGTCCAATATTTTCAAGCAGGCCTGTTAACGTACTTCAAATGAAAATGTGGTGGTTGTTGTCAGTGCAGGGGCGGATCCAGGACGTTTTTTCAGGGAGGTAGTCATAAATGAGCAAGAATTAGGGGAGATAACCCTGCCGGAGGCGGAGGTAATCGGAACTCTTCGGGTAATTCCGTACTCGGGACAATCATCGCTCGCATGTATCTTGTTCAATGATACTTGCTGAATTCAAGATCGTTTTATTCGGCGGAAGTCGGAAGAAGATTATACCTAAAATGTAATTCGCACAAAACATGAACAATGGCATCGTTTGACAGCCCCATGTCAGCTGCACTGGGTAAATTAAAATTGGATAATTTAAATTTGAAACCGCCACAAATTAAAGATTTACAAGCATCCTACTATAGTGAGCTGCCACCGGAGCTGCCATCTTTGTTTTGACATCTGTCACAGAAGTAGTCCTATTTAGGAAAATGACCAAAGTGATCCGACTATCTACATACATTCGAGAAATGATTGGTGAATTTTCCGAGGTGTTCCGATTGGAGGCGGAGGGTGAAAGGGGTCTGAGGTCTGGGGGACATGCTGCTCCAGAAAACTTTTGAAATGTAACAGCCAAATGGAGCCATGTCTGCATTTCAGAACCTGCTAGAAACGTTTTCCATGAATCCAAACTGTATTCTCGGCGACATCTATAATAAGATCTTTCCGTGCGATAAGGGAAGAGATCAAATTGAGCGAGAACCCGAGGTACGATCAGTGTTAGGATTCCTAGAGAACATGATCCTACAGGCGGATTATTTATATTTATATTTAGTCATAATACTGCCATTTCCTGAATTTCAGATGTTTGACAGACCTTCGTAAAAAGTATGTTTTTACACAAACAGTTTCATTTCAATGCGTTTTCTTTCGTCTTTCCTGTAGCACTGGACACATGTGTGACAATAATAATACTAATGCCATAAAGATGTGACTCACCCTTAAAGGTTAAAAACATACAATTATGGAATGTATGATTGACAATTTTACCGGGAGGAGTAGACCCGCTTTCCACCTCTCGTTAAATCCGCCCATCTAAAATAATAATTTGTTAATATGCAGACATCTCAAGGATCCACTTAAATCGCAATCATGCTATGTAAGTTCTCCTTGAAGTGCGTTGTAAAAGCTTAAGTACCATCTTCAGTATACACTTCCTTAACAAATGGTAACATCTGTAATAATGTTTAAAGTTGCAGTGCTGACCAGGACAAAACCGTACTATGTAAAAACAAAACATAAGCTTAAAACGAATAATAGATATGTAAGGAAGTCAAGTATGTAGTAATTCGACTATATGCGTTTAACTTTCCCACATACACACGATATTTGATAGTATTTTCATAGACAAAATAATTCTAATTTCACTTTGCACGCCGTCATTCGTTGAAAGTCGTTGATAAACTTATCCAAAAGTGCCCGTATGTTAATATAAACAATTACAAATGTAGTTTGGTTCCCAGCTCCTATCTGTTACAGAACTTTTCGTGCCAAACAATATCGCGCCACGTAAAATTCGTACCAATTCGGGTAACATACACAGGCACACGCCGTTTTGTTTGTGTACTATGATATGGACTACACGTGTCATCCAACTAGACCAGCACTACTTACGCAAAGAAAAAAATGCAGCACATGTCAGTCAGAGAAACGGTTTTATAAACTTAAAAATACATTTAGAGAACCAGTAACATTTATGTATCTATATTTATTACTATTAATTTTGCTTTTTGTAACTTTGTCTATTTTACATTCAGAAAATACTTGTAATTTCAATAACTTATTCGCATAACACTTGCAGTATAATGTACCATTGACTTACCAATCATCTGGTAACCAATTTGAAAATGAAGTACAGTGCCGGATCCAGGATTATTTATAGGGTCCTAATTGAGAGAGCACTAGAGGTGCTTACCGTGTTAGATGGGTCTGCAAGGCATGCTCTCCTACACAACTTTTGAAATGTAGCAAATATGCAAAATCCTATCCAGTATGTCCCAAAAATAACTATCCTGTTAAAGCATGGTGCACGCTGTCATTTCAAATAATGCATACCCTATCAGTGCAGTACATTATTCTATTATTGATGATGCTTTGCATAATCTAAGCCGGGGCCTCCCGTACCTGGAGCCTAAGCTTTACTAATTGCGCTACCAGGTCCGGTAAACAATGCGTGCATTTAAAATATGCATATCTATCTGTTTGTTCGTGTTTCAAATGAACGCCAACATTCAATGGACAGTTGCTAAAATATGCTGTAATTGTCTTATGCACAGTAGGAAAAACAATAAGGTGCAGAATCGATTTATACAAATATTAAATGTAATTGGCAAGTTCATATATAGTCATGAGCCTTACATAGTTACAGGTACACATGACAGCACGTAGCAAGTATGCGTCTACATTTCTGTTCATTACGGAAAAACAAAAAAAAAAAACTTGAACTAACCTTTAAAAAGAGTACCACAAGACAGAGCAAAATACAACCGTCAATAGAGCAATTTGAAACCAACTGCTGTGCACTCTTGTGCAATGCAGTATGGCAAAGTATTGGAATGCATTCTGGATTATTGCAAGAAAACCTGAAATTAAAGTAAACAAAATAAAAATAATCTTAAATTCTGCCAAACTGCTGTGCACTGTTGTGCAATGCACTCTGGCATTATTGTGGACCGCAATCTGGGTAATTGAAAAAAAAAACACAACATATATTATAACATATAATATAAAAATTAACATCAAATATACTCAACAATAAATGTCATTTGTGTAGAAAGGACCATTGCTCAAAAATTAGAAGAGAATGGCGACAGTTCTTGAACACTGAACTCTGTTCAGTAACATATAAACTATGAAGTTTCAAGTCAATGGCTTCGATAATGTAGGAGTGTGGTCTAGACAAACATAAGGTACACAAATTGAACTAAGGACAATAACTTCAAAATTATGAAGTGTACAGTGCTGGTTTGTATGCACTGCACTCAGTCTAACTGAGATCTATCCACCTGCGAAGTTTCAAGTCAATAGCGTTGATAACATATAAGTTATGCTCTCAACAAGAAAATAAAACAAAGGGGCATAATTCCAAAATCATGAAGTACAGAGTTATGTTTCCTGTGCACTGCACTTTGTCTCAATAAGACCTATCTATGTCTCAAGTTTCAAGTCAATAACTTTGATAATGTAGGAGTTATGCTC
The DNA here is from genome assembly GCA_007844125.1 of Sinonovacula constricta. NCBI lineage: Eukaryota > Metazoa > Mollusca > Bivalvia > Cardiida > Solecurtidae > Sinonovacula > Sinonovacula constricta. The sequence continues at coordinate 39,095,220 of CM017570.1, forward strand.
CGGACAACAAAAATAAACAAAGGACAATCACTCCACATCACGAATTGCAGATTGATGGTTCATGTGCACTGCAATCCGCCTCAATGAGATCTATCCACCTATGAAGTTTCAGGTTAATAGCTTTAATAGTGTTAGAGGTATGCTCCAGACAAACATCTACATGTCGCACGATCACCAACCCACCTGCCCGCCCACCTGCCAATGGTGATACCATAATACATCCAGTCTTCAAAGGGTGTATAAAAATGCATCAGTTCCAAATTACAACAGGTAAACTTACAAAAAAAATAAACAAATGAAACTGAAAGAGTACAGAAATAATAACTTCATGAGTTAAAATAGTTGAAAATGTTAAATCATCAGGAATAAACCAACCAAATTGTTCCTAAGCATATACTTTTCTAATACCACAATGGAGTTGTGCAATGTATACAAACATATATGTCTACATCAAACAACACTAAAATAGATTTTTGCCAAAATCCTTGTTGTAAATCAAGTCATTGTGAATATTTAGTTCTACTTGTATTATGCTAATAAATAATAAAAAGATAGCCACGAGGCCCTATATCACTCACCTAAGTGCTTTTAGACAGATCAATATTGAACAATCTTGATACAAGGCCATCAAAGGAATAAATAAACCAAATTTCAAAGCTCTATCTTTTGTGGTTTCCTATACTTATATTGAAAATGGCTACACCCATTATGGCCATGCTTACAGATTAAACTGTTGTGAACATCCTTGAAACAGGACCACCCATGAAACATGTAAACCACATATGAAGGCTCAAGATCTTGTAGTTTCTGACTAGAAGGTTTTCTAAGTTTTTCTATATAGACATAAATGGAAAATTACCACACACCTTGCAACCAGGTTTTTTGACAGATCAGAATTACTTGAACAGTCTTTATACGGGGCCACCCAAAGGACATGAATACTAAATATCAAGGTTCTAGCTCTTGCAGTTTCTGACAAGAATATTTTCTAAGTTTTTTGCGTCATAAGCTCATTTCTACTTTGACAAAAAGGTACACCTGCAGCTAGACCATTTTAATAGATGACTTGCAACTTCAACTAAATTCAAGATCAAATATAGACTAAACTGAATGTAGGGAAATCATTAAACTGACCTGATGTATATGCGTGTTTCTAAAAATAGCATTATATGTTCTCCAGACACTAAAAACCAAGACATCTTATGAACACATATCTCAACTATGGGGTCTTGGAATACTGGGGACAAATACTCCTTAAATCAAGGATCTCTATCATGGATAGAGGCTACATTTTTATTCTATCAATCTGTCAGGACTGTAGGATACTTCACAACAGCTCTCCATTGTAATGGTCATGTTCATTCTCTTTGCTGGATTCATCACCCATATGCTTATTTTCTTTTTCCACATTCCCTTTAATCTGTAAAATAACATTTCATTTTAAGTATATTTTAGCTGGCAAATAACTATAGTATCATAATATGTTTAATTCTTAATTGGTTTTAGACTTATAGCATAAGGAGTACAGTCACAGACATCTAACTCCATTTACTTACTGGGCCCTTACTGTGTGACTTTATTAAGTCCATTTAGAGCAAGGACCAGATCTATAATAGCTTGATGTATCTTAAATGATCACATTGTGTTGTTGCTATTTAATATCATAAATAATAGTTTCCATATCAGATGCTACAAAGGTGCAAGTGGAAATCTTCTAGGCCTGCATTATTTCTAAAATGTATGAACATAAAATAAATCAATATATCATAACATAAACTAAAACAGTTTCTATATAATAACCAGAAATACTAATCCCTGGTAATATTTTGCCTGAATAATTTTAAGTCTTTAAGTTTCAAAACTTTAATCAATAAATTAAGATTTTCTTCCTTAGAAATGATAACAATATTATTTACTGTTTTAAAAAAGAGTTAAAACCTTTTATTTTACAAGTATTATAAAAGTTAAACATGAGTTGCTTCTTAACATTTAACGTGTAAATGAAAAGATGCTAAAATACCACAAGTTCAATAAAATAACAAGTTAACATAACTTTGGCTAACCTGATTTTTTTCTGGGATGGTACCAGCCAACAGTTCAATAAATGATATGCTGGTGCTGCCAGTGTTTTTTTTGCATTCCTCATCACCCATTCTCTCATGGCTGCAACCACATAACCAATCATGAATAGGGTTGATAAATGTTATGTTGTTATATCATGAAGAATACCTGTTTAAAAGAAACATAATTTCTGTAAGTAGTACCATTGTTCAGTTATACCTAATTATAGGTATTTATATACCACATGTATAGTCTTGAAACTGTAACTTGTAGTAGTAGCAACAACAGTAGTAGGGTTGGTTAATATTCTGCATCATCATATTCCCCTTCTGTCTTGGTGATTTTTATGTCTATCAACAAGTTATAAAATATGCACAAATGCATGGATATTGATTGTTAGAAAGATTAAATAGTAAAACATTAACAGTTTACTAGTGCTAGGGAGGTTAAACACCATTTCACTGTCTTGTTTTTCATGTTTTATTTAAGTATCTGTCTTTCAAGTAAAAACTTTGCAGTAACACAACATTGTTAGCCAACTAGTTTGCTTTTACAAAAGAACTGATACTTGAATAAAAAATGAAGGAGAAAGGAAAGTGAAATAGTGTTGGATCAAGGCTCGGACCAGGAACCCCTGGTTTAGTCATGTGCTGTCTGTATGGACCAGTAATCATATAAACCTATGTAACGTGTATACCTGTTGTTTTGACTCACAGTAAATTGGTAAACAAGACATACAAATAAACGTGTAAAATTTTGTCAAAGTAAATAGTCAATATTACGGTAATATTTAAAAGCATGAATACATACTCAAACAGATCCGCAAATGACAGGGTTGCTCTCTTTCTCTCTCTCTCTCTCTCTCTCTCTCTCTCTCTCTCTCTCTCTCTCTCTCTCTCTCTCTCCTCTCTCTCTCTCTCTCTCTCTCTCTCTGATGTATCTCCTCATTGACATGTAGGTTGAGTTTCTGGAAGTTCAAATTATTTAACAATATATTTCCGTTTAATAAGTAATATACTTTTAATTACATGAAATCTTCTTTGTATATGCTGTGGACAATAAGCTTTGTTGTGTATGTGTTAATTTTCTGTGAACAATAAACCGGGCCCGACAGTAGCCAAGCAGTTAGTGGCTGATTTGTATCTCCTCAGCGACTCACTGCATGAGTATCTAGTGCTATTTGAATAAGAACTTTCAAGTGGTGAGGTTTTCCAGCTAACCAGCAGTGCACCAGTGGTTCTACCTAAACATAAGTCTGGGTTGACCTTCACTAATAATTAGCTGGAGTTTGCCAAAATGATCAAGGCTCAGACTGTGTTTGTGGTTGTATCAAAAACAAAATCTAAATTCTTTCCTACTTTTATCAACATAAAATGGAGGTTATGCTCTGAAGTTTTAATCAATTAAAAACTTTTTTAATTTAATCAGATTTAAAGATGCAATCGATCAATGGGTTTAGGAGCTCTGAGGTTCTGTGTTTATATCCAGGCACAAAATACCCAATTCATTAAAAAAGGTCGAGGTATGGTAACCTTGCTAATCCCTCATGAGTATTTCCATGACTGATTGGCCTAGAGTAAGTATAATATGACTGGATCTGCTATCATGTTATGGAGTTCATTTCATGCATTTTCCAATAAAGGCAGCACTGTATGCCCTAAGTCTGGGATAACTGACAAGACAGGTGGGTAATTATTGATTAACTAAACAAATTTATATTTTTCCCACCAGTTTTAAAAAGAAAATTTACATGTTTGTTTTGTTGACTCACAGTTCAATTTTTGTCACAAGTGGGAAAATATATTGATGATTTTCCCAGTTGAGTGTATGAACATATATTGATCTTTTAAAATTGACTTAAATGCTGCGCTCAACTTTCTTTGATGCATTTTTGTCTGACCAATGCTACTTTTCAGCCCCAAACATAAACACACTGATGTCACTGAAATGATTAGGTGTCCGAGTTATATAACATGTAACAATAAAAATATAGAATATATTAGGTCATAAAAATGGTTCATTTGCCCTGGCAGTGTATGACTTTAGATACTTGAAGCATAGGATAAAAACCAAGCCAGCAACTAACAGTCATAAACATGGTATGAATAAAGCACCCTTGTCTAAACTCAGCTTGAAAGATATATTCACTGGTGGGTCTGGTGTCAGGATACATAAAATGTGACTAGGTGCAGTATTATGTCTGGTATATTCATTCCATGTTTTTACTGTGAAAACAGCACCGTATATGCTTCAACGGAAAGCTAGTCTGGATGTTTGGACATGTGAATTACCTCATTAACAATTTTTTCACTGAAGTAGAAGTAGTGTCCTTTTAAAGAAGATGGTGGCGCATTCACCGTATTAATATGCTGGGCAGCCTGGTGTTTGTGATAAGAATGAAAAAGACACAGTGAAGGCCATACTAGTCTGGTTTAAGTAGAAACTTTCTGCAGGTTACCAAAATGTTGGTGATGGGATGCTAAACATAATACTTTACAAGCCACAGAATACATATACTTACCTCATTTCAGTTGTAATTCATTTGCCTTCGACAACATTGACATCTCAATTCCTGGTGTCGAAGTAAAATGATAAAATCAGCCTAGGCTTCAAATCGTGTTATCATTTGGGACCATGCAGCTGAAGAGAACAACATATGATGTAAATACAAAAAATGGACTAAGACAGAACATTGTTATTATTTTTTATGTTACCTACTTATCTTATCCTTCACATTTTTATACAATAAATTTATTTGAAATGATGATGTAAGAAATTGTCAGGATATGCAATTTTTAATTCTAAACCATCTTTGTTAGTTTAGTGAGTGCACATGACACAATTTGTCTTGTATGTGATCCGCCCTTCATAAGTTCATATATATTTAAATTATTGCATCATTTAGGACCAATCAGTGTATCTTCTAAGAGTGATGAATAAACATGGCATATAATCCAACATGCAAAGTGTGAAGTTGTTCAAGCTTGTTGGGCAGCAATTATGGCCTAAAAATGATACAAAAATATATATTTCAAATTGTTGGAAATCTAAATTTATTCTCCCATCATAAATGCAGCTTAATACTTAGAAAAGACATAAAACTCATATAGATGCTTTAATGATAAAAAGTATTTTTTAAATCCATTTTATCATTTTTGTTTGAACAACTTCTCAGGCTTAGCACAAAAAATATACTAAAATGAAAAGATTGGTTTACAGGAATAAGAGATATTGTTAAGTGATTTTTTTACATTTTATACAAATGGACTTGGTGCATATTTAGTTAAAATGTCATATCATTTAACCATTTCTAATGTAATTATGTTGATGTCCAGCGTGTTTACTAAGGAAGATTCCAGGTGAATCCACAGCACATGGCTGGTCAGGTAAGTGGAATACCTTAAATATTATTTATCCTGACCAGGACTTGAACCTATTAGATAAAAAGCTACCAGAGGCCATGTGTAAAAAACATTGCATATATTACATATAGTTTATTTTTATGATAAATAATTTTCTACTTATGTGATGATATTATAATATGTTGATAAATGTTAACACCAATTTATTCCTAAAAAAGAGACAATACAAACTATGCATAAGGTATCTCATCTTTGCCTTAATCAGATCAATTCTGAAAACATCAGTAAACTTCTTTATATGGTAAAACGTTGATCATTTAAATTGTGTTAGCTCTGTTGAGAAATAGCCCATGCCGATAACTGGGTACGAACCGTGTTGAGTCCAAATACTAAAATGCGTATGAACAATACTAATATATGCGAAAGAATACTGTATATATAGAAGGAAATTAACATATTAAAGAACAGTATTGACCTGGTTTTATATAACTCTTAGGTACTTTAAATTTCTAATAATGCTTGTACTCGCAGCGCCTACCTGATATTTTTAAGCAGGAACTGGGCTAACTCTCTGTCCGCATTCAGTTTATCTTCCATTGCCATCGTTTTTCAATACATGTGTTGAGAACAAACAAATATTTTGATACAACCATGTGGTCTTCTTTGTTCTCTTTCTTGTTTTTTTTCAGATGGTTTATTTACTTATGGGCTACATTCCTTCTTTGCATGTTATCGATTGATGCACCACGATCACACCAATTTCAACGATTTAACGTACATGTATGTGCTGCGGCCCCAGATATATAAACATATTTCATTTAAAGTCCTTTCTTTTAAAGTTGTTAGACAATGTCGAAGCTAGCCGTGCATCCGTTGAGTAGGACCATAACTGTTTACATAATAATTATTTATACATCACGTGGTTGCTTTTCCGACATTTTCCGATCAAAACCAGGAATAAATCGGAAGCGGTCGTAAGAAAAATGTCTGAATATAAACGACCTACTTAAATTCGAAACGGGTGTTGTATCGGTCAAATATCAACACATCCCAATGCCATCGTGTGCCCATATTCTCCAGAAGTCTAAGTTGAGGGTCCCTTTAACCGATGATGGCCTTATTTTTTACGATTCCTTTACTTTGAAACGGTCGGCACTGCATCTTTAACGTTTAATGAACAACACTAATTTATATCAATGTATCAACCTTTCACACATTTTGTATGGACTTATTCCAGCCAAAGAGTCTCGCTTTGCACGGTTCAAGGAGCAACTGTTACCATTGTTGACCTGTACAACCTTGGCAAATAAGTTTCCTGGTAACCATTGAAATAATATTGAATCATCTTTAAATGTTGAGTGTCATAAGTACCTCACTATTAATTTCCTTCACTGTTAAAGTTGGTATCTGACAGTTTGTCTATATCAAAAACACGTACTCATATCTTACCACTGCTTTGGGGATTTGTTCATACTTTTTGCATACACCAATACTTTAATCTTGTTAAAGACGATTTTCAACACTAACTTTATTGTTAGTATGTACTAATCGCAAAAAATACTCTAAATGTTTAGTCTTTCCAACTCGTAAAAAACGCGATAGTGGTCTCTGCTAAAAATAGATATCGACATCAGAGCGGATTGCTCAGATGGCTATATAAAAGTACGTGGTTGCGTGGTTTTCTTAGTTTAAAAATACCTATCTCTGCGGAGTGGCTCGGATAGGAAACACCTTGTTTGCAATGACTAGTGTGGATTTATCCTTGACTGTTCACACCGACCTTTGGCATCAATAAACATCATTTTGCAAGGCTTTCTCAGGTACTCATGACTTATTTGGTTGTTTGAGAAAAATGACCAAATTGTCGGATATCAACTTAATATAGTATCGAGGTTAATATATTTTTTATATGTGCATTTAAAAGACGTTTTCGAGAGTAGCGTATCTTGTTAACGCATATGGTTCTTTTTGCGTTTTGCTTATAATTTCGGGTAATATCGTATTTCTGCTGCATGGACAAGTCAATGGTTCACAAGAAATATCAAATGTTCGTTTGGATCTATATGTCAACTTACAATCTTTAAATACCACGAATATAATAAGGTCATCTGGTATAAGGATCCATCTCCTACAAGCAACCAGAGTTGACGGGTCCTCGAGTTTCAGTAAGTTGTAAACCATGTTACAGTCATGTTTTTTCATGACACAGAACCAGTCTAGGCCAATTCTTATGTTCATGTTTGATGATTGTATTTAACAGAAGAAGCCAACATCTTTAAGTTCTCTTACTCTTCTGGAAACACTATTTATTTCATTAACATAAAACATACTCAACTTTAAGAGTGGAATCCAACAGTAGTTTGCCTATATCAAAACAATGAACAAAACATTGCCCCTGTTTTGGGGAAATTTTGGGCATTATTGCTACCAAGATCTATTCAACTTTATCACAGTAAATTCTGGACCTACTTACACAATTAAGGACCCTAACTTCGACCTACGCAGTCAACAGACAAACTTTACATTAAGAGCTTAGTATTTTTAATCTTACATGTATGTGTTTTCACAAATGTCGTAGGACTAGATTTTCATATGCATCTAATTTGTTGATTTTTTTATCTTAGATACATGATGATTGTAAGTGTAAACTTTTTAAACAAAATTGTATATTCGAATTACTTAAATCAATAGGCAAATGGAAATAAGGTATTCTAGACTTGCGTAGTAACATACTTATTATCTTTTCTTGGGTCTTGATCCTTGCAGATCCTTGTAGATCGTTTTTCATTGGCTTATGCTTTAACCACTGATCACTCGACAACCGGTCATTGTCAAGTTATTTTCCAACATGAAGTAGACGTTTCCGACATAAAACCCTTTGATATAAACGTTCATTTTACAGGAAATTATATTTCCTAAGTTAAGTATTTTACTTTGCTCTTTAATAAATTACCATTCGTAACATTTAACTGAATGATTAACTATACTCAAGGTCTTTCAAAACAGTAGTTGTAAACTAATATGTCTAAACTGTTTTATTTTTATAAACATGTTTAAAACATTGTGTAAAGATATTTTCCATGCAGGCCTACACAAGAGCTCGAATCAATCATGTAAATGTTTTTAACTTTTTACATTGTGTTATACCATTTGTCATTTTTTCTATTTATAGATCGTTACTATTATGACCATCATCAACCTCTATCTTCCATTATACAAGAATACATATTGGTAGAAAGACATTTTCTTCTTGAACTTCTAAAACCCATCAACACAAATGTAGTGATTTCCTGGTTGGTGGGGATGCATCCGTCAATCTATACACTCTTCCACACACACACACACACACACACACACACACACGCACGCACACACACACACACACACACACACACACACACACACACACACACAACCACACACAATCCCCCCCCGCCCCCTCCCCGGATCCATCTATGTTCTGTGCTATCAATACACTTTGCTTAATGAAACCTCTTGAAGTCAAGTGTTCCTCGCTGTAGCGTGATTAAACTTCTTATTAAGTGCAGCAGATGTCCGCTTAATATGACAATGATATAATATAACAATAATTAATGTATACTTATATACAAGCTTGAATATATTAACTTCTAAGCTAATTACTTAATGATAGCAATCTAGTATAGCACTTGTATTATTATAATTAACAATGTATATCAGTTAGTCGAGTAGATTACATTCATGGAAATCAAGGATACTTACGAGATGACAATTCTCGAATTACAGATAATGAATGACCTCTTCAAATGCACCATTTGCTGACAATATAAGTAATATCTTATCGAATCTTAAATGTGTTACCCGAAAGTTTACCGTTATCAGATGCCAATCGGAACTCCTCGGATAATTCTGTCCTCGGGACAATCATTCCTCGGATGTATCTGGCTCAATGATACTTATAGAATCACGATCGTTTTGTTCGCCGGAAGAAGAATACGCCATAAAAAAGTTCTTCATAAATGTGATAGAAAAAGGTGTAGTGTACAGCATTATTTCATCCTATAGACTTTCATTTATCAATTTAACTGTTTACATCTCGTTAGATATACAACTGTTGCTGCATTTTCTGTAGAGGTTACAAAACATTTATATTTGTTGTTTTGATGGCGACATAGGCACCGACATGTTCCGTCATTTATCCGATTGCATCAGATGCATGTAACAATATTTTTTCCACTGATTTGTGTGTCAGTGCTGGGGTAGGGGATTTAGCCATAATATCGGTTTAAACTTATATTTAAGTTTAAGCAAGAACGATTTTATCACTATCATTTTAGTTAGACAGTACATATTGCGACAAAAACGGCCTATTTGATCATTCATTTCAAATCTATAAATAAACACGATAGTGACCTCTACTGAAAAAAGATATCGACGTCAAATCGAACTACCCGGAATGCGATATAACGTGATCTCAAACGTAGGATGTCACATGGTTTTCTTAGTTTTAGAAATAGCTAACTCTGCAGCGTGGCTCGGATGGGAAATACCTGTTTGCATTGACGAGTGGTGATTTATGCTTCACTGTTCACACAGACCTAGGGCATCAATGAACAGCATTTTGCAGGAACTTTTCAAGTGACAATTACTTGTTTGGTTATTTGAGAAAAAAATTGGTCCAAACTGTAGGATAATTTCTTTAAGTGTTGGATTTGACCTTTTAATGGAACGAACTGGTGACGGAACAGACCAGAAGAAGGATATACATACATATACATATATATTTATATATCTGAAGTAAAGCATGTATGAATGTGAAGTGAAGTAAATCCGGCATCGAACAATTATATTTGGAAATATTTTTAAATTAAATATTTTTTTTTCAAATTGCTGTGCCCTAGCGTAAATCCTTACTCGTCATTGCAAGCATGTATCCCCCACCTGAGCCATCTGATTCACACTCCAAGCCCCGACACACACCCCCCCCCAATGGGGTATACGACAGTTTACTTATATCAAATGTATGTTAACACATTGTCCATGGTTGTTCGTAATGTATAAATAATTTCTGTATAAACTCCTATATTAGTATAAGTAAGGACGATTGTGAACACTGCCTGTACTTATTGCGAAGGAAAAAGCATTGTAAATGTTCAGTCTTTCCAAATCTTAATTTATTCATTCGGTTGATCTTAAAATAGATGTCGACGTCAGCGCAAACTACCAGGATGACGATATAACGCGATCTTAAAACGTAAATTGCCTCATTTTCTCTTTAAATAGCTATCTCTGCAGCGCGGCTCAGATAGGAAATACTTGTTTGCACTGACGAGTGGGAAATTATGTTTCGCTGTTCAGAGAGATCTAGGGAATCAATGAACAGCATTTTGCAGAACTTTTCAGGTATCAATGACTTATTTGGATGTTTAATAAAACATATTTGGTCGAAACTGTCGGAACCCACCTTTAAATGGAAATAGATCAAGCAAAACTAAATTTGTAGTTTAAAGTTTTTAGTGCAAGCGTTTAGAAAATTGAACACATTTGTACAATATAACGTAAATCGTTTGTATTTAAATTACATAAAACATAGACAATGGACAGCATGATTTCATTTTTAACAAAATCAGAAACCTTTTTTTTTTAATTAAAGAAACATCACCATTTGTCATTCTCACCGTGGCGTAGTGGTAGAGTCGATGATTTGTAACTCCTCTGACTGCTAAGCCTCTAACCCCATGGGTTCGAGTCCCTTTCGGGGCGAAGGACTTAATGTCAGAAGGTCTTCCAGCTGACTTGCGGTGCACCGGTGGTTCTACCCAAACATGTGTCTGGGGTCTTCCTCCTCCTGTCATCATATTATAGATGAGTTAATCCAGAAACAAAAAAGATAAATGTTGCTATAATGATGATAAATAGTCGCTGCAATGTATTTCTAACAAATAAAACAAAACAAAATGTATGTCAGTTACTTCCACTTAGAGATAGGAATGAATAGTCTCCCCTAAGTAATCCTTACATGCACGTGGTTTCTTTCATTTGTTTTACTTTTTTGTTTTGTTTGTTTTATTTGTTTTTGGTACCCAGCTTAACCATCATCAACACTTCCGTTTTCTTTATATATAAGTATTTAAAAGAAATTTAAGCTTATGTTAACGCAAATGAAATTTCAATATTCGTAATTGCAATATCTAAATATATAAATAAAAACAAGTCTAACATTTTCAACTAAAAGGACCTACCTACTGTTTGGAATCCCTCGGATATAAACTAACAAAGGAGAAAATTTCCATTTCACTAATGTAACCAATAGGCAGATTTTCAAACGTTAAGAAAGTGGTTAAGAACGGTTCATTTATTACAAAAGAAGGTGTGACCTACAAGAAAAGTGGATACCTATTATAGTATTACTAGTATGAAGTACAACCAGATGCTTCATTGTAGTGGTCACTGGCCTGAGTATTCATTAAAATCCAATTATATTATTCCTAAGATTTACAATTCATGCTTAACAATGACCAATTAGATCATTTACTTCAAACAATATAAACATCAATTATCCATTATTCATTATGATCAGACAAATCACGTCTCTATCAAGTGCATGTCATACGACTAAACTTCAAATTTGGTATAAAAGGCGCTAAAGTTTTAACTATCTCTGCTTCGTCTATCTGTCTCTTCGAGTAGAAGACACTTTACCAGGAGAGATAACTTGCCGCTTGCCAGTGTCAATTTTTGAGGGAAAACAGTGTTGTAAAAAGTTGTTTTTGTTAGATAAAAAAGAACTACGATACTTCTCAATATGGCGTCGATGGTTCCCTTCTTTACTGCTCTCGTGCTGATGATTGTCGGACAGGAGCTGGGTTCAAGTCAAGGGTTTTCCTTGAACGGGTATACAAACGACGTTCTTCACTTCGACCAAGGTTAGTAGGTTTTCGATAAGTATAATGGCTCTAATTCCATGTACATGTATAACAGAAATCTGATATTTGCAGAAGTACGTTCGGCCATTAGGACCTTCATCAGCCCCGTTTATTTACAATGTTTACCAAAAAAATGAGGATCAACCTGATTGAGGCCCTAATGGCCGTAAGTAATTAGCCGAATACAGAGATATTTGTTTTATATATAATATGTTTGCTACGACTATAAACACCTATCTTGGTAGAACCGTCATTGAATGACCTTGACCTTCAGGTCGGTGTTCGGCCTGGCAGAGATTCGAACCCCGCAATGAGTCGGGGTGGTCTTAATGTCACGTGGTCAGGTGTTGAGTTGGTAGATCGGCATGCTTCTTACTTGACGACGGTCTGTGAACTTGATGGTAGAAAATTAATTGACCGTAAATACGAAATACATTAAAAGTGAGTTCTTTTTTATCGTCATGATACACAGCCTGCACTTGTAAACATTATTTTCCCATTGCTCAATAATCCGTCTGTGTGTTTGGCTATGTTTCTGTGTGTGAGTATGTGTGTGCGTGTGTGTCAGTGTGTGTGTCTGTGTGCGTGCGTGTGCGTGTGTCTGTGCGTGTGTATGTGTGTATGTGTGTGTGTCTGGCTATGTGTCTGTGTGTGTGTCTGGCTGTGGGCCTGTAAGTGTGTGTGTATGTGTGTGTGTGTGTGTCTGTGTGTGTGCGTTTGCGTGTGTATGTGCGTGTGTCTGTGTGTATGTGTGTGTTTGTCTGGCTATGTGTCTGTGCATATGTGTGTATGTGTGTGTGTGTCTGGCTATGCGTATGTGCATATGTGTGTGTATGTGTGTGCGTGTGTGTGTCTTTGTATGTGTGTGTGCGTGCGTGTGTCTGTGTGTGGGTGTGTGTGTCTGTATGTGTGTCTGTATGTGTGTCTGTCTGTCTGTCTGTCTGTCTGTCTGTCTGTCTGTCTGTCTGTATGACACCCCTGTCTGTGTGCGTATGACTTTGTGCCTGTTTGCCTCGATATTTGTTTATATGCCGGTTGGTGTGTCTTGCAAGTTTATCTTCAACCAACTGTTTAACCAATTAGAACGGAAATAATATCTTAATTGTATAAAATTCTTCTTTTCTTTCAGAGCAGTATATGCTCCATGGAAGTAAGCTATTTCAGCACCTCCAAATCCCTGACTTCCTGGCTACCTTTAAAACAAAGACAAAGGATGAATCGAAGTGGACCTGTGAAAAGAGTTATTGTTATTATTGCTTTGACATCCAGAATCACAAAGGTAAGTGTCACACATATCGTTATATACACAGACGAAGACACATCTAGATTTAAAAGGAGGTATCCGTCAATTTGGACCAAAGGTTGTTTTCTCAACAAACTAAAAAGTTACCTGAAAAGGTCCTGCAAAATGCTGTTCACCGGTGCCTTGGATCTCTTTAAACTGCGAAGCATAAATCCGCACTCTTCATTTTAAACAGGTATTTCCTATCTGAACCAAGCTGCTGAGATAGCGATTTTTAAACAAAGAAAACCACGCAATCTCTCACTAAAGTTAGATCTAAAAAATATAAGATCTGATGACGGTCCGCAAATATTGTCTATAAATCTCAAAGGTAAGTTGTCACGCGTTTGTTTGTTTTTAGTTCAAAAATAGCTATCTGCAGCGTGGCTCAGGTAGGAAATACCTGCAATGACGAGTTGGCATTTATGCTTGACTTTTCACACAGATCTAGGGCATCATTGAACAGCATTTTGCAAGACGTTTTCAGGTAACAAGGACGTATTGGGGTATTTGAAAGAAACGAATCGTTGGTCCAAACAGTCGGGTGTCACGTTTAAGTGTACAGAAAGTAACTCCATAAATTTTGCTCATTATTCGAGTAATCTAAAATTTACAGATCAAAACAAAATATGTATAACTTTATCACTAAATGTTTAATATACGCAGACCGTAATGGTGGTATCCGACAGTTTGCTTATGTCAAATATATGTAACAATATCTGACCTCTGTCTGGGTTATTTTTGCAAACTTTTGCAGAAAAATCATACTTCAGTCTAATCTTAGACGATTTTCAATAGTATCTCAATTTTAGTACAGTATAACTTCTTAATTAACACCAAAAATATGCATTATTTTATATAAATTAGAACGATTGGGATTCTTGATAAAAATAGACATCGACGTCAGAGCGGATGACGTGAATTAGCACAAACATAAGGGGTGTTCTTAGTTTAAAATTAGCTAACTGTGCAGCGTGGCTCAGATAGGAAATACATTTTTTTGTAATGACAAGTATGATTCGCTGTTCCCAATGGTGTTGGGCATCAATAATCAGCATTTCACAATATCTGTTCATGTAACAATAATTTATTTTGTGGTTAAATAAATTTGTTTTTGTCTAAATTGTCGGATAGCACCTTTAAAACAAGCACTGATAAAATCTTGATCTGTGTAAGGTCAAGAATATTGGTGGTCATGAATATTTGTGACTGTAATGACAGAAAACTCTCGTGGGCGGATGGTTAATGTTGTTTTGTTTGTTTTTAACCTTGATAGTTTGTGCTGCTGCTCTACTCTATACGAACCCTACATCATTGTTGGGAGGAGCAAACTTGGATGGAAAGTCCTTCCTGGTATCAACCGTGAAGTGTAAGTTGGTTTTTGTTTTGTTATTGGTGGTGATTGTGGTTGTGGATGTGGTTGTGGTTGTGGATCCTGTTGTGATTGTGGTTGTGATTGTGGTTGTAATTGTGGTTGTGGATTCGTTTGTGGTTGTAATTGTGGTTGTGGGTGTGAATGTGGATGCGGTTGTGGTTGTGATCGTGGTTGTGATTGTGGTGGTGGCTGTGGGTGTGAGTGTGGATGTGGTTGTGATTGTGGTAGTATTTGGAGTGTTGATTGTGGTGTTGATTGTGGTGATGGGTGTGATGGTGGATGTGGTTGTGATGGTGGTAATGGTGGTGGTAGTTTGTATTAGTAGTAGTAGTGGTTGTAGTAGTGGTGCTGCTGCTAGGCGGTGATGGTGGTGGTAGTGGTTAGGGTCTGTCGATGGTCCTCCTCGACAACAGATTGTAAGGTGTCTCATTAGTGAGCATAACTACAATGGAACAATATTTTACAGCTCAATAAAACAGATGATGCTTGCTGAGGCCTGTCAAAAATAAAAGCATGTAGTTCGACCTTAACGGTCTTTTGCACGACTTTCATAACAGTGAATCTACAAATAGAGATAAATGTTTCCGCCAGAGAGAGAAAGAAAGTGAGAGAGAAAAGGAAAGAAAGAAAGAAGAAATGAAAAGAAAGAAAGAAAGAAAGAAAGATCATAGGGCCTCTCTACCTTTTGCGGCTTTATACTAGCTTATTAATATTCGTCTCATCTGTGCCTCTCACTCCAGCCACCGTACGCACTCAAAAATTAAAGTGCAGTCGGATTTAAATTCCGATTACAAGGGTGTAGTATTGACCAAACAACTTTAAACTCAGTACGTTATTTGCAGACCTAAATCGCTTACATGGTTAAACGTACATTTGATTCTATCTTGTAGGCAATACGGCATTTTGTGCAGGCTTGCCGGCTTCTTTACCGAATATGGAGAATTTCTGTATGGACTTCGAAGATGTGACCCTCGGTGACAAATCAGCATCTGCAAACGTGACTCTCTACTACAAAGTTAGTCCTCGAAAATGTTCATTAATATTTGACATTGGCTTCGAACAAAATGCCAAACATTCTACAGAAATAGTATTCACATTTATATATACATTAAATTATGCGAATGAGATTATACATTGTGTATTTTTATTGTTACATCGCACCGCCACAAACAGTCGGAACACCTCGGATAATTCACGAATCATCCCTTGGATGTATGTAGGTAGTAGATCACCTCGGCCACTTCCCTAAATGGGACTTCTTTTGTGACAGACTTCAAAATAAAGATGGCAGCTCGGTTGATAGCTCACTATAGTACGACGCTTGTAAAACTTCAATAAGTGGCTGCTTCAAATTTAAATCGTCCAAGTTTAATTTACTCAGCGAAGCAAAGACACAGTTGTCAAACGACGACATTGTTTATGCTTTGTGCGAACTACATTTAAGCGTATTCTGCCGAATTCCGGCGATCAAAACGATCTTGATTTCAGTAAGTATCATTGCACCAGATACATTCGAGGGATGATTGTCCCGAGGACGGAATTACCCGAGGAGTTCCGATTGCGCCACAAGTAGAGTCACACTTGCGACATTCTCTCATTATTTTACATCGCACCGACATAATGGCCATTATAGCGACGTCCACCTTATAACAGGTGGAGGAAGACACAGAAGCCGTCCAGGGTAGAACCACCGGCGAATCCGACGTCAGCGGAATGACCTCCACACATAAAAATTCTCGTCCCGACCGGGAATCGAACTCACATGGTAAATGGCTGAGGAATTGCATATCGGTTCCTCTATCCGTTCTGCCACCTGAGGCTCTATCAAAGTTTAGAACGTTTTATATCGTGTACATTTTGCTGTCGGTAATTTTGACGATTTGTATTAATTTTTAAATTCAGACAACGAAGACAATTAAATACTCGAATAGATTTTCTTTTTGTTTACTCACTTGTTACAAATGGAGGGCATTTCCGCTTCATATAGATAAAGAATCCGGTGTATAACATGTTTTTCTTTAAATATTTTTTCTCTAAAAAAGTTTTTTGTTTTTGCTTTTGTTTTTGTTCTTTTTTTTTGTTTCATTATAAGGGACATTACTCTATCCAATAATATGTATGAAATGGAATAAGATAAATGAGATAAGACTTTTTTTAAAAAGCTTCAACGCAATTTTTAAATTTTTCATGCTGATTTTTTTTTAAATAAGCACATTAAAAATAAAATATATTATATTTCCTATATAAAGTATATGAACATACCTTACTTCAAAAGGGAGATAACTAAAACATGTCTTTCATCTTGAAAATGAGGAATACACTAGTAAGCTATAGGTATATGTATTAGAACATATTGACAAACTGTCAGATACCACCCTTAACATGTATGTTGGGCTTTTTTCAGGTTGGCAAGAAGCCGTATAAGCTACCTCTTGGGCCCTTCACAATACCGCCAAAAAAGGTCAGTAGTACTGCTCGTTCAACTCAAGGTACAAAATCATAGAAAGTTGATTTAAGTGTTATTCAATAACTTATGATGTTTATGACCTTTTATCAACTATTTGTGCGACATGTCCTCTCATCCAATCAGATATGAAAATGGGAAGTGGGGGCGGGGTTTATGTAAACGAAGGCAAACTCGAGTCTTTCGAAGATGCTAGTGGCTATTTTTCAAATCTGCAACCTTTTCTGCTGAAGACAGAAACAATTAATATATACATATATATGTTACAGATGTCGCTGTTTGAATGAATATAGAGATCCGCAAAGGGAGCAGGAAGTGTACACGGGACCGGAGATGATCGTGAAGGGGGTCGGCCTTGAATGAGTATTTATAATGTTGCATCTAGTGTCACCGTTTAAAAATATACATTTGGATTTTATGTGACATTAATTTTGAACGAAATCTTAATTTATAACACGTTCTATTGTAAATAAGAACATAAAAACGATGGTGAAGACATAACCAGCTTTGAATATGTTATGTACATACCTTTCTAATTGTAGATACCTTTATCAAAGAAAGACATGCTTCTGTTAAAATTGACTCTACTGATTTGTAATGTATTTAAAATGGGAAAATCTAAAATGTTTAAATTGTTTTATCTTTATACATGAAAAGAAGTATTTACCCGATGTTGGCGTCCATTTTTTCATTGATTATAAATTATCTGTATTTGTAAACTTATTTTTCCGCTAATGGCTTTTTATCATATTCGTTGCCGCTTTGGTTTTCTATTTTCTGTTATCTGGCCTTCTTGGTATAAGGGATCAATAGTCTCCGAAATGAGATTAAAATGTACAGAAAATATATCTTTATTACAAAGATTGCACACTCAGAAAGTGTATAATTAATACTGGAAAGGAAAAGCCCACAAGAACCAAATGTCTGATTATTGTGTTATATTTTCTTCTAGTAATTGAAGCAATTGATATTACATAGAATTAGCGAATATAACATACAGTTAGATCAAACAGCTGCATTACACTTGTGTAATGTAATAAAATAAAGTATAAAAGGTGTACTGAATTGAAAACAAGGTCAAAAACATGTGATAAAATATGTTGATCTGTATTCGTGTTTTACCATGTTTATTGCAAAGTCCTATGAGCATTTCACCATATACGAAACCCTGAAAAGGCACAGGACAAAGGTATTCACATGCAAGCCAAATATAAAAGTATGAACAAAATGTGAATGAGTCATATTTTTATTGCGTATGGAAGCTGTTACTGGTTTTACTTAAATTCTAACTCAGAAGAATGTTTGTCAATAATATTTTTGGTGGAGGAAGATTTAAATGTAAATGTGTAGCCTTTATGCCAAACAAAAATACAATTAACAAAATAATGTTCTATTGAAAGGATTCTTGTTTACAAAAAAAAACTCGACTGAAATAAAACAGTTTTAAAAAAAGTGAGTAAAACTGAAGAATGGTAATTCAGAATTTCTTGCCTTGAGATAACATAAAAAAAATTCTAATGTGAATAAACATTTTTTAAAGCAGCTTTGCTATATTCTATTATATTTACTTATATGCATATACAAATTTTACGAAGTATTTAACAGTAGTTATGATCGTGCCATAGATGACCGTGTTAATGAAAACGCCTAAAATTGTATTTTGCTTTCTGTCTTGCTTTTTTTTCCTCTGGCAAATAAAGTACCTTTCAAAGGTTATTGTTTGTGTTGTGTGTTTTTTGGTATTCCCACCTGATAAAATAAAACCAAACAAACGCTGATGTTGATATTTCAGCGAAGGAATGTTGTTTTAACTATATAATTATTTGAATGACACCATCTTAACAAAGCAATGCAATTTAGCTAATTACTAAACCTATTGTGACTCAACTTATTGTTTACATTGGTAATTCAGATAAAGAACGATCTTTAGAGTACGCCTTATTTAGTAGAAACATAGAGACGCGCTGTAATTAAAAAGGGACGTAACTCCAACTACCACACTAATTAAAGATGAGTTTTGATTAGGTCCCTTGCGTAATTTCAAATAATTTCATAATGGAATCACCTCGAGAAAAGTAGGTTGTTTGTAACAGAAAAGGCCATAAAATATAATACCTTAAAATATTTAACATTATATTTATATAAATATATAATATTTATTTGTAATTATATTATAAAATATTTCTACTGAAAATGCAACCATAATTTCATTATTTAATATATTTACTAAGTCTAAATTAATATTAAATTCTCATATTATTAACCAAAAAAAAAGGACAATTAACGCAGTTTTACAATACAAGATAGGCACTTATAGTTAAGTATACCTAAAACACATAGCAGTTAACAGCTAAATTTAAAATATTATTATTATACAATTGTCGTATATGTATATGTAATATATATGTATGTTGACATTGTTCGAACGAGTTAGCTACCTGCCAATTAATTATTTTAACAGTAACTTAATTTTAACCAGTGGTAAAAGTTTTATAAATACATATTTTCTGTTAAATTGACTGTTAAGCTTTTATATAAACATTAATTGTTAATTTAAACCTGATTTCAGTTTATTTAAACAAAACGTTCGTTTGTTTGTTTGTTTGTTTTTTGTTGTTGTATTTTGTTACATCACACCAACACAAGTATGGTCAAATTGGCGACGTTCAGCTTATTGACGGTAGAATACCTCAAACTTATGTCTGGGTAGAACTCCCGGCGCACCACAGGTTAACTGTAAAACTTTCCCACATGAAAGTTCTCGCCCGATCGGGACTCGAACCATCCAGTGAGGGACTGGGAAGTTACAAGTCAGCGACACTAATCACTCTGCTATTATTAATATTATTATTATCATTATTATTATTATCATAGTTATTATTATTGTTATCATTATTATTATTATCGTTATTTGTTTTTTATACTTTTTTTTCATTTATTTATTTTTCCATTTATTTATATATTTATTTGCTATTTTTGGATCAGAAAAGAGCATTGTAAAGAACTTTGATATAAAATAACAATTTGTTAATAACGAAAGCGTTGATTATGATATTGACATGGATGATATTGTGATGGATGGTATTACGATGGATGGTATTGTGGTGGATTGTATTGCGATGAATGATATTTTAATTGAAGCTAATGTGATGGATGATATTGCGATGGATGGTATTGCGATGTACGATATTTTGATGGATGGTATTGTGATGGATGGTATTACGATGGATGGTATTGTGATGGATGGTATTGTGATGGATGGTATTGTGGTGGATGGTATTGTGGTGGATGGTATTGTGATGGATGGTATTGTGGTGGATGGTATTGTGGTGGATGGTATTGTGATGGATGGTATTGTGATGGATGGTATTGCGACGGGTGGTATTGTGATGGATGGTATTGTGGCGGATGGTATTGTATTGGATGGTATTGAAATCAAAATAACCTTAATACAAGAGGGTTTTCTGGTTGGCTTTTGTCTGTTGGGTGGGGGAGGGGGTTCTCAAAAAAGATTAGCTTACTCGAGATCTCTCTACAACCTTCATCACAGCAGAAATCGTTCTGTCCCATAGCAAAATAAAATTATCTAAGCAAGTAAAATTCATTTAAAACATATAAATACAAGTTCTGATGTAAATCAGCTATTCTATGTTTACACGCGAGCACATAAACGGAACACCGCTGACCTCTAATCTCGCGGAGCGAGATTGCGCGAGATTTCGTAATTTCGAAATCGTCAATGGCCTTAAATTAATGCATTATGAATGCTAGGCATATGAAATAAACATTCTTGTCGCAAAATGATGAACTCTTAAACAAAATCACAATTCATGCTAAACTTATGACTGTTTGCCCCAAAGCAGTAGAATTCGATCCTCCAGCCAAAACCCAGGTGCTTAGGTTCAGGTCTGTGTAATCAAAGTGCAATGAAATGAAAATATAGGTCTGTTTACAAGTGTTGTTTTATATAAGAACTCATGTTGTTTAAATGAAACCATGTGCTGATATCGTGAAAAGTACTGTTTTACAATGTAAACAGCGAATAAGAAAAACAATCTTTTAAAAATGTAATGCATAATATAAGAAATTAAGCTGATTTTATCCACGACTTGCCATACATTTTAGACATAGATCCAAAGATATGGATAGCTCACCTGCCAATAAAGAAAATGTTGTCTTGGCTTGGACCAGTAATGGGTCCTGCACACAAGTTTACACTACCCGGAATAAGATGCACTACCAATAAGCGGCTCAAATTTAAGATGTAACACTAGATCTTGGTGAAAACGCTGGCTTCTGGAAGGTCTCTGTAAACTATTCTAACACAAACACAGACACTAAATTTTACTTCAACATATTTATGTAAAAGTTTTACTATCAAACTTATCAAATTCAATTAAACAAGTACGCCTACTGATTCGCCATGTTTATGTCAGACACGGACGTGGCTGTCTCGTTCTTATTTTTATCTTTGACCCGGCGTTTCTGTACAACGCATGTAAAAAGAAGCGAACTGGTATGGACTAAATACCGAATATGAATATACATCCGCGAATATGAGTGTAAATATCATTATTTATAAACATTAAAGGTATATTTGATATAGAAAGTTTATGGTATCTTTCCGCCCACAAGAAAGATATTTAATTGGCTAGGGCCATGAGAATGTACTGCACACAGGGTGTCACAACCCAGAAGAAGATACACCACAAGTTAATTTATAACACTCGATCCAGCTGGCTTCTGGAAGCTCACTATGTGTGAACAATTCTAACACAGTCACATATTCTCAATGTTAATTCAACGTACTTATGTAAAATAAAACAGCTACGCCTACAGATTTGTCATTTTTGTAAGACAAAGGCTACGCCTACAGATTCGCCATTTTTGTAAGACTCAGAAGTGACTGCCTCTTTCTGAGTTTTTCTTGGACCCAAGACATGTATGTAGCTGGGAATCAATAAATTTACCTTTACCCCTGATTTATGTTGGGGCCGGTATAATTAAACACTAAACTCAAACACTAAAGAGAAATATAGCCTTGCTTTCAAAACCAAATAAAAACACTTTATTTGTGTCAAAATATATACCATTTCAATCACTCAACCATGTGCTTTGAAGTACATACTATAAAACGTAACGAACAGACCACAGAGATACAACAAATGATTTATCGTATCGTGATGTTACTTAAGTTGATTGTTTTCTAAACTGGCATGTTTTCCGTTTTATTATTTTTCTCTCTTTCTTTCGGATGTCCATTTAAACCTAGCTCAAGATAAAATCCATTTCTAAGCCGACTGAGCAAAAGTCACACATATCTAATGTTTGGGTATAGGTAAGCATAATTCACGAAATCATGTGAATTCACGAAACTATAGGAATTGACATGAAATCGATTTTACAAGACCTCATATTTGCGACTACGACTTCTTATCTTTCGAATATCGAGTACATTAGATTAAGCGAACTTTTAATACTTTATATTTCTGTTTATTGGGTTTTTCGTCTCACGAACAGTATTTAACTCATCTGGAGACGGTGTCCACTTGAAGGAGATATAGTGCTGCCTTCACTGAGTATGGCATGACGTGAACACCTGGCATGATACCACACCCATTCAAAATATCCCGACACCGCCGGGCCCAACCAGTCGTGGAACCACCCTTATATTTGCTTGAGCGTTAGCAAGGGATCTATGTCGTTTTTAACGAGTTTAGTATGTCGCGGGGTGGGATCGAACACGGAGCCTCCCGTACCAAGAGCCGACGCTCTACCGACTGCGATACCAGGTTCTGTGCTATATTTTTGTTTTTGTCTATATATTATTAGAGACATATGATTAAGAAAGTGTCCACTATATACATCGGGCATTATCTAAAGAAATTCTAAATTAGTAATATAATAAAGTAAATCGATTATTGAATTAAGTTATCACCAAAGCTATCGGTTTAGGCAGCTAAAGCCCATATTCACTTACCTTTCTTAAAAAAAGTTAATTCGGTTAATCAACATGAACTTTCTACGAGCTGGGCCAAAGAAATGAATACGCCATTCAACCCCCCACCTTCCATCCCCATACCGATTAAATAAAAATTGTATGACCGTGGAAAGAGTTACTATAAATTCACGCCCGCCAATTTTACTATAAGAAAACTTATATTTATCGTCCCTTGTTAGGTATTTGTGTGTGAATTCGTTAATTGTGAAGTGGATTTTTGTGATCTTGTTTTCTCAGATAACAGTGTTTGTTTACTGTTTTTGTCCTAAACTATACCGACGATATCCGATAAGCCGCCAGTTTGTTGCCGCCAGATGAATATTTTGCACAATCTGTCACAAATAAAGAATATGACATCTGTTGTTTGTCTATCTTAATACCCTATTGCAGCATGGATCAAGGTTACCACCAATAAAAAATTAAGTATACGTTATCCCCCAAAGCTTTCGGCTTGGGTAGTTAAAGTCCTCATTCAACAACCATTCTTTAGTAAGAATTGCTTAAGTCTATGGATTTCAATCCTCAATATCTTCATTATGTATATAGTTACATGTCTGAATTTTTGGATGACACGTTAACTTTGCTACTTTCAGATTAAAATCACATGGAAACTTCAATAGTAATCTTAATTTTTATTGGTTTGAAAATTGTAGAATTAAGAATGGTTGGTGAAGACTGGCTTGGGTTGGTTGCGCCACCAGTGACCTGACTCCAGAGCAGGAGGTCATGGGTTTAATTCCAGCTCGGAGTAAAGGGATATTACCGGTTTAGTATACTTTAATCTAAAGGGTTTGGGGGATAATTGTCAATCTCATTTGGACTTAAACTCCAACATCATTTGTGTCCAAAATTATTTGTTTGTCTTATTTGTCGAGTGGAAATTAAATACTTGGTCTGTAAATGATAAAGATATTAAGAAAATGGAGCAAAGGCCGGTAATGACTCTACCACGTAAGCGAACACATAAATATAGCATAACTCTGCATTCACTGACTATTTGAGTTTACAACATCTCTACGTATAGGATAGAGTCTATAAAGACGTTTCTTTAGAAAATAGAAGCCGACTTACAAGTCCCCGCCTCACTTCTACCTTTTCTACCAAAATGACATGTAATCCGCCCCATACAACTGTCAATCAAACTGTCAATCGTCTTGATGTGTTGAAACTTGTCGTCACAAGGGGAGGAGTCAAGTTAGAATGCGTGGTTTGCTGCACATGCGCAGTTGAAAATAAAACCATATAGTAAAATAGATCGATCTTTTCTATTCTTTGTAAAATAGCAAAGAGTTTTATTCAAATAAAAAGGTGAGAAATTTGAATCTTCCTGGCTTCTGCTTGGCTACAAATGTAGAACGACTTCTAAGTACTGGTAATTCTGGGATTTATATCCCCCATTTTTGCAAAATATATCATGTACAATGATTTGCTTACAATAACAAATACTAGAAACTACTTAACTTAATACATTTCACATTCATTGCTTATTGAGAAGACGTGTTGAACTTTGTCAGCCATTCCGGAACTATTTTCAATATGGCGACTACTTATATCCGAGTACGTTTCGTAGAAATTGTAGAAATGGCCTAGGAATTGCGAGGGTGTCAGAAAAGAAGATCCACTTACCCAAGTTGATCCACAACCAACATACGGATCGGAACTCCTCGGGTAATTCCGTCCTTGGGAAAATCATCCCTTGGATGACACTGGTGCAATAATACTTCAGAATCACGACCGTTTTGTTTTCCTGAAGAAAAATACGCCATAAAATGTTCTTCAAAAACGATAGGTGTAGTGTATAAGATTGTTTTATCCATTCATTTATCAATTGAACTTTCTCATCTCGTTAGATATACACCTGTAAATACATTTACAGTAGAGATAACACAACGTTTTTCTATTATTTTGATGATAATATAGACACCGACATGTTTTTTTCGCGGAGTTTTTCTGTCATACATCCGAGAGTTGATTCATGAATTATTCGAGGCGTTCCGAGTGTTGGTAGAAAGTCCGCTCCAAGTACCGGAAGCCTCGGGTTCGAACCCGGGCCGCGACACACAAAAGTTTTCTTAAAAGGTGGCTTAGTTTGCTTGCTAACGCTCAAGCAAATATAAGGGTTGTTTCACCATAGGTCTACCCGGAGTCAGAATGACGCAGCGAAGGCAGCACTATGTCTGCTTCAGGAGGACACAGTCTCAAAATATTTGACTGTTGGTGGGACGAGAAGATCCAACAAACGAACACATCAGTTTGAATCTATACAAGGTGCGTTGAGCTAAAACGGCTAAAAATAACTTAAAAGCGTAGCGACGCTTCTGATTATCATAGCACAAATAAAACGCAATCTTTCTGACAAAAAACAAAACAAAACAACAACATAAGCATTTTCACAATTAACTTAGTTATTATGGATATGATTTTATTACACTTTCACTGTGTTTTAATGAAGCTTGACTTTTATAAACAAACAAAAATGCATTTTTATAAGATTGAACGCATGTTTAAACTGACATTACTTTAAAAAAAAGTATCTGATAGTTTGGACCAAATGTTTTTCCATTGTTACATGAAAAGATCCGGCAAAATGCTGTTTATTGGTAAATGCTTTATATTATTTTCATGTTTGACTTTTGTTTTTAGTTAAATACGCCACTAATTATTGGTGGAAGAGGACCCATTCCCCGATTGATGTCTAGGTAGAACCACAGGTGCTCTCCATGTAAGCTGGAAATCCTCCCCGCTTCAAAGTACTCGCCCACTTCTGGGACTCGAACCCACGGGGAGTGTGGCTGAGGAGTTACAAGTCAGCGACTTTAACCACTCGGCTACTCTTATCATTTTCTAAAATATTATACTAATCTAACTGAAAAACTGACATCACTAAATAATTTACGTTTTACGTCCAACGCCTTGTACATATATAATATATACACTGATGAATAATTTACCTTAACGTCCCACTCCGTGTGCATATATAATACATATACTGGTCACTAAATAATATACATTTACGTCCAAGCCCTTGTACATATTTAATATATATTCTGATCACTAACTAATTTACCTTTACGTCCAACCCCGTGTACATATATATAATACACACACATATATATATATATATATATATATATATATATATATATATATATAT
The DNA here is from genome assembly GCA_007844125.1 of Sinonovacula constricta. NCBI lineage: Eukaryota > Metazoa > Mollusca > Bivalvia > Cardiida > Solecurtidae > Sinonovacula > Sinonovacula constricta. The sequence continues at coordinate 39,121,824 of CM017570.1, forward strand.
ATATATATATATATATATATATATATATTGCTGCCATGGAGTAATTATGACAAATACATTACTGTTATGGAGCTAATGTGCCTTATACATTGCTGCCATGGAGTTATTATGCCTTGTACATTAATGTCATGGAGTTATTATGCCTTATACATTACTGCCATGGAGTTATTATGCCTTATCCATTGCTCCCATGGAGTTATTATGCCTTATACATTACTGCCATGGAGTTATTATGCATTGTACATTACTGCCATGAAGTTATTATACCTTATACCTTAATGCCATGGAGTTATTATGTCTATCCATTGTTCCCATGGAGTTACTATGCCTTATAAATTACTGCCATCTAGTTATTAATACATAAACATTAATGTTCTTTAGAAATTGTGCCTTTTATCGATTGCTGCTATAGAGTTATAATGACTTATTTGTTACATCTTTCTAGTTATGAATACCTAGATATTAAAGTGCTGGCGAAACTGTGCCTTATCCGTCGCTAACATGGACTTATTGTGTCATATAGATTACTGTCATGGACTTATTATAACCTAGATTACTGCCATGGAGTTTTTATGCCACATACACAGACAGACAGACAGACAGACAGACAGACAGACAGACAGATAGATAGATAAAGATAAATATTACTGCCATCTAGTTAATATGCAGTATATATTACTGTCATGGACTTATCGTGACTTATACGTTGCTACCATGGAGTAATTATGACAAATATTACTGTCATGGAATTATAATAACCTAGACATTGACTTATGCCGTTTAAATTGAGACCTAGAAATACTAGACCGTATAAGTAATGGAAATGGCGTAATTAAACCGTATAATTACCGACATTTAGTTATAATTAAGACCTTAAAAAACCGACATGGACATGATGGTGATTTTGTTTGAATGTGTTGTTTTATTTCCGACTTGCAATTAGATAGTATAAATTGAAGGCTAAGGTTGAATTTGATGTAAACGACCTTGTAATTATATGTCCATTTTTTAAATATGTAATAATTATTTCATAAATGGAATGTTATCTGATCAGCCATTCTCATCTTGATCTGCAATGTTAATGCTTTACAAAATGTTTGTGCATCGTATATGCCTCACACGATTGCGTCTTGACTGAAAACAACGACGAACACATCTAGTCGACTGGAACTGTTATCATTACAAAAGTCGCAGGTAAACTTGTTATTAAGTACTTTTGTAACTGTATCAGACTGTTATAAACATTCGCTACAAGTTTACATCAATTGTTGAATTTGAATTATTGTTTTCTTTCCGTTCCGTTCCTTACGTAAATAACTTCTTTATTTTGATAAATAACTCGTCGACAGAAACGAGCAGCACTGGCATGCAGACAGGAAGGAGTTACTATTATTTGATTTTAAGCGTATTTTAAATATATATCAGTGCTTTAACTAATAAAATTAATTACGTCAGTATTCAAGAAGATATCACTAGATGAATTGTTTTACGCGACCTCTTCTACAACTTAACGCAATGTGACGTCACAAATCGATATAGCGCCTTTTAACAATTCTGTTGACATCGATCGTCATTTTAAAATTTGGGGACGCCTGTAGCGTTCTGGTAGATCCGCCGATTTGTGATTCCAGTGACTGATTAGTATCTCCCCGCGTGGGTTAGAGTCTAGTTCGGACTAAGGGTTTTAATTTGAGAAGTTCTAGTTGATCTGCGGTGTGCCGGTGGTTCAACTCAGACATTTGTCTGGCGTCCTCCTGCACCAGAAAAAGCTGGACAAGTTATAAAGACCAATCATGGTCATTGCGTTGAGTTCGTACGTAAAAGAAAATAAACATCGAAAAATGATTATATGTTCATAATGGATAAAACGTAATCATAGGTTTTATAAACAAAACAAAATTAAAACGGTGACACAACGCCTGGTTTTCCTGGAGTTTTGCTCACAACTATATATATTTTCTTTCTGTGTATGTGTAAAATTTAAATTCAAATTAAAGTGTACATCTGACAAAAACATATTTTTATTCATTCAAGATATATGTATCAATCACGAGGGTAAAGGTCTTAATTTTATATTATCGCTTCCTCTAGGTAATGCTTAAATTATTGTGAAATACTTATAAAGGAAGCATAGAAACATTTAGGAATCAAACTTATATATTAAATATTACTCTTGTTATTTTAATAAAGGCAGAGCGCATCTATTAGCACTATTTCCATGGTGTATACAGTGAGGCTAGGGGGTGATATCCCACGGCCCTCCAAGTCTTGATCTCGTTTACCGCGGAATTATTTAAATTGGCTTCTGCATACATTGTATAGTGTTTAAACATTACAGTGTGTCGCGGCAGTTATAATAATTACACATCACTTCATGCTTTTTAAATTAATATTTCCTATAATGTCTTTATCCCTAGCAACATTAAATGATTGGAAAATATCGCTAGGGTTAGTTAAAGCAAGCTGATATTTTTTTCTGGGTTGAAGATTATGGGGATTTCACTGACAGAAGGGCAAAACATAAATTAGATAGTTTATTATTAAAACAGATATAGATATAAGTTAAGCTATTTAAAAACAACAACAAAGAATCAAAGCAAACACAGGATATATATATTGGCATCTCTATCAAACACAGGTTTACATTCTACATTCAAATACATGAACATAAATACAGCTATTATTCTTGTCTATTCGATGTAACAAACATCTAAAACTTATACTAGTTTAAGCTCTGTTCTAACAAGTATTCACAATTCCAGTAACAATCATTGTTATCACATTTTAAATGGTTAATCAACATCAATGCCCCATTCAGGAAGCAATCGTTTAATCACGGATAAATAACGCTTTAACTCTTGAGTTTTCGGAAAAAAAACTTTCTAAATCAAAACTATGGAAACGTATGGCACTTATTCAACGATATACGTCAGATCACGTATCCGGCATTCTAGAAATCGATATTTGTCACGGTAAACATTCCCTTGGCCATCCTAGTAGCAAATGTATGCAATTGAACATATCTTTGCTAAACAACATTTTTGTTAATCCAGGAGCGGATTGCGGGGAGTGGCAAGGAACACGTGATTCGATTCGACCTAAGTACAGGGGAGGGACGCCTTTTGTGTCAGAAAGTTTGGAAATGTCAAAATATGGTCATACATCCGAATAGGTGAACTATTTGTAATAACTTAAATGAAAGACAACAACATTTAAAATCGAGTTTAATCTAATTACGTCTTGCTTTCTGAATCAATAACATATTTAACTTACAGCAAATGAACAAACTGCACTGTGTCTAGATATATCTATCTATTCTAAAAGAAACAGAGATCTAAATCACAGTCATGGTTTTCAAACAGTATTTTAACCAAATTTAGGAATAAATTTTTTTTTTTTTTCAAAAAAAAGGCGATTTCAAAGTATTATTTCAATATTCCAACTTACACTTAACAAGATATATTTATACTTTTTCCCTCAAGGTCTCACAGAATCCATTTCACTTTGGCTAAGTTCGTGAACGCTGAACTTGTTGTTGTTGTTGTTTTCTCAAATATTTATGACGTCTTATTTTGTCGCGTGACGAATGGAATGTGTACAACTGTTTGTTCACAAGTACGCGAAAACGTATGTTCCGCATACTGTACATGATCAATGTGTGCTATTTCGGTGTATAAATCAAGCCTATTTTGATGTGTATTACTTGTATCGCACAAAACGAGCGATAGTGCGTTGTGTTTACCGTCTGTAATGATACACTATATGTAATGTGAACTACTGTAAAGTTGCTGTGCTTTTGATGTGCCGGGGTGGGGGACCAAACTTCAATAATATCGCTCCATAATTGCTTCTATGCCGATCACAGAATCGATATTAAGGTTGGAATCTATATTGATGTTCCATCTGCCGGGCTATATTTAAAGCCTATTAGACTATAATTAAATGTATATGAAGTGTAGTTACTTAGGGAGAAATCTTACAGTTAGCATTGTAAGCCTCATGTTCATTTAATTTCTTCATAGACAGGGCAGTATTAACTGGTATCATATTCTTATCTCCTGTAAGTGGAAAGATAGCCTAAAAAAACACACAATAAGAACCAAAATTAAGCATATGACGAGTCGACAATGTGTTTTACAATTAGTTGCATACTATTTATTGACATATTGCTTTTGACCTCATGTTGTTTGAACATTCAATGAATTAACAAGATGCCAAGAACATTCTTCTCTTGAAAGTAGTATGTGTTAAAAACACTATCATCACCTCCAGAATATTGCCGCTGCTAATGGTGCAAACAGGTGGTAGGCAATAATCTCTTACACTAATGTATTTAGAAGTTCAATAACAGACTGGCGTAGCTTGGGCGGAATTGCTTGTGCAGTGTAAGATCGTCTGAATCGCCATTTATGCTAAAAATGTTTTTATTATTTCACCCTGTGTGTGCGCGCGAGTGTGTGCGTACGCGTGTACGTATGTTAAAACGGAGCACTGTTAAGTTAGTTTCTAAAGTTTAAGCCTTTCAAACAAGCTTAATACCAAGTTAAATTCTAATCCTGAGGCCTAATCTCAAATACTCACAGAGAAGGGAGGTAATATAGGGTAAATTTGTAAGTCAGAATAATGTCCCTTCAATAACGAAATGAGGGAACACCACTTATGAAATATATTTTGAAAAGCAGCAGCCGTTTATTATCTCACAAACATTCTTTCCGCTGACAAATGCCATGTTTACTTAATAAAAAAGCACTACTATGACAGCATGTTGTGAAATATATTCTTAGCAACACTGACCTTGACCATATTGACCTCCAAAGCGACCACAAACTTACGTATATTGTAAGGTACCTATACATGAAATAGTATCTCAATCCTGATAATTAATAGGAATATATGACAAATTCTTCTTTGTGCATTGCAACAAATACCAAAATTTGAAAAGGCACAGGACAAAGTCAGTTAGCAAGAGACCGACCGAGGTGCTTAAACCGGTTTTACAACAGCTTCTCGCCTGCATTTCCGAATGCAGGCCAAATGACGGTCGCGGCAATCTAATCTGTAAACGTTGGTTTAATAACATCGCGTAGGGTTTGACTATATTATTACATATTTAGAATGTTCAGCCAGAACACTTGGTTAACATGCTTGGTGTATTCATCTAATAATAAATATTATTTATTTTTATATTGTAACGTAACAAGAGCACCGCGCGGAGAAGCAAAGTAGGCCCGGCAATTGAGCAATGTGAAAGAAACTCCAATGCACTCTTGTGCCATGCAGTATGGCAAAGTTTTGGAATGCACGTTGGGTTATTGCGAGAAAAACTGAAATTTAAGTAGAATCTGTCGAACTGCCATACTGTAGTGCACTGATGTTTAAAGCACTCTGGTATGATTGCAATCTGGGTAACTGAACGATAAAAAATCAAAGGGGAATAATATCAAATATAATAAATATTCTTTCTGAAGGGCTTACATCAGGGGATACGTATCAGGGATTGAACGTGGGACCTTCTGATCCAAAATTACATGAGAGTTATGGCATTTGTGTATAAAGAAAAGTAAGTCAAAAATTAGACGAGCAGATTCACAGTTCTTGTGCACTGCACTTCGTTTTAATAGCATCTATCCACCTATGATTTTTAAGTCAATAATTTTATAACGTAGGTGTTATCCTCCATACAAGAAAATTAAATAAAGGGGCATAACTCCAAAATTATAAAGTATAGAGTTACGGTTCCTGTGCACTGCACTCCGTCTAAATTAGATCTATCGACCTTATGCAGTTCCAAGTCAATAGCTTTAATAGATAGTCTTGAAGTTATGCTCCGGACAAGAAAATTAAACAAAGAGGAATAATCCCAGCATCATGAAGTGCAGAGTGCAGTGCACTCCGTCTCAATGTAATTTATTCACCTATGATCAAAATATATATTGAAAATATTCCGGTATAACAAATAATGGAAAATAGCCACGTCCCTACGGCCGTGACTTGGACGGCTTAAAAATCTTTGAACACTCTTAATACAATGCCACATTAGGCAAAAGTATAGCAAAAACGAAAGCTCTAGCTGCTGTTGATTCTGACAAGAGGTTTTTCAAAATTTTCATATAGTGACGGGTCAAAATTCTTTTAGTAATCTTAATGACGAGTCTTCTAATAAACATGTATACCAACTATCAAGGCATTAGCTCTTGTGTTTTCTGACAAGAGGATTTTAAATTTTCCTATATTGCAAATTAGGTAAAATGGCCCCACCCCCGGTGCCCATGTTTTTTTACGAAAGCCAGTACAATCCCGGTATGGGTTCCCTTAAATGGACCTGCTGGTCCTAGTAGCAAATTCGGTAGAGCGTCGGCGCCAGGAGGGTCAGGGTTCGATACCAGGGTGTGACACACGACATACCAAAGTCGACATCAACATATGACAACCAAAGTACATAGTCGTTACAGTGGTAGGGATATAGCTCCCTTGCTTACGCTTAAGCAAGCATAAAAGGTAGTTCCACGACAGCCTAGCTGGTCGGGTGGGACTAGGTGTGGTATCATGCCAGGTGTTTACCAAAAGCTATACACCGTGAAGGCAGCACTATATCTGTTTCAAGTGGACAGGCGATAAATGTAATAAACAAACAAATGAGTCTCTTACCAGAAATGGTATGAATTAGAGATACAAAAATGCATCATTGAAATGCATATGTCCAAATATATATAGTACCCAGTTACCTGTTTATAAATTAGAGTTAACATTTTAAAAAAAATCAGACATTTATATGTGATAACTACAACTGATTAATGGTATTTGTATTGTAAGCTTTTAGTGATGCTCTGCCCTGAACAAATTATTATGAGGGGTGCCCATGCCATGTAAACTATACATGAAATTTGCATAGCATCGTTCATCATTTAGGATAAAATCGTTATCAGGTAATGACTGTCCATCTACATTGTTTGGGTAAAATGAGGATATACAGTTATACTTACTATGAAATAAATAATACATTCTTGAAACATTAATACAAACATTGAAATAAGTTTCTAAAATATCATGTAGATATATACATTTAATACAAGCATGACCTTTAGGTTTTCTGGATGACCACACACTTTCCATGATGTTAGTCACAAATCCGCCTCGAACAAAATGAGTTGGAATTAACACTGATATTGTAGAAACGTGTATTATCTCTAACATGATCCTAAATATATAGCATTATTTCAATGGATTATTTTTTCAAACAAATATCATCAAGTGTTTTAGTTTTGATTTAGGTTGAAACTATTAGAATCAACTAGGAAACAATATTGTTGTTTTGTGTCTGCACACTTTCTGGGTAGAACCAGTACTCAGGTACTAGATACACGCAGCACTCCAGAGATAATATTCTTTCTGAATGGTTTATATCACGGGATACGTATCGGGGTACGAACGTGGGACCTTCTGATCCAAAGTCCAATGGCTTAACCACAAAACCATGGACGCCCATTTAAACTTGTTTTGTTTTGTTGCTGTTAGATAATATAAATTTGACCACACCCACCACTACAATTATCATACACATCAACTTTTTTACTTAAATTATTTGTAGTTATGTTGTTGGTGGAATATCTCTTGTATCAATTATACACTCCAACTAAATCACTAAACAGACATGAAAAGTATACTTACTGCAAACTCTTGTGGATCAATACAGCATACATCCATTTGGTGTCCATATGTATCACAGTGCTTGGTTACCTTGCCACTTGACGGGTCTACACGCTTAAGTTTACTGTTGCTTTTATCAGCTATCACCATACTTCCATCATTAAGGTGAGAGCAACCATTTATGTTACAAGTACTCTTATCCTCTGGTATCCTGAGGTTGATCTTTCTAATTTGTTTACAGTCAGGTGATATTTCCACCGATCGTTTCTTTTGTGATGTGACTACTCTCCTATCGCCCCCCCCCCCTCCCCCCTTCTCCACTGGTCTCCCTACTTGATGGTCTCCTGGACCCCTTACTGTTGCATGTACTGGTCCGTCTACTTCACCTTTCATAGCACCCTGTGAGCTTATATATTGTACCTTTGTGCTGACTTCTTTAACAAGGGAATAGAAACAGTTGATGGAGTCAAATATCTTCATTTCAGTCATGAAGTTGAAGTGATGTCCCTTTATGAGAATTTCTGACTCGTTCTAAAGCCCCAACTATTTGGGGCCATTGTCTGGCCCTTCTTTTTAAGGACAAACATATTTGCTTTCCACTCTTTTGACTTTGTAATTTTATGTAAACATTGGCTTATTTCATCTTTAGTTAAAGCACATGCCTGTCTATGATATTTGGCGACTGCAAGAAGCTCGTCCTGTTTACTTTTTATATCCTTCTTACCCTTCTCCTTTAGCTCCTCAATCAGTGACAAGAGTTTCTTTGCGTAGACTTCGAGATCTTTAAGAAACATGCTGCCATTCTTTTCAATACTAGCTACGTGCTGATCTAATGCTATAATAGCTTTCTTTATAATGTCCAGAGCAGATTTTAACTGTGCTGGAACAGCTTCTATCTCAGGGTGAGCAATGAGCTCATCAGACGATTCCCTGATGTTCTGGATGTCATGACATTTCATGAAAAGTAATTGAAAAGAACAACCTGTAATTGAAGTACATCGCAGCGACCCCACTAAGGTCATTAAAGTAAGGTTGATGAAGACCTCAGACACATGTCTGGGCAGAACAGCTTGAACACCGCTGGCTGATATTTGATCTTAGGGCCAATTATCACCGCTCAGGCCAGCTCCACAATTGTTTTCTCTTATAATACTTGTTTTGTTGTGTGTGTGTGTGTGTTTTTTTTTGTGTGTGTGTGTGTTGTTTTTTTTTCTTTTTTTTTGTGTGTGTGTGTTTTTTTTGTTGTCTTTGTTGTTGTTGTTTTTTTTGTTTTTGTAAATTGGAGGTTTCCTTTGCAAGCAAAACAATAGTTTGCACACATTGGTTCTGATTTCAGTATCTTAACCAAACATTGACTAAAAATGCTTACGCTTTTAACAGCAATTTTGGTGAAGTATGATATAAATATTTAACTGTTGAGGTCACATGCTTTTTTTCCTTGGCCAGTTTCTATGATTTGCCAGGTAATTTGAAAATATATATCATTGCACATGTGGCTTGATTATAACAATAACAATTTTATATAGAATAGGTATTTACCGTAAATAAGAAAAGGTCCTATCAAAATTTTCACAGATATTTAAATTTTATCTACCTGCAGACCAAGGCAGACAAGGTAAATGTAAATATGACAAAAAACACAGAGACGAGACATAACACACAAAAAGAAAAACCATCAGTTACCGCCTTGGAACGGTCAGTCGGCAAAAGGGCCAACTGGGGTGCTTAAACCTGGTTTGTGGAGCGCTCCAACCTCGCACTTCCTGAAGGTTTTTCTATCAAGCAAACAGTGTAAATAAAAATATCCCGTCAAAGTGAAACAACTAACAGTAGGCACCTGCATCGGGAGTTAAAACATAATTAACTGTCAGAATTCATTGATGACATCATCTGCCTAGGGTAATGACATTATAATATATTTATGTTCGACCCACACATGTAAATGATTCATATGATTGCAAAGAATGACCATATTTAACATTTAAAAATCGTTAATTGTTGTGTGTGTAAGGTATTTCGATATTTCAGAAAAGAACATGTATGAAAATAATTGCGTTCATAACAGTAATAAATAAATTCCACGTGTTTTGACATCAAATAATCAGCATTATTAATTTTATTTTTTATTACAAAAGCAACAACATATTAGCATCATAGGTGTGTTTACAGTATGCACATCATATATAAAGTTTCTTCTTATTTGAGAAAGTAAACTCGCGTTCACTTCTTTACTTAGCTTATCGCTTTCCCAATTAAACGATCCTTTTATTGAAGTAACAGCTGTAGCATTATATAGACAGTTAAATGATCAGTGTTGTCTTACATGTAGAGTGTTTAATTAATGTTGTTCCTTGTTTTTGTTTTACGTGTGCAGTGTAAATATTTTATTGTTGTTGCCAATATCATCACTTGCAATTCGTTTCAACAAGGCTTACCATCTTCCTTCATCATCATTATAATCATCATCATATTCTGTAAATATCGGTAATAAATTATTTGAAACATTAAAATTGTTTTTAAGTTGTGGTTGAATTTTATATAAAAAAACATTGCAGTTACAGTAACACGGTCGTGTTTAAACTTATAGCATACTGTGCGATACATTAAAATAATTTATATATTAGATCACTAACGTTTCTTAACGGCTTCTTAATGTTGTTTACTTGACTTACAAATGATAATCGTTATTGATATGAGGCGAGTCGTTATGGGGCGAATCATGATTGGGGCGAATCATTGTATTACCGCAATCGGAACTTCTCGGATAATTCCTTCATCGGGACAATGATTCGTGAATTATCCGAGAAGTTCCGATTGGTACAAATAATACGATTACTTCCCTTTGATTTACAAAGTTTGCTAAGTAGAGCACCATGAGCAAAGCAATGAAGATGGGTTATGGATGAAGATGAACTGTAAGTGTTAAGTGTGCTAGATCTTACTCTGATTATGTGTTTTATCAATCATTAATCATATCACAGATAGTTGGTTGCATCTTCAACGTAAATCATGCATTCTATTTCACCGGAAGTGAAAACTTTTGCACGGCGAAAAATGACAGACTTAACATAAATTAGTGCGGTCTGATATATATAAATGCGTTAGGACCGATGGCATGTTGACCACGCCTCCAAATAAAATATGTATACACGTTCAAACAGTCAGCTAAGGTCAGATAGCAACCGATATAACTTTATAAACACTAGTTAACATAATATAGATAGTCTGATAAGCTGATAAGTTCAACAACAGTAAGGTTCGATATATAGTCTGATAAGCCCATCAACATGTCAAGTGGGATGTTTCATAAACATCAACACATGTAGTCTGATAAGCCCATCATCATGTAAGATGGGATGTTTGAAAAACATCAACACATGCAGTCTGATAAGCGCTTCAACATGTAAGGTTTGATGTTTCATAAACATCAACACATGCCAATAAGCCCATCAACACGTACAGTTCAATGTTTTATAAACATTAACACTGCAGTCTGATGAGCCCATGAAAAAGGAAGGTTTGGTGTTTAATAAACATCAACACAAGCAGTCTAATAAGCCCATCAACCGGTAAGGTTTGATGTTTAATAAACATTAACCCTGCAGTCTGATGAACCCATCAACACGTAAGGTTCAATGTTTTATAAACATTAACCTTGCAGTCTGATAAGCCCATCAACACGTAAGGTTCAATGTTTAATAAACATTAACCCTGCAGTCTGATAAGCACATCAACACGTAAGGTTCAATGTTTAATAAACATTAACCCTGCAGTCTGATAAGCCCATCAACACGTAAGGTTCGATGTTTTATAAACATTAACCCTGCAGTCTGATAAGCCCATCAACACGTAAGGTTCAATGTTTAATAAACATTAACCCTGCAGTCTGATAAGCCCATCAACACGTAAGGTTCGATGTTTAATAAACATTAACCCTGCAGTCTGATAAGCCCATCAACACGTAAGGTTCAATGTTTAATAAACATTAACCCTGCAGTCTGATGAGCCCATCAACACGTAAGGTTCGATGTTTTATAAACATTAACCTTGCAGTCTGATAAGCCCATCAACACGTAAGGTTCAATGTTAAATAAACATTAACCCTGCAGTCTGATGAGCCCGTCAACACGTAAGGTTTGATGTTTAATAAACATTAACCTTGCAGTCTGATAAGTCTATCAACACGTAAGGTTCAATGTTTAATATACATTAACCCTGCAGTCTGATAAGCCCATCAACACGTACGGTTTGATGTTTAATAAACATTAAGCCTGCAGTCTGATAAGCCCATCAACATGTACGGTTTGATGTTTAATAAACATTAACCCTGCAGTCTGATAAGCCCATCAACACGTACGGTTTGATGTTTAATAAACATTAAGTCTGCAGTCTGATAAGCCCATCAACACGTATGGCTTGATGTTTAATAAACATTAACCCTGCAGTCTGATGAACCCATCAACACATAAGGTTTGGTGTTTAATAAACATTAACCTTGCAGTCTGATAAGCCCATCAACATGTACGGTTTGATGTTTAATAAACACTCACCTTGCAGTCTGGAAAGCCCATCAACACGTACAGTTCGATGTTTTATAAACATTAACCCTGCAGTCTCAGTCTGATAAGCCCATCAACACGTTCAGTTTGATGTTTAAGAAACATTAACCCTGCAGTCTGATGAACCCATCAACACGTACGGTTTGATGTTTAATAACAACAAACTGCAGTCTGATAAGCCTATCAACACGTACGGTTCGATTTTTAATAACAACAAACTGCAGTCTGATAAGCCTATCAACACGTACTGTTCGATGTTTAATAAACATTAACCCTGCAGTCTGATAAGCCCATCAACACGTATGGTTCGATGTTTAATAAACATTAACCCTGCAGTCTGATAAGCTCATCAACACGTAAGATTTGATGTTTAATAAACATTAACCTTGCAGTCTGATAAGTCCATCTACACATAAGATTTGATGTTTAATAAACATTAACATTGCAGTCTGATAAGCCCATCAACACTTACCGTTTGATGGTTAATAAACACTAACCCTGCAGTCTGATAAGCCCATCAACATGTAAGGTTTGATGTTTAATAAACACTAACCTTGCAGTCTGATGAACCCATGAAAACGGAAGGTTCAATGTTTAATAAACATCAACATGTGCTGTCTGATGAGCCATCAACACGTAAGGTACAAAGATTGATGAGCATCAACATCAGCTGTCTCATCAGCATATCAACATCAACATATCGTCTGATGAGCCCAGAAACAAATAGGGTTCGAAGGTCAATGAAACAAAGATTAACATATGTGGTCTGATTATTGTAATGGCGCGTACGTTTTAGCTGTCCATAAACACGTCTGTGATTGCACGTAATTAACACATAATACACAGTAATTCATTTTTACGAGTCGTTTTCTTGTTATACCTAGATAAAGTACATACAATAGTAAAGTACATTATAACAAAATGTTTTCAACATGTATTATTATCCTATAACTGGTGTTTTATGTCAGATAAAATGATAGCAGTTTTTATAAAAGGTGTGTGCCCCATTAGATTTTATTATAGTGAAAAATGCGATCGGCAACAACAAACAATATAACTTACAAAAAGTTGATTTTTATTTAAACAAAATCGTTTAGAGATATCAGACTCCAACCCTTATGTGTTGATGGACATCGGACCTTACACATTTATATATTTCTGAACGCACTAATTTATGTCAAGCCACTACTTCTAGTTCTTACTCAAATCTTTGAGATTTCTAAAACATGGATTATTGTTTATTTGGGATATATTTATGTGTTAAAACGTGTTGTATAATTTATAACAATTGTATGTTACACACTAGGAGCACTCCTTTTTGTTTCCGATAAAATGGAATAATTAATAGGTGCATTCATTTTCATTGTTGTGGTAAGACAAAATGGAGGACAAGATGGATTTATGTATTCTCATTGTCTCATTTATAAAATGGATATAAAATGGATATTCATCGTTTGTTTAAGGAGTAGCTTTTTTCACCAGGATAACGACCCGCTGTCAATACTGAAGTTGTTTTACCCGCAACCAGATTTTGAGCCAGACAAAGGTTATTGCAATCTCTGTCCATGTTTATTATTATTATTATATGTTAATCATTATTGAATTGTATTAGTATTCTTGTCAGAGAAAAGGACTATTCATGATAAAACTCTTTTTGAGATGGAACTGTAGCTTACATCTTTGAAAATTTAAAGGTAATATTTAAAATATGACATTATTACGTATTAGGCACCCAACCTAAATAATATGGTTCGTGTTATGTCATCATTGAAGTATTTAAACACTAGCTTAAGAGGAAAATAAAGAACAACAGCATGCTTTGTTTTAGAACATAATTTTAATAACAATCGTGTGGCTCGGTATGTCCCTAATTCGAACCAATTATGCCAACTCATTTGGTCTTTACTCAGGAATAAATAATAATTTATTAACATTTTAATTTAATTAAATTATTTAAGCAATGCATAACTGTGATGGGGTCCTGGATTAACGTTATAAACCATGTATCCTCAATAATTTGGCATTGAACCTGGACACCCTCAACTAGTCAGTCCTTATTAAGTTGTATGGTGTAACTATGGCAGGCCACACCAAACTCAATTGTCTTCTGGGACCAACGTTATGAACCATTTGTGTACAACAATTTGGTCATTGCCCCTGGACCCCCTAGTAAGAATGTAAATAGACCCATATAGAATTTATTATATTATTTTTATGTTCACATTCATGTATGCAGGTGGTATTTTGCTCCATGCATGGCTTGACTTCAAGTATGTTATATTTTTGGATTGTACCGGTACTTCAGATTAATTATAAATTATATTAATTATATATATATTGCCTGCCTTCTACCTAGTGCTTCAATAATCTATTGTTATTTTGTTTATTACAGGTCCGGCTATGGGGTTTATATTTGACAGTAAAGAGGGTAAGTACGCCTTGTTATTCTAAAATATGATAGTACTTGGTGACTGCATGTATAGGTCACAGCTAATATTCATCACGTTTATGTCTTTGTTTATAATTATATATATGTATCCTGAGCTATTCTTAATGGGTGACCTTACAATCTCCTCCCCAAGGTGTTTCCAGTGATTGTTGGAGTTGTGTGACTTCTACATTTGACCTCCCTGGTCCTTGTTGAACTGGTTTCGCTTACTGCCTGGATAGAGATTAGATCTTTAACAGTTTCTGGGCTAGTTTGTCTTATATCATCCTTCCCTGGTTTGGGTTATCCGGGCTGCTTTAATGCATCCAGGGCAACCCATATAACTGGTAATGTGCTGTCAGCCAATTACAACATTTGTTGTAAGGATTTTGGCATTCTTGAATTCCATTCCCACCTCCGCATCTAGCACATTTCTTTTCGTTCGGGCATCTGTTTGCTCTGTACCCGAAACCCTGAAAGTTGAAGCATCTTGTCAGTGGTTGGATATAATCCACTACTTGGAAGTGGAGATTTGTCACACTAATGGAGATGCTTGTGTGTGGGTTATTTTCCGTGAATTTAATCGAAAGTGTTGTTGACTCTTGATGGTATTTGTTTTTGGAATTGTATGCATGTTGCGATCATCTGTGAGAGAGTACATACAAATGATTTGTGTACGTAGTATGTTGATGTTTGTGATGTTTGTGTTGTGATGTGAGTTGTGTATTATTCCCTCAGAAGCCACCACCCGCCCAACACCTCAGGTTACTGACATTGACTTCCACCCCACCCCCAGTATAAGTGGCTTTTGCCTTAGTGCTACTGTCAGGAGTTTTGCCCTCTGAGACAAGTGGTGTTACATTTTTGACCTCCTTTCCCAGCCCTTGGTCAATAGCTTTTTATAACAAGCAAGGAAGATAGTGTCCAGACTGCCTCAGCATTAGTTTATGTGGGCAGGTCGACTCTGTTATTGTATGGCCATGAACTGGTAGCCTCGACCTGCCATACAGAGGGGACTGACCGTCTCCCAAGACTTGCTTTTTAGCATTAATGAACATACTCACATCCCCCAATAACCCATCCCACCCACCATTCCAGGTTACTGACATTGACTTCCACCCCCACCCCAGGTATAAGTGGCTTTTACTTCAGTGCTGCTGTCAGAGTTCCAACAGAGGCCATTTCTAGCATAAATGCCCGCGAGGCCAACTTGAAACTCCTCTGACTACTTAGACTCACAGTGTGAGTTCGATCCTGTTCAGGGCGATGGACTTCATGTGGAAAGGTCTTCCAGCTTACCTGCAGAAACCTTCCTAGACATTTGTCTAGGGTCTTCCTTCACCAAAATAGATGGACGTCGCTACAATGATCATAATTGGTCGGTGCAGTGTATTTCCAAAACAATCTGTCCGTTTATAAGTATAATAATCAGAGCACTTAAAGCTAAAATGCTTCTTTAATACTTTAATAAATAATGAAGTAAATATGTATAGCAGAGGTATTCAGTAGTAATAATTTTATGTAGTAAATAATGTAATATATATGTATAGCAGAAGTATTGCATAATAAGTCTACTGTAAATGTATGGTATTAATGTAATATCTGTCTCGGTAACTATATTTATATCAAAAAGCACCGTTAATATAAATACTTCTGTAAAGATTTAGAGTAATAAGTAATGTAGTAAGTATAAATCAGAAGTATTATGTTGTAAATCTAACTGTGACAAAGAAGTATACTGCTCCCGGTAAACTGCAGTCGGTGTGGTTCTTTACAGAACACCTAGTTCAAGTCTAGGATTGACCTGCAAACACTACTCTGTTTGTGTAAATAGTATGTATACTATAGATACCGGTAGTATAGATAGCTATATAAATATTTAGTATCATAAGATTATTTTAAGATTATTTGGTAATATTACTCTTACCAATGAGTTTATGTGAAATCAGATGTATTTATATTTGGTCTTATTATGGCTAACCAATATTACTTCTTTTATAATGGAGGGTATATAACCACGTGTATTTATAACTTGTACTTGTCTTAGCATCAATATCGGCTTTTGTCTTTCCACTGCTTGGCGACTTTGTCCCCCAACCAACATCCACCCACACACAACTGGATGCCCTGACCTGGCAATATGACTTATGACAATGTCTCTTCTATATTGACAACTATTGCCAGGTGGCTTTATCCCCTGGTCAATCACTGCTACTCTAGCTCCGCCCTTGTTTTATATTATATTGCTGACACATATTTAAGGCTAATGTGGTCCCACTGTCAGGTTTCCCTCCTGATCTGATGTTTCACAGATGTATTTCTTTATTATTATGTGTTGTTATATGCTACTTTATAAGACAGTTTTGTATATACGCCACAGGAGCACTCAAACCAATATGAAATATGTATATTTTATATCAGGCTAGAATCACCCGGAAAAATATTTGGTAAGACCAGCTGTGTAGTTGGCCAGACAACCAACTAGCTATAGTTAACCATTATTGTGATACTCTGTCAGTGTTAATTTTAAAATTGTGAGCAATGAGTCTAAATGTTCTTTAGAAATTGTGCCTTGTCCATTGCTGCCATGGAGTAATTATGTCCTACATATTACATCCATTAAGTTATGAATACCTAGACATTTCTGGTGAAATTGTGCCTTATCCAGTGCTGCCATGGAAATATTATGTCATATACATTATTGTCATTGAGTTATTATGTCATATTTATTACTGCCATATAGTTATCAATACCTAGACATCAATGTTCTGGATTTATTGTGCCTTATCCATTTCTGCCATGGAGTTATTAAGTCATATTTATTACTGCCATGGAGTTATTATGCCATATATATTACTGCTATGGAGTAGTTATGCCATATATATTACTACCATGGAGTTATAACCTTGACATTATTGCTATGGAGTTATTGTGTCCTATATATTACTGCCATCTAGTTATTAATACCTAGACATTAATGTTTCGGAGTTATTGTGCCTTATCCATAGCTGCCATGGAGTTATTATAATATAGATATTAATGCTTAGCAGTAATTATGCCATATACATACAGTAATCTAGTTAATACCTAGAGAGCTTTCTTAAGTAACAGAAAAAAATCAGGTTAAGGTGGGGGATACACTATGTCATCATGAGACCCTACGAAGGGGTACCCCACAGGGCTCAATACTCTCCGCAATGCTATTCTCTCTCCTCATTAATGACCTTCCTAGCAGTGTCGAAGGGATAGATCTAGTGGTGAGTCAATTCGCTGATGATTCAAGCGTTTGGCAATCTGGCTTTTTGCTTAAACCGCTCAAAAAGAAAGCCCAGAGCGGATTGGATGCCATTCGGGAGTGGACAAAAACCACAGGCTTTAAAATTTCTCGAAGTTAACAGTAGGCATACTTTTCGGTCTTAAACCAGAGATGCATTTGTACGTAAATTTAGGCGGGGAAAAGATAAATTTTAAAGATAAGGTCAAATTTCTGGGAATGACTCTTGACAGGAGGTTATCATTCAAGAGTCATATTCAAGACATTGTAAATAGATGTCAAAGAGGCTTGAACTTAATGAGAATGTTAAAAGGGACTGACTTTGGTTCAGATAAATACAGACATCTATTACTCTACAAGTCTCTTATACGTCTAAAAATAGAATATGGCGGTAAAATCAATTCCATCAGAGCCAAATCAAATTTTAAGAAACTGCAATGCCTACAAAATCGAGCTCTCGGAATTGCACTAGGGGCCCGCGTGTCCACACCTATATGTCTATTAGAACAAAAGGCCGGGATACCTCCCCTTAGTCTGCGGAGAGATGATCAGTCAGTTACTAGTAGATACTGGGCCATGGCTCGTACCAGACCGGGCAACCCTGGAAACAAAATCTTTGGCACCGATTATTACCATAAAACTTCTGGAATAGGTATAAAGAGCCTACCTTCCCTACCATTTGTGGCTCAGGTACAAGATCTAGTTGAATTATGCGGAGTCGAAGAGAGCAGCGTAGTGAGGTTTGACCTGGAAGAGGTAGAAGCGTGGACCCTAGAAAAACCCGAGATCGATTTAAGTCTCACAAAACTGTTCAACAAAAATGACTGCCCCACTAAAATAAGGGGGCTAACACAGGAGCATTTGGAAAGTAATTACAACAATGTGGTGAAAATTTATGCAGATGGAAGTAAAGATCCATTAAGTAGTAGGGTGGCATTTGCTGTCTGTATTCCATCTCTAAATTTAACCTTTTCTGAACGTATAACTGATAAAACAAACTTCCATCTATACAGCGGAAATGAACGCCATCTTGCATGCTCTTAAACGAACAAGAAAAATCAAGATCTGCTATTCTTTCGGACTTTTTGGGATCATTATTATTATTAATAAAAGCAGATCTAGACCTGACCTCCTACAAAAAATAAAAAATCCAGCAAACCAGTGCATGGAGAAAGGTCACTCAGTCACTTTAATATGGTGTCTAGCTCTTGTAGAGATCTCGGGCAATGACAGGGCTTGCGGGAGCCGCCAAAGCCGGGTTGAACCAAGTGCAGGTGGGTCGTCACACTGGTCTCGCTCCATCCGAAATCTATTCTATTTCTCATAGCCATCTTTTTTAAGAAATTGGAAGATCACTGTAAAACTTTTAATAATAACATCAATGATAGTAGACGAAAAAAGCAATCTCGCCCACCAATTTATTCAAAATAATTTTAGATTAGATAGATGTACTACAAGATTAAGACTAGGCACTTCTTTACTACCAGGTAGTCAAGGGTAAAACATTTTAAACATTCATCCCAAATTGTTCCTATTGCGGGGTCAAGTGTGACGACAAACACCTGCTGCTACACTGCGATGTTTTCAGGGGGTGGGGGGATATGTTTAGAACAAGTATTAAATTTAGAAAATGTGGTTTTCAATAAGGCAAATATCCTCTACCCACCAAAATAAAACTACAACCAAAAATCTTCAAAGCACTGGGTGACTTCATTTACAGCACCCAGTGGTACACGAAAATATAGAAATCCAACTAAAAGTCCGGAATCCCCTTACCATGCCTCGTCACCTAATTTCAAGCAATAAAAACTTATAATAACAAATAGGATCTATAATCCTTCTACAACAAGAACTATAATAAGTTCTTTCTAAGTTCAATAATATTTTAAGTTTATATATTGTCCTAAAGTAAAGGACATCAACCATATTTTAATATTCAGTTTGACATCATCGGGACCTACTACCAGCCCCACCCAGAATCGAACTGGGAAACAAGCAACTTTTCTCATATATAGATATAAAGTACAAGTCCTTCCAAATAGGGCTATAATAGAGCTATCCAAATATATCAAACCAAAATTAAAACTGTGGGGCCCCCTAGAGGGTTGTGTTACTTTAAGTAATGGACCCAGCCTGCTCAGATCTGCTACGGACTGTGTCGCAAACTGTTAAGAGTCCAACAGGGCCCGTAGAAGTCGGGAGAGCTCGTATAGAGCTTACGCTTTATTATAAATAATTAATACCTTTTACACCAGATAGTGGCTCGTCTTGTCCGGGTCAACCCCTGGCTCTGTGGATGAATGGGGATCCATAGACAGGGCCAGGGGAAGTTAGTAGGGCCTGATAAGCACACTGTCACATGTATTTACATGGGGGGATCCTACAAGTGACGGGGCATGGGGGGCGGTTATGATAGGAGCCCTGGTTAAGCTAGCCTCTTCAGGCACCCGGAAGACGAACTCGGGTCACAGTCCGACAAACACTGAGTGCCAAACATACCCAAACAGGAGACCAGTGTCCCTAAAACAATCTATGGTACAATATTCTTTTTCCAATCTATAATAAATAGAAAACTAACTTCTATCATTTCATTCTTTAGACACAATATCAAAGAAAGCTACTCTTCAGGGTGGTTGACTACCCTTGCTACATGCAATTGTCAATTTGCGTACATAAAGTCACGGCCCTGTGCTATTTTTCCTTCTACCGTGTTTATCTTTCATAAACAATCTTTACTCCTCTCCAGGGTGAACAAGGATTAAAAAATAATTTAAGTCAATCTGAACAAAGACATACTCATCCGTGTATAAAACCATTTTTTTCTATCTGATGTATAATACATAAACTATATAATTAAATCTTCAACTTCAAGAAATGCCATAGAGTAACATCAAATAATAATATAAACCAAATGTGAAATTAAAAGAAAATAAAATTTAGGACACTGGTTCTACTCAGGAAGAGCATCGAATTATGGGTAATATTCTACCACTGATATAGTCGAAAGGAACGATACACATATTATAATAATACTACGGTATACGTAAAGAAATAATCCTTAAGCGATAACAATAGGGTAAAATTGATATTAAATAACTGCACATATACAATGCATAAAGGGCTAAGTTCCTCTTCATTGTAATTGTTCAATGGGTGAATATACTCACTTATACCAATCTTACAGGTTAAGTGTAAATATAATTTTTAAAAGATAAATAAAATAATCCACGATGAACCAATAATTTTTATCACTATGATGGATCTGTATTGTTGTAGCAATCCTACAGAAGCATACTGGACTGTTAGCTAAATAAATTAAAAAGGTAAAACGGTAATCAAACCATGTTCGTTTGCTCTTCCGGAAGTCACGGTATTCCGTTGTTGTGGGTGAAGTTCACCTCATGGCCGACATTTTGTCCGCAATAAAATCCTTCATTCCAACTCGTAGCCGTGTAAAGGCGCTCGGTGTAGCTCAAAATACACATCATTAATCCGTTAGAGTCCTCCCAGACGTGACCAGAGTACTAGAAACACATAACATCCATTTAACGTTACACAAACTTAACACACACTTCTATTGCAAATGGCGATCAGTGGAAAAGGAATAATCTGTCACTACTATTTTAAAACGCCACTTGCAGCTTTCAAATGCTTTCAACTTATATATTTAAATGAAACATAATAATAAAAAACGACATCTACAGCAGATAACTAATCTATATCGTTCGACAAAACCAATTTAATATTTTATCTGAATACTATCCCTATACATAGAGGCTATTTTTGGAAAAAGAAGGGTACTCTGATCGCGTTTGGGAGGCACCTCCGGGGTATGACGGACGTGTGAGGTATCCGATGGGGAAATGCAGCGATATCAGCACTACCAAGGCGCTCTAGTGCTTTCGCCGAACCGTACCTCCGATGGACACAGACCTGTACCCACATAAACAAGAATTATTTGTGTACGTATTTAAACGTATTTATAATAATAACATAGAGGGGCAGGCCTGGATACTTATATTTTGGGGTTGTACACATTGTAAATAAAAATTGTATTTTTAGTTTAATTGTACTGTAAACAAACAAACATACTTTTATGTGGTCCTGGAAAGGTGCTTGTCTTAACTTTTATTTAAAAATAAACACTGTTTGGCTTTTAATCCTATACATTTTTAATATTAATATATGCCTATAAATAATAATTAGTGGTGTCCCCAACACCAAAACATGTCCGGAGGAGGCTACGGTTCATGCAATGAACAATGAAACAAGGCGAATTAATAATGTTTGTTAGAAAGTGGACTGGACATTAGATTGTAGAAAGAAAGCACTTTGTGCTTGGAGTGCACATAGCACTGTTTATATGTATATAATGTAACAATAGATTAATATATACATATGACTTACTACCTATACGGTAGATTTTGCTATTAACTGTTTTGATTTGAAATGAGATTTTATACAGTATTCTTGTATACACACCCTGGCACCACTATATACATCACAATCACGCATCACCAGGATAATTTATATACAACGTTGCTTATCACCCAGATATATTTAGACTCCAAGATATTTTATAGTGTACAATTTTAATTGATCGCATACGTTAACCCGCACGCCATTAATATAGAACCTCTGTGATGATTATATTTTAATCCTCTGTACATTATTGCTCGCCCAATAACAGTAGTTAGGGCGAAGGTAAATAAATCCAAGTAGTTAATTAGTTAGTTAATACCTAGACATTAGTGTTTTGGAGTTATTGTGCCTTATCCTTTCCTGCGATGGAGTTATTATTTCCTATACATTGCTGTCATGGAGAAATCATAACCTAGACATGAATGCTATGGAGTTATTATGCACTATACATTACTGCCATCTAGTTATTAATACCTAGACATTTATGTTCTGAAGTTACTGTGCCTTATAAATTACTGCCATGGAGTTATTATGCCTTATACATTACTGCAATGGAATTATCATAACCCAGACATTAATGTCATGGAGTTATTATGCCTTACACATTACTGCAATGGAATTATCATAACCCAGACATTAATGTCATGGAGTTATTATGCCTTACACATTCCTGCCATGGAGTTATTATGCCTTATACATTGCTGCCATGGAGTTATTATGCCTTATACATTACAGTCATGAAATTATCATAACCTATACATTAATGCTATGGAGTTATTATGCCCATTACATTACTGCCATCTAGTTATTAATACCTAGACATTAATGTTCTGGATTTATTGTGTCGTATCCATTGCTGCCATGTAGTTATTATGCCTTATACATTAATGTCATTGAAATATCATAACCTAGACATTAATGCCATGGAGTTATTATGATTTATCCATTGCTGCCATGGAGTCATTATTCATTATACACTGCTGCCATGGAGTTAATTTGCAGTTTATTTACTGCCATTACAGTATTATGCCATAAACGATGCTGCCATGACGTTTTTTTCGATCACAAACATTGCTGCCATGGAGTTCTTAGGCCATATTATTTTATTAAGCTTATTAAGGTTTTTGTCAGACATGGACTTATGCCGTTTAAATTGTGATCTAGAAGTACTATAAAGTATTAGTAATGAAAATAGCGTAATTAAACGTATCAATTACCGACATTTGGTTATAACTAAGACCTTCAAAAAACCCGACATGGAGATAATAGGCCGTAAGTATTTTCGACATGATGCTGATTTTGTTTGAATGTGTTGTTTTATTTCCGACTTGCTATTAGATCTTATAAATTGCAGGCTGAGGTTAAAATTTAAGTATACGACCAAGTAATTATATGTCTGTATTTAAGTCGGTAATAATAATAATTGGATAAACGGAATGTTATTTGATCAGCCATTCTCATCTTGATCTGCTATGTTAATGCTTTATAAAATGTTCGTGCATCGTATGTGCCTTACAACGACGAACCTACATAGCAGACTAGAACTGTTATCATACAAAAGTCGCAGGTAAACGTGTTAGTAGGTACTGTTGCAACTGTATCGAACTGTTATAATAACTTTCGCCACAAGTTTACATCAATTGTGAAAGGTTTAATGGTTTTCTTTCATTTAACAATTCTTTTGACATCGATCTTCATTTTAAAATTGGGGACGCCTGTGGCGTTCTGGTAGATCCGCCGATTTGTGATTCCACTGACTGCTTAGTATCTCCCCGCGTGGGTTAGAATCTAGTTCGGACGAAGGGTTTTAATTTGAGTAGTTCTAGCTGAACTGTGGTGTGCCGTTGGTTCAGATCAGAAATCAGAAATTTGTCTGGGGTCCTCCTCCTCCCAAAACTAGCTAGACATGCTAAAAATACTGGCCCCAATAGCTCAGGTGGTAGAGCGTCAGCTTGCGGATCGTGAGGTCGTGGGTTCAAATCCCGGCCGGGTCAAACTAAAGACTTTGATGTTGGTAGTAGTGGCTTCCTTCCTAACACTCGGGGCTAAGGGGACATAATTACACCTGACTCGTCGGTGTCAGTATAATGGACGGGCCGGGTTCAGTCCCTGGGCACCTCAAAGTTGTCACTGTGTTATAATGATAGAAATGTCGCTGCACAGTAACGGCAAAAATGCCGGCTAATCCCATCCCTATCCCACGCTATAAATACCAATCATGGTCAGTGCGTTGAATAAGAAAACGAATCCGTTAAAAAATAAACATCAAAAAATGATTAAATGTTCATATTGGACAAAAAGTACTCACAGATTTGTAAAACAACAATAAAAAGACGTTGACCATGTGCCTGGTTTTTCTGTGAGTTTTGCTCACAACTATATATATATTTTTTATGTGTTTGCGTAAAATTTAATTTTTTATTAGAGTATAAGTCTGACACATACTTTTATATTTTTTCAAGATATATGTATCAATCAGGAGGGCAAAGGTCTTGATATTATATCATCGCTTCCTTTGGTTAATGCTAAGGTTAATGTGAATTACTTATAAAGGAAGCATAGAAACATTTATGAATCTTTAAATATCAATATTTTTAAAACATTACTCTTGTTATTTTAATAAAGACAAGGGCGCATCTATTAGTACTATTTCCATGGTGCATACAGTGATGCTTGGGGGTGATAATCCCCGGCCCTCCAAATCTCGATCTCTTTTACCGCGGGACTATTTTGAAAATATTTAAATTGGCTTCTGTATATATAGTATAATGTTGAAACATTACAGTGTGTCGCAGCAGTTATAATAATTACACATCACTTCATGCTATTTAAATTGATATTTACCCTACTGTCTTTACCCCTAGCAGTATTAAATGATTGGAAAATATCGCCGGGGTTAGTTCAAGCAAAGTGATACTTTTCGGGTTTGCAGATTATGGGGATTTCACTGACAGAATAGCTACAACATAAATTAAATAGTTTATTGTAAATACAGATCAAGATATAAGTTAGGCTATTTAAAGAAGAAAAAAAACAATCAAAGCAAACACAGGATATATATTGGCATCTCTATCAAACACGGGTTTACATTCTACATTCAAATACATGAACATAAGTACAGCAATTATTACAGCAATTATTATAGTCTATTCGATGTAACAATCATCTAAAACTTCTACTAGTTTAAGTTCTGTTCTAACAACTATTCACAATTCCAGTAATTATCATTGTTATCACATTTTAAATTGTTAATCATCATCAATGTCCCATTCAGAGATAAGTGGTTTAATCACGGATAAATAACGCTTTAACCCTTGAGTTTTTGCAAAAACTTTCTGCATCAAAGCTATGGAAAATATGTCGTGTCAGACCACGTATCCGGCATTCTAGAAATCGATATTTTTCACTCTAAACATTCCCTTGGCCATCCTAGTAGCAAATGTATGCAATGGAACATATCTTTGCTAAACGCCTTTTGGGCGAAATTCAATACATTTCATAAGTGTTTAGTTAACAACTGAATCAAGTGCAATTAGATTAAGCAAACACTTAAAAGCGTTATTCAAGCTTAATTACCTACAGGAAACTCAATTTAGCCAGTATATATTAAACAGCGTTTTTGTGAATACACATCAGTGTATACTTCTTGCATAAACTGAACAATCATTGATCCGAATATTTAGAATTACCATGTAGTGAATAATAAAATAAACAATATTTGGTTTGAAAGTGATGGAATATTTGGAAAGAAATCAAGAAAATGTCGTGTGAATCATATACACTGTATGTTCATAAAATAAAAATAAACACAATATAACAATTACCGATTAAATATACATATCCAGTGACACATTTGTTCATAGAAATGATAATCGACGAACAATATAATAAAGGTGAACATTTTTTTTTATTTCTTATATCAACATTTTTGTTAATCCAGGAGCGGATTGCGTAAAGGGGCAAGGAACACGAATAAACTGGTAGAAGATATCTAATATATACATTACATCAATTAAATTTTAAAGACTGGTAACATTTTATTGGATGTGATCCCGATTTACGTCACAACACATATCCGACCTTCCAGAAATCTTTTATTTCGCAACTGAGCCTTCCCCGAACCACTTTACTGGCAAATGGGTTCAAAACAACTTTCGAATACATCAACGGTATATTGAAACGTCATTTCATATCTACTATATGTAATATATAACATTGGCGTGTAAAGAAATCTACCAATCATGAAGTGAGATCGTTTAGACATTTCAAGGAAGTTCACTGCCGCTCGGGATAAAATCCTTTATCCGCTCCTAGAACCACGCACAATTTGGGATATGAAAGATATATACATGGTGTTGTTCCAAATACGCAGAGATTCCTGCATGAACATCGATTATGGGATCAGCAAAAAAACAACAACATATATTTCTTACAAATTCTAACTAAATCACTTATTTTGTAGATATTCATTGTTTTTAAAGTCTAGATACTGTAAACATTATATATAAACTATATAATATAGATTATATACTTAAATTGACGCCTTGCTGGTCACGGCTACAATTGTTTAAACAAATTAACAATGAAAATCGGTTGATGATTGTCTATATAACAATTCACCAATAAACTGTGGAACATCAGTGCATTTATTTACATACGCTACATGTAACACGAATGATAACATACGCATTAAACTCAATGTGAATAGGAGTATGAAATGTTTTAATTAAAGACTTAGCAAATTCTGAAGAAATCTAGTACGGATGCCAAAAGTTCAGCATTGTACTAATATATTGATAACGTCGCTTATTTTTGTTGATTTTGCGGGAAAAAGTATTATCCGCGTGTGATGACGTCATAATGTCATGCTTAATGACGTAGCTGTTTAGGTGTTGATGTAAATTATACAAACATTGAGAACTGAGATGAAAACATAAAACTGGATTAAAATAAACTTTAATTGTACGTTTGTATAAAACATTTACAAATACAACAATACATCAACTACATATATAACTGTAACAATTACAGGTGAATAGAGTTGCAAAGTCACGTTTTATTTTCAATTTATTCATAAACAAAATGTCGATGAAAACAGTTTTGCAAAAAGTTAATTCCACATTTATAACGAGTCACTAATTTCACAAAATGTCACAATCAGCAACAAAAGCAGAATCACAAATAATAAACAAACTGTCCAGCAATAAATAAATGTATATCAATATTTAATATTTACTTTACTTCCATTCCACAATAAGAATCTGATCACTCTCGCCTCCAACACACAACTGATTTCTACTCACATCGTAACTGAGGCAGCGCGGACGCTCGATCGCATCATTCCCGGACAATATTTCTCCTACCACGTGACCATCCTCGGTCACCTTGACTACGTTGTTTGAATCACAGCCACTGACAAACACGTGACCATGATGATCAGTGGTCACACCCCAGGCATCAGACAGTCCGAGATCCTTATTGGAGAGATGGAATATCCGCTGCCCGTCCATGTTTACACATAACAGACCAGTCAACCAGCCAGTCACATAGAGTCGGTCCCCGGGACCGTTCACGGCGATGTCTGAGATATAAGAACATAAATTGAAGCGGATGAAAGATATTTTGATGGCAACTATATTGAACTCCCGCAGCTTCCTGCCGTCACTCACGTTGTGTACGTACAAGATGATGTTACCCCACCTACTAGCACAGTACAGTAGCCCGCCGTGACAAGCGATATGGGAGGTCTCATGTCCCAACTCAATGGTTCGTGTCCGGGTCAGACATACCGCACAGTACACGTGGACTTGGGTATAACCAAAGGCAACCTGGAAATACAGAAATGTAGACAGGATTTTAACATTGAAAATGTACAGATTGTGTTGGTGTCAAAATACACGTCTGTAGTCAATAACGTGAATTATGATGCAACCTGAAAAAAAAGTTAAAAGAAAATTAAACACACATAAAGTGTTGATGTCGTGTCAGAAGTTTGGTCCTTTTGTTCACAGTGCAATGAACATTTCCGGCGGATGATAATCCACACAGCAATCTACAAAAAATAGAAATGTAGAGCAGGTAAACCTTAAAGTGGAAAATGTAAACAACTGCTAATAACATGGCAAAGGTCGGCCATTTTATTGTCGTTCAGCTGGCTTGTCACTGGGTTAAATATCAGAACAAAACCATTCAATCATCATCCGAAAATATTGAACTGTACACTTGATGTGCTCTCTGTTTTCCTGTTTTCTCTGTTTTTATGGTCCGGTTCAAACTCCCTGAGCTATTCGTGCAGATTCGGGTAGATCCGATGGCAACCTGGAACTGAAGAAATCTAGTTCAGAGAAAACATTGTAAACCTACAGATTGGAATCGTGTAAGTGCACGTATTCATGCTTATTCAACCTGAAAACAAGTGGAAGGAAAAATCGAATAAAGTGTTGATGTTTTAAGCCAAGTTTGGTTAATGTCTTTGCAATGCAGTAAACAAGGCTAACGAAATAATCAATAATCGTCCACACAATAACCTAAGATATAGAAATATAGACCAGGTTAACCTTTTAAATTAAAAGAATGTAAACATTTACTAGTATCATGGCAAACGTCAGTTGTTTATCGTCGACAGCATGCTAGTGACAGGTTCAATGTATAGAAACAACACGACTCAATATCCACTGGGAAAAAAAGATCTGTAACATTACACTTTATTCGCTTGATGAAATGTCCTTCCGGCTCGTTTCGTTACGAGGTATAGTCGCTTTTTGTGTCTGAAAGTGTAGAAATGTAAATACATGGACATTTCTCTTTAGCAAGTGAAACATATATAAAAGACGATAGGCATTTAAACGAAAAACATGATTTTACTTGCTCTCACATTCGATAACATTAAATATACAGTAGACTAACATGAACTGGGCAACTAGCCATTTACAAGAGATCGAATTTCGAGCCATGGTTTTAAAACTGTATTCTTATCTAAGGTAAGCATGAAGCTTTATGATAATATATAAATTTAAAAAGTAATAATATAATTTTCAAACTTATACTTAACAAGACATCTTTAGTTAATCTTTCCTCAAAATAACAAAATCCACTTCGCACTGGATAAACTTCGTGAACGCTCAACATGTTTTGTTTTTCAAATATTTATGACGTCATATTTTGTCGCGAGGTAAATGGAATGTTTACAACAGTTTGTATACATGTACGCGATAGCATGTGTTTGGCAATGCTTCTTATAAGATCAATTCAGTGTGCACTTTCTGGGTAAAATATCATGCTTATTTTGAATTGTATAGATTGTGTCGAACAGCACATAGGAAAGGTGTTTTGTTTACAGTCTGTCAAGATATGATATGTTCCAATGTCTGTGCAAGTCTTGTCAATTGTGAATATGTCATGATTACTATAGACTCTGTCACTCCCTCTCTCTCTCCGTCCCTCCCTCTCTCTTTGTCCCTCCCTCCCCCTCTGTCCCTCCCTCTCTCTGTCCCTACCTCCCTCCCTCTCTCTATCTGTCCCACTCTCTCTCTGTCCCTCCCTCTCTCTCTGTCCCCCTCTCTCTCTCTGTCCCCCTCTCTCTATCTGTCCCTCCCTTTCTCTCTGTCCCTCCCTCTCTCTCTCTCTCTGTCGCCCCCTCTCTCTCTGACCCTCCCTCTCTCTCTGTCCCTACCTCCCTCCCCCCTCTCTCTCTCTCAGATTTTATTTATGTCGATAGTATTGCCATATCTTGATATCTTTTTATGAATCTGTGATTGTTGTGATTCTACGCCCTGATAAGACAAGGATCTCATGGAGAGTTTGCATGTACTTAGGTTCTATTTGTAACGCAGAACCCTGGATGTGTAGTATATCTCAGTGTAGTGTTGAGATATGTATTATATACTTCTGTATATAATTTTACTGCTGGATCGGGTGCCCGCAGACGGGATATAAATTGTCCTTTAAACTATTCCTATATTAAAGCATCATATAAAATAGATATACTTAAAATTTAATACTTTTTTATCCATTGTTGACATATCTCTTCCGTCCGACTCCTTTTAAGAACGTAAAAAGTAAGAGTTTTAAAATATGTATTTAGTAATGTCCACCACCCCCCCCCCCCCCCCCCCCCCCGTGTGCTACCATATACATACATTGTATCAGTAAAAACTAATTGTGGTACAATAATATTTCTACGACGTGATATTACTGTGCCTTGCCCACAGTGTCTACGTCACACACCCGATCATGCTCAACAGTTCCTTTTTGGAATGCAGTAATAATAGATCAACCATCTCTAATTGTTTTATGGATTACTACGGGCATTTTAATAAATTATATGCCCAATATATTTGGGTAGTTTTATAATTGTTATAGTTTTATAAATTTATATAATTATATAAAATTATATAATTTAGTACATTTATAGATCTTGGAATCCTTGCCCCTTATAGTTTAGTAATTACAAAATAATAAAATATATTTACAGAATATGTGTTTAGTTTATCAACGTCCCTATTTTCTTGATATCGCCCAGTTCTCACCACTTCTAATATATAAGCGTTTTTTCTATCTACATGGATTTATAGAGGGAGATCCGTAGATAATAGTTGTGTGAGATGTAAGGGAAGTTACTCTCCATACCCGGAAGTAGCGAGGCTTAAAATGGATTCTTTGTGTATTTTAATATTATTTCCATAAACTACAGTGGGTTAAAGGATGTTTGAAAGGTATTACTTATTCATTATTTGTATATTTTGATTTAATCGTATATGATCCCCGGTTGTGAATTTATTAGCCGTCTTTTCTTTCTGTATTTATGTTGAGTTGGTGTGATGAATGTTTGAACACTGTCACTGTCACTAGACCAACAACAGTATTATTTTCATTAACTTCTCAGCTGTAGCTATATCCTTAGAAATACACTATTGACTTTAGTTTCTACTATAGTGTCCGGAATGCCCCAGTTACTGCAGCTATTAAATGACACTGTGGGCAATCTGAAGCCACCACTGGGAGGGGTCTATTGGGAGTTGGGCCCGGGACCAGAGTCCCTTGCGAGATTTGGCGAACTGGAAGGATGAGCGCCCGTGAGAGTGTGTTTGGGTCTCCCGGGCTATGGGAGAGAGACTATCCCAACCTCCAACCACCCTCCCTTCCATACTGGTTGAGGTCGAATGGCTAAACTAAGAAGCCTGGCATAAGTCGTTAAAAGCGTTTATATTAAACAGTGTTAAAATATAAAATGTATGGGTTTAGGACATGAATACGGGGTGAATCTAGAGCCCAACTAATATAAAATATATAAGTGTCTAACTTACTGCGGCCCAATTTCAAGATTCTCTGGCCATGGCCAGGGACTGATCCGGACAGGCCGCGCTAGGCTCCCTGATGATGACTTCACTCATGAGACCCCATATTGATAATGTTACTATACTGATATTAATATTACCATAACTTTAACTACTACTTTTACTTATGTAGGAGTTGACTGCTCCTATTCATTTTGAATATACTTAACTTTGGTACTAAATGCAATACATGTGTATTAATACACTAGAAGTTTAGAGGCGAATATAGCCTTCATAGTATAATTTTATTCTCAATAATAGTATATTAATATATATGGAGGTATGCTAGAATTACAAATCGGGATAGTCCGTTCCTGTTTTAATTTTGATGAAAATCCCATCCCATCCCCAAGATTCTCGGGCCATGGCCAGGGGCTGATCCGGACAGGCCGCGATAGGCTCTCTGATGATGACTTCACTTGGGAGACCTCATATTGATAATATTACTATACTGATGTCAATATTACCATAATTTTAACTACTACACTTACTTATGTAGGAGTTGACTGCTCCTATTCATTTTGAATATACTTAACTTTGGTACTTAATGTAATACATGTGTATTAATACACTAGAAGTTTAGAGGTGAATATAGCCTTCATAGTATTATTTTATGCTTACAAAAGTGAAAATTGTAACCTACTGGTAAAATAGGCATTTGTCCATGCAAGTGCAATTCTTAATTGGATTATCAGTTCAATTCTGATGTGGACCTGTCTACATGCACGCCTGTCGACTACAGTTGTTATATTTTAATTTATTTTAAATTATTAAGTCTTTCTTCTCGGGTATCCACCCTTTTCAATATATTTTGATGTTGTTAATATTAGCTCGTCCCAAGAAGTCACATGTTTTAATATATTCAGCAAGAGCTTGGAATATTTGGTGTTTCAGTTTTTTGTTGGGAACAATAGATTTTGTAGGGTTAATAGTATATTGATATTCCTGATTACTTCTTCTAATTTTTTTTTTCATCCTGGTGGACACTGTACTGCAGCAGAAAATGTGACTCATCTTTAAAAGTGTTGCAGGTAGAACAGCTATGCTTTAAATTTAGTATATATATTGCTCTGTGCTACCGAATAATAGAGTTTTGGAAACTATAAGTCTAGTAGTAGATATATCTAGTTGTATATTGTTTGAGTATATCCAGTGTGGGTAATGGTCTACCATTATTAAGTATTATATTTCGTGTTGATGTTTTGTTGCCCTATTTCTGAATTAGATGTTTTTGCTGATAGCGTATATATCCTATGGGGATAAGCCTGGATGTTGAGTCACATCTGGTAGATTGAGTCCCACCGTGGCCGCCGCATCGACGCCCTCATTGCTACATGAGCTGGACACAATGCCATTATGACCCTTCTCTAGTTTTTAATTTTGTTTTTGAGCTCAGGTCTAGATCTGTTATTATCGAATTTAAGAATAAGAATAACAGATTTTGTTGCTTGTTGTCTTTGTATCCAGCTTAGGGCATGCATTATGGCGTTTAACTCTGCTGTAAAGATTGAAGTCTTATTTGTAATTCTATCTGTTTGTAGTCTTTACTAGGATTAACCAAGGCAGAGGCCACAATGCCTGTGAGTAGATATTTGCTTCTATCCGTATATACTTTTAACTAATCAGAGTAATTTGATTCTAAAGATTCAAGTGTACCGGTAACTGCCCTAGTTTGAACTTTGCAGTCTGATTTGTTAACCTGATTTGTTAGATGTAGGTTGATGTCCGGTTCAGAGAGCAACCACGGTTCTACTATAGAGGGCCCCAACTCAGGCACAGTGCATCCACTGACATCGTACTCCTCACCTCGGTCTGAAACTGTTGCTCCAAAAGGTAAATTTTGTTTAATAGTTCTTGTCATAGTTTTGCAGAGGTAATAGACGGTGACGAGAATCTTATTCACCGGGTTTGATGGTCTCGCTCGGACCCTGGCCCAGAATCAGACTTGCTGTTCCTCCCTCCTAAGTTTCAAGGGAGGCATTCCAGACTCCTGATCTAGAATATGATCCGGGATTTTGTAAAAGGTTAACCAAAACTATTTTGAGAGCCATATTCTGAAGGCAATGTAGTTTGTATAGATATGTTTTGGGGACACTAGCATA
Source organism: Sinonovacula constricta (assembly GCA_007844125.1). NCBI lineage: Eukaryota > Metazoa > Mollusca > Bivalvia > Cardiida > Solecurtidae > Sinonovacula > Sinonovacula constricta. The sequence continues at coordinate 39,155,591 of CM017570.1, forward strand.
AATTTGACACCCATATTCTAGTTTTGGATGTATTAGATACCTGTACAAAAGGATGCTTCTGTGTTTGTTTGACCCATAATCAGTCCCCTTTAGCATTCTCAGCATGCTCAGGTCTAAATGGCATCTTTTAATGATGTCATTTGTATGGCTCTTAAAAGTTAACCAAGTATCAATAGCCATCCCCAAAAACCTAACTTCTTTTTCAAAGTTGATTTTTCGATTCCCTAAATATAAGCTAGTTTGGGGTTTGTTGCCAAAGACTATGCCTACAGACTTATCTTGTGAAATTGTTTGTTTGTTTGTTTATTGGGTTTATCGTCCCACCAACAGTATTTCAGTTATCTGGAGACTGTGTCCACTTGAAGCAGATATAGTGCTGCCTTCACTGTATATAGCATGCCGTGAACACCTGGCATGATGCCACGAAGTTATTGTAAATTGAAAAGATCCCGCAAAATATTGCTTGAGTAGGTCCTACATTTGTGTGCACAGTGAGGCATGACACCCCACTTGTCATTTAAACATTTTCTATCTGAAACACGCAGCACTGCTATTTTTAGACTTATAAAACAACAACAAAACATCATCATTTTTTCTTTTGAGTCAATGTTGCATATTCATCCGGGATATCCGCTCTTACGTCGATCTTTATATTAATATAATTTTCCACCATTACTTTGTTGTAGGTTTAATAAATCATATCAGAATTGTTACATGTACGCCAAAGCCATACATATAACATAGGTTACATGCTCTTGGAGACTTTTTACGGCATCCACACTGCAATTGTAACATTGTTGTTATCATGAATAAGAAAATTTGACAATGTCCTATGATTATTGCAACGCATGGAAAGGAAAATGATAAAGGTATTCAAATGCCAGTTAAATGTGAAGTAGCAAGACATGATATTACATAGAGCTAAACAAACAGTTACTGCTTTTGAACTGTCAGTCAGTCTGTAAAATGGACGAATGAGGTATTAAAACTACAATTGTTGCTCCCAGGTTTAAGTCCGTGTCGCATCCCTTTCCACAGAGGAGTGAGGTGGGTGGGGGCATTAATACGATGGTGACGAATATAGAAATAGATATATGCAGTTTGTGCTAGTCACAAGTCTCCATGACTGCTGTATTAATGATAAATTGTGTACATGCAATGCAATTAACTGAAAGAAAGCCAGGTTTGTTAGCGCACATTTTGATGACGGTGTTGCATCAACACTCACCAATGTTGCTTTTTTAAATAAACACCAAACACTAAACAGCTAATTTAAGCACCTGTGTTTTTTATGCATTAAGCCAATCTGGCTTTTACCAACACTATGATGTAGGCATCATAAACATTCATATAAGACTGAGTGGCAGCGTAATTTTGTGTTTGCTATTAATGTGAAAAAATACTTTAGTTGTTCGCATGTTATAAGTTTATGCAGATTTTAAGTATCAAGATTACGGTTAGAAACATTCGAGGAAAATCTGTCTGGTTAAGTTCTACATCGTTTTTATTATATTTTTACAAACGTACGTATATTGTAGGAAAGTAAATATTAGTAGTATATTCAGATTGTTTATAATATTTTTGTACGTTCCAAATGCTCTGAATAAGCGATTCAATAGAAACAATGCGATAAAAAGTCGCAAGACTAGTGTATGCATTTAACGTTAATGAATAATATCATACGTAAATGCAAACACAATTGGCTGAAAATGTATAAAATATCATTGTTTATTATGTATAATATATTGTGCAGCACTATATTATCTATAATATGAGCCTAAACAGTAGTGTTCGCTTTTGGGGGAAATTCGCATGTTTATGTGAATTTTGTTATATTGTTTGAATATTTTGTTGAGATTAAGCCATAAAAGTTTGATTCGTTGTAATATCTTCTCTCAAACACAAGTTATACCAAATTTATACTCTTCTTATTATTAGGGCTTATTATTAGGAAATTAAAATTAAAGAAAAATAAGTGGAAGCATTGATAAATTGAATTTATAATAAACAAGTCTATGTACATTTACCACTTGAAGAACTGTTATAATGCATTGACTTTCTAAACAAACATATCAAATTAATTATAGTATATTAACACTTATATTAGAAAATCATTATAATTATAAACGATTAAGTCGGCTATTGTATAAAACTGTTATGTCACAAACTTGCGTGTTCGAGTTACTTTTATATGTCCATTATTTTCAGAAATTATGAAATAAAAGACAATAGGAATTCCGAAAAGTTTTTAACGGAACATTATATATTTTTCAATCTGTAATAGAATTCCTAATTGGTGGTGTGGTATTAATCATCACTTGATAAAAAAACAAACTCTGCGATGAGGAAGTTATCTTAATTTAAATATATGACTTGTATGAAATATAAAAGAGTGTCACTGTTTGAAAACAAATCGCAAAATAATTATCTACTCACAAATATAAAGATTAGCCGCTGAAACAACAATCCATTACAGTATTTGGCAGCTATGCGTATGAATACTTTACAATTAAATCGCCGATGAGACATAAACAAGTTTACTTACTGCAACCTCTTGTGGACCTATACAGCATACACTTCTTGGCTCTTCATCTGTGTCACAGTATTTGGTAATCTTGCCGCTTGACGGATCTACAAGCTTCAGTCGTCTGTTTGTGTGATCTGCTATCACGAGACTTCCGTTATCAAGGTAACAACAACCACGCATAGAACAATTGTCTTTATCATTTTGCAGTTTGACTTTTACCATTCTTACTTGTTTACTTCTGTTCTTTGCTTTCACCCCGGATCGTCTCTCTACCAGTCCTACTACTTTACTGTTTCCTTGTCGCTCTACTGTCGCCTGTACTGACCTGTCTTCTGCTCCTACCACTGCACCCAATGAACTGATATTCTGCACATTAGTAATGACATTTTCAAGCAGGGAATTGAAGCTTTTGAGGGAATCAAAAATTTTCTTGTCGGTTTTGAAGTGGAATTGATGCTCCTCTATCACACTTTTTGACTCGGTAAAAAGAGCATTAACTTTTTGTGGTATTTTCTGACCCTTCTTTTTAACGACAAACATATTAGCTTTCCACTCGTTTGACTTTGTAATTTTATGTAAACATTGGCTTATTTCGTCTTTAGTTAAAGCACATGCCTGTCTGTGATGTTTGGCGACTGCAAGAAGCTCGTCCTGTTTACTTTTGATATCCTTCTTACCCTTCTCTTTTAGCTCCTCAATCAGTGACAAGAGTTTATTTGCGTAGACTTCCAGATCTTTAAGAAACACGCTTCCATTCTTTTCAATACTAGCCACATGCATATTTAATGCTATAATAGCTTTCTTTATAATGTCCAGAGCAGATTTTAACTGTGCTGGGACAGCTTCTAGCTCAGGTTGAGCACTGAGCTCATCAGACGATTCCCTGATGTTTTGGGCGTCCTGACATTTCCTGAAAAGAAATTAAAAAGAACAACCTGTAATTGAAGTACATCACAGCGACCCCACTAAGGTCATTATAGTAAGGTGGATGAAGACCTCAGACACAGCTTGAACCTCGCAGGCTGATATTTGTGCTTAGGGCCAATTATCACTGCTCAGGCCAGCTCCACAACTGTTTACTCTTATAATACTTGTTTTTCTTGTTTTTTTGTTATTGTTTTTGTAAATTGGAGGTTTCTTTTGCAAGCAAAAATAATATTTTGCACACAATTATTCTAATTTCAGTATCTTAATAAAACATTGACTAAAAAGCTTAGGCTTATGTGGGGGCTGGGTGGGGGTGACGGGGGATGGTCTGGTGGGGGGGGGCTTAAAGCACTGCATAACCACCCCTTACTCAGATGGGTTGTAGCCACACCCACCATAGCAGTGGGCCCTCACTTCAACTAGGTCAGGCTAACAATGGCCACATGGCAGCGTTTACATTAAAACCAATGCAAGATGTGTGTATTTTGCGATTGTTTCTAGATGCCTCAACTTGTCCAATTGGTCATATTAATACATAAAATGAAAAGCAACATTTATACTACATTTATTAAGTTTCATGGTCATCCGGGTAATAAGCTCTGAAATCGATATCTATTTTTAGCTTAACTCTTCATCATCTTAATGATAGATTTGGAAAGACTGGACAAGGACAGAAATATATATTTCATGATTTTAAGTGTCTAACAATTGGGGTAATGTTATATCAGATTTTACTTAAACTAAAGTTTAAGTTAAGGCAGCAACTTGTCATACATTTCCCAGAAGAGGTGTAAGATGTTTCTTTATCTATAGAAATGTGCAAACTGTTAGATATCAACTTTAAAGCAGATAACTGACCTGTGATCCATGAGGTGACATTTCCTACACAGCAGTTCATCGTGCTGGCGACAGTACAACGTTATCAACTCACCAGCATGTTTCCCACATTTCTCAGTTAGCACATCTTTGCCGTCTCCACGTCCTTGCACTATGTTGTGATTTACAATGAATCTATTATGAGTTCCTAAGCAAGCTTTACACATATGTTTATTGCAGTCAAAGCAGTAATAATCTGCAATCTCGTCTCTGTTCTCCTGTGCACAAATGGAACATTTGGCATCTTTAAATTCATCTGATCCCGTCTCTGCATCAATTGCTGTCGCCATATTGATTATCCACTACGAGAACTGGCGTCTGTGCTGCAAGAACAAGAGGTATATATTGCTAACTACCCTATGGCCAAATTGAACCTAGCTTATCACCAGGAAACAAATAACTCAATCTTATCAGGATATTGGTTAAATAAATGATATGAATTGTTTTCATTTAATTAAATGTCTTTGTCTAGTTAGTGTATAGTTTGTATGCTTTAAGCCAGACTTCAGTTGGTTGTGGGTCTGTGATGTTTAACTAACTACAGTGTGTAACAATGACAGAATATTTGTACTCTATTAAACATGACAGTTAGATTCGGCTTTACTTTAGCAGGAAATTTGTTGCCATCAAGGCAATGGTAAATTCTATTAAAAATGTGTATTCATTGATAGATTCGGACATTCCAACTGGCGTATAATAAGTATGTTTTCAGGATGAAAGTTGTAAATACACTTCTTGTCGATGGCCTTAAATTAATGCATTATGAATGCTCGGCATATGAAATAAACATTCTTGTCGCAAAAAATGATGAACTCTTAAACAAAATCACAACTCATGCTAACCTTACGACTGTTTGCCCATAAGCAGTAGAATTCAATCCTCCAGCCAAAACCCACGTGCTTAGGTTAAGGTCTGTGTAATCAAACTGCAATGAAATGAACAGATAGGTCTGTTTACAAGTGTTGCTTTATATAAGAACTCATTGTTTAAATGAAACCATGTGCTGATATCCCGAAAAGTACTTTTTTACAATGTAAACAGTAATAAGAAAAACAATATTTTAAACATGTAATGCATAATATAAGAAATTAAGCTGATTTTATCCACGACTTGCCATACATTTTAGACATAGGTCCAAAGATATGAATAGCTCACCTACCAATAAGGAAAATGTTGTCTTGGCTTGGGCCAGTAATGGGTTTTGCGCACAAGTTTACACAACCCGGAAGAATAGCGGCTCCTATTTTAGATGTAACACTAGATCTGGGTGAAAACGCTGGCTTCTGGAAGGTCTCTGTAAACTATCCTAACACAAACACAGACACTCAATGTTACTTCAAAATATTTTAGTAAAAGTTTTACCATCAAACTTTAAAATTCAATTAAAGAACTACGCCTACTGATTCGCCATTTTTATGTCAGACACGGAAGTGGCTGCCTCGTTCTGATTTTGATCTTCGACCCGGCATTTCTGTACAACGCATGCAAAAAGCGGGGAACCGGTATGGACTAAATACCGAATATTAATATATATCCGCGAATATGAATGTAAAAATCATTATTTATACCCATTTAAGGTATATTTGATATAGAAAGCTTATGGTATCTTTTCCATAGAAGATATTTACTTGGATGGGGCCACGAGAATGTACAGCACACAGGGTGTCACAACCCGGAAGAAGATATACCAAAAGTTAATTTATAACACTCGATCCGGCTGGCTTCTGGAAGCTCACTATGTGTGAACTATTCTAACACAGTCACATATACTCCATGTTACTTCAACGTATTTATGTAAAATTAAACAGCTACGCCTATAGATTCGCCATTTTTGTAAGAAAAATGCTATGCCTACAGATTCGCCATTTTTGTAAGACACGGAAGTGACTGCCTCTTTCTGAGTTTGTTCTTTGACCCGGCATTTTGTACTACACATGTATGAAGCTGGGAATCATAAATTGACCTTTACCCAAGACTTACGTTGGGGCCGGTATAATTAAACACTTAACTCAAACAATAAACAAAAATATGGCGTTGCTTGCAATAACACATCAAATAACTGGAGAAGAAAAGAATTGAGTTTTCTCATGAATCCGTAAAATTATTTGTGTCAAAATATATACCATTTAAATATCACTCAACCATGTGCTTTGAAATACATACTATAAAACGCTTGGTAACGTAAAGAAGAGACCACAGAGATACAACAAATGATTCATATTAGTAGTAATGAAACAATTCTAAGTTCATGGATTTCTAAACTGGCATGTTTTCAGTTTGTTTTTTTTCTTTCTTTTGGATGTCCATTTAAACCTAGCTCAAGATAAAATCTATTTCTAAGCAGCTTGAGCAAAAGACACACATATCTACTGTTCGGGTATAGGTAACAAGAATTCACGAAATCATGTGAATTCACGAAACTATAGGAAGTGAAATGAAATCGATTTTACAAGACCTCATATTTGCGACTACGACTTTTTATCTTTCGAATATATGAGACTACAAAATGACCATACTGTGCAGTGCATTAGATTAAGCGAACTTTTAATAATTTATATTATTGGGTTTATCGTCCCACCAACAGTATTTTACTTATCTGCAGACGGTGTCCACTCTACCACGTAAACAGATTTTAAAATAACTCTGCCTTCACTGACTATTTGAGTTTACAACAACTCTATGTATAGGATAGAGTCTATTAAGACGTTGCTATAGAAAATAGAAACCAACTTAGAAGTCCCAGCCTCACTTCTACCTTTTCTACCAAAATGACTTGTAATCCGCCCAATAAAACTGTCAATTAAACTGTCAATCGTCTTGACGTGTTCAAACTTGTCGTCACAAGGGGAGGAGTCAAGCCAGAATGCGTGGTTTGCTGCACATGCGCAGTTGAAAATAAAACCATTTAGTAAAATAGATCGATCTTTTTTGTTCATTGTAAAATAGCAAGGAGTTCTATTGAAATAAAAAGCTGAGGAATTTGAATTTTCATAGCTTGTGATTGGCTACAAATGTAGGGCGACTTCTAAGTACTGGTAATTCTGGGATTTCTATACGCCATCTTTGCAAAATATATCATGTACAATGATTCGCTTACATTAACAAACACTAGAAACTACTTACCTTAATACATTTCACATTCATTGCTTATTGAGAAGACGAGATGAACTTTGTCAGTCATTTTGAAACTATTTTCAATATGGCGACTACCTATATCCGAGTACATTTCGAAGAAATTGTAGAAATGGCATAGGAATTGCGAGAGTATCAGAAAAGTAGATCCACTTACCCGAGGTGATCCACTACCAACATACCAATCGGAACTCCTCGGCTTATTCCGTCCTCGAGAAATCGTCCATAGGATGTAACTCGTGCAATAATACTTCCAGAATCGCGATCCTTTTGTTTTCTGGAAGAAGACTAAATAAATAAAATGTTCTTCAAAATCGATATTGTAGTGTATAAGATTATTTTACCCATTCATTTATCAATTTAACTTTCACATCTCGTTAGATATACACCTGTAACTACATTTTCAGTAGAGATAACAAAACGTCTTTCTATTGTTTTGATGACATTATAGGCACCGACACGTTTATTTTCGGGGAGTTTTCCTGTCATACATCCGAGAGTTGATTCGTGAATTATTCGAGGCGTTCCGATTGTTGGTAGAAAGTCCGCTCCAAGTACCGGAGGCCTCGGGTTAGAACCCGGGCCGCGACACTCAAAAGTTTTTTGAAAAGGTAGGGGTTTAGTTCGCTTGCTAACGCCCAAGCAAATATAAGGGTTGTTTCATCATAGGTGGGCCCGGTGTCAGGTTGACATTGTAAAGGCAGCACTATGTCTGCTTCAGAAGTACACCGTGTCCAAATATTTGACTGTTGGTGTGACGATAAAATCCAACAAACGAACACATCAGTTCGAATCTATACAAGGTGCGTTGAGCTAAAACGGCTAAAAATAACTTAAAAAGCGTCGCAACGCTTCTGATTATCCTAGCACAAAGTAAACGCATTTTTCCTGACAAAAAACATCAACAAAAAACAAAACAAAACACTAAACATTAGCATTTTCACAATAACTTAGTTACTATGGATACTATTTTATTGCAATTTCATTGTGTTTTTAATAAAGCTTGACATTTATAAACAAACAGAAATGCATTTTTTATATAAAATTGAATGCATGTTTAAACTGACATTGTTTTAAAGGAAGTATCCGACAGTTTGGACCATTTTTTCATTGTTACATGGAAAGATCCGGCCAAATACTGTTTATTGGTAAATGCTTAATAATTTTCATGTTTGACTTTTGTTTTTAGTTACATAGCGCCGACTCAATCATGGTAAAATACGCCACTTATTGTTGGCGGAGGAGGACCCATCCCCAAACCCCGATTGATGTCTGAGTAGTACCACAGTTGCTCTCCATGTTAGCTGGAAATCCTCCCCGCATCAAAGTACTCGTCCCGTCTGGGACTCAAACCCACGCGGAGTGTGACTGAGGAGTTACAAGTCAGCGACTTTAACCGCTCGGCTACTCTTATTTTCTAAAATATTATAATCAGAATATGAAAAACTGACAAGTAATTTACGTTTTACGTTCAACCCCTTTTACATATATAATATAAACACTGATGAATAATTTACCTTTAGGTCCCACTCCGTGTGCATATATAATATATATACTGGTCACTAAATAATATACATTTACGTCCAAGCCCTTGTACATATTTAATTTATTTTCTGATCACTAACTAATTTACCTCTTACGTCAACCCCGTGTACATATATAATATATATATATATATATATATATATATATATATATATATATATATATATATATATATATATATATATATATATATATGACGCACGACGCGACAAAACCGGGCTTATGGCATTATGACGTAACGCTGGGAAATCCACAATTAAAATGACGTCACTTTTACCGGGTATTTTTACTACGACCTTGACAGCATGGCTTGGACTATCGTGTTTGAAACCATCATCGGACACCCATGCCTTTTACTACACTCACGCTAATGGATACGACGTGGGTATCCGACGATGGTTCGAAACTGAATGTTGTTGTGCTATTAGAAGCGATAACAAATAAGAATGGAGGAGGAACTAGAGGTAAGATTTATTCATTATATTGTGATTACATAATCTTTATATTTTACGCATATATATTGAATCGGATTGAATAGAGGCTACACAGATCTAAACACGCGTGAATCAAACTTTAACAGTTAAACAGTTTAATATAGGCCTACAGGTTTACAGAATTATTATGGTACTTTTGTCATTTCTAGCAAAATCGTGGTAAAAGTTTATACGAAACGAAATAGAATGTAAACCATTATTTTTTATATAATCTAGACTAGATTTTGATGTTACCGATGTTGCAGATTACATGTTTGTTCAATTTAACTCATCGATGGATGGGTAGATTTAACGAAAAAATGATTTAGTATTACAAGCGACATTTAAATCTGTCCACTTTAAATCAACTAATTATATTTACTCACTAGAAAAAAATGCTGATAGATTTTTTAAAAACCTGATAACCGTTTTGCATATAAAACCGATCAATGTCACATGAACGTGTCTATTTATAACTACGTAGGCTTGTTTATTGATTATTATAAAATTATGCAATTTGGATATATATACAGAGCGCTTAGCGCTGTTGGTCAGCCGAACGATATTCGTTTTACATATATCTATGGACGGGGTGGTTGGTTCGCTACCAACCACGGCCCCAAATTTTATTTTCTTACTTTCCTTCCAACATAATGTTATGCATTTTATTTCATTTAATACACGTCTTATTTTGAACGAATTAAATAAAACATTTTTCTTTCTTGACAACTGTTTGTTGTTAAATATTATTTATTATTAAATATTTATAATGCCGCAAAATTGTTTGTCTCATTACAAGTATATTTTATACACAGAAAAAAACGAAAGAAAACGGAATACATGAAATTTATAACAAAATTATTGATTAACGTTCAAATTACTTCGAGAAAATGACTGAAACTATAACCAAATAATATGATTGTTTATAGTTATAGTGCAACTCCGTAAACCTGTGACGACTTAATTTTCAGTATATTGTATGTTGTTGATACTTTCAGGACAAAACAAAAACCGGTATCTACTTGGGTACTTCATATGGCAGACAATGACAGGACAAAACAGCATGATCGAGTACCACATGCAAGTACATGGACTTGTTTTAATTGTTTCCTTCGACTGATTTAATACTTAATAATAGTATGATAGTCACTTATGACATTCCATTTAATGTATTCACAAGCAAATAAGGGGCGCCCGTTGCCAAGCTCATAGAGTCACAGACCGTTCCACCCGTGAGTTCGAGTCCCGGTCGAAGCGGCAAACATTCATGTCCGGAGGTATTCACGTTAACCTACAGTCCACCACTGGATATATATTTTTTGTCCCACCAGTAAAAACTGGATATTGCAAATACGACATTAATTGTATTCGTGCGAGGTATCTGCAACAAACAAACGAAACAACAACAAACAACAACAACAAAAAGAAACATAGGGGACGCCCGTGGTTTAATGGTTCTAAAGGTTAGAATCGATGACTTGCTATTTCTCTGACTCCGTAATCCGTCAAGTTGTGGGTTTGAGTCCGGTCGGGGTACAAACTTTCTTGTGGTCAGGTTTTCCAGCTGGTCTGCAATGCGCTACTGGTCTACCCAGACATGTGCCATGATTTTTCTCCACCAATAATAGCTGGACGTCGCTATAATGACAATAATTTCGTCGATGCACTGTATTTAACAAAACAAACAAAACGGATAGGAATAGGCATACATGTAGAGTTAAAGCCAATAATCATACATAAATATGCGTGTAAATATGTTAAACGAGAGTTTATTTCTTATTTCAGGCCACGCACGTTGTTTTGTGGATCCCAGTTTTGTCCACCCCAAATTAAGTGCCAAGAAAACGACTGCGAGACTGTTAAGGAGCCAGCTGACATGGTGAAGCGATCCTCACAGTTCAACTCGCCCGTTTTGTATCCCAGGTGTGACTGGAGAGGTTGGAATAATTTCCTTGGGCAACATTTCAAGGCTTTGACAGGAATAAGGTATGGCCATGTTACATGCCGTAAACAATATTTGAAACAATTGGGTTTATATTAAAGAGCTACTCTAAGCAGAAAGGTTAGATTCACAGACTCGTAATGCCCCAACCTTTCGCTGCATGGGTAATCGTTCCGGTAAGGGAGACAATTGTGATATTGCCTGCGATGCGCCAGTAGTTTCACTTCACAAACATATATCTGCGATTTTCGTTCACAAAAATTGTTTGACGGCAAAACACGCAAAACAAAATCATTGATATAATCTGATTTGTATTTGTGGCGAGACTTAGATATTAACATAATATTGATTAAAATGCATTTTCAGATTATCAACACGTCAATACCACGTCTGAAAAAGCTGGTAGTATCATCTTGCGGACCAGATGATGATCAGAGGGAGTTTATGTTACTCAAGGATCCCCAGCAAAAGTTCAGGAAAACAGAAATGCCACCCGCGTTTCAACCTGGCGGGTTGAAGCGTCAGCGCAAACAAGACCTCGAGTGCTTTGTCAGACAAAATTCAGTTGATATTTTTTAATGTTATCTAATTATAACCTGCTCTTTACCCACTTTAACAAAACACACCCCTGTTTTGCAGTTCAATATCAACGTTAATAAAACCATATTAACTTAAATCTTAATTTAGTTGTGTGAGTAAGTTACTCATCCCAATATTATGACGTCAATAATTTGACGTCATATTTAAGAAAACTACCTTCAGTAGGGGTCATTAAAATTCTCATTATTTCATTAATACAAAGCCAATTCTAAAAAATCGTTCAAATTTGTGATCAGAAATGATAGGAGAATCATGTTTCATTAAAAACAAAAAATTGAAAATTTTGACCATAAGCCCGGTTTTCTCGCGTCGTGCGTCAATTATATATATATATATATATATATATATATATATATATATATATATACTGAAGGCTGCCATGGAGTAAATATGACAAAACCATTACTGTAATGGAGCTAATATGCCTTATAATTTTCTGCCATGGAGTTAATATGCCTTGTACATTAATGTCATGGAGTTATTATGCCTTATCTATTGCTCCAATTGAGTTATTATGCACAATACATTACTGCCATGGAGTTATAATGCCTTGTAAATTACTGCCATGGATTTATTATGCCTATTACATAACTGCCATGGAGTTATTATGCCTTATCAATTGCTCCCATGGAGTTATTATGCCTTGTTCATTACTGCCATGGAGCATTTGTGCCATATACATTACTGCCATGGAGTTATTATGCCACAACTCTGAACAAAACTTTAGCCAGGAACAAAATTAAATATAATCCAGGTGCCTTTCAAAGCGCGAGACGAGACTATATTATTTTGACATGTCTTTAAGTATATCTTTATAGTTTTATTGTAACGATAATGAATGAGGAATGTTTACTTTAAAAAATCTTGTTTTTACTAATATGGCAGAAAAAATGTTTTGAATATATAGGATATTTAGCAGGTCACCACATATCGTCTTAAAATAGATAAGGCAATGATGGAAATTCATATTACATATTGTATTACTTAGGTTGTATTGCCAATGAATACTATACTAATGCTTACTGATACTTTACTAAATGGCCTTAACTTAAACACGGCCACACGTTTCATTCTAAAATGCCTAAAGGTAGTGGTTTATTGTCGTGACATGTATTTGCAATGGAAACAGTGTCAGATATCACATTTACATGGATCCTGAGTACTGATAAGCTACTTATTTGGGCACAACCAGTTTTACACAATTGAACATTGTCAGTATTCTACGAACATGTATACAAAGCCTCAAAAGCTGAATAGGTTCCAATTTGTTTCCTTGTAATAAAATCTCGTGTCGTGGATGAGACAGTAGCACACTTTTCATATATATGGAAAATAAATACTTCCCTCTTCCTTTTTTCAAGTTAGATTTAAGTTTCGGTTACATCAATACCAAGCAAACGTCCTTTTGAAATAACGTCCTGTTGAATTTAAAGCAGGATTTGTTTTGTGTTTGGTTTATCGAATTTAAGAAGGAGTGCCATGTTTCCATAGTTTGCTCCTGTGTAAATAAAGATAATATGGTGTATTATTTCCTATCTTGTCTAGTCTCAGTAAGCTGATTTATTGAGTTAATCCAATTTTATGACAGATTTATTTCATAAATGCTGTAAACAATTGTTTGAGTTATTTTTATATAACACATGAATTTAGCACAGACGTACATTTGATACTATTTTTTCAAGGTTGTGTGCATTTAATGCGGGTAACTGGAGAGCAAATTGATATCCGGTTATCCGGTGAACCGTTGACATTCCTTTAATTTAAACAGTAATGAACTATTTCTAAACCTATCAACAGCTGCTATTACTGTCACCGTTACTCTATTACTGCAGTGCTTGATAAGTGGATTAAGAGTACTATTCAGATTCTGCTTCTGTGTGGGATTGTTTAAAATACAGCGGATACACGGTTACCTGTTGGTAATAGTGTGTTTGTCTTTTAGAAGAAACTAAAGAAAAAAATAAGGGCCAGCAATTGATAGGAGTAACCAAGTCAAATTTCGCTCATTATTTTACTGTCACAGGACACACAGATGGGTTAATCGTCCCACCAATAGTCTTTCACTTATGTAGAGAATGTGTCCACTTGAAGCAGATATAGTGGTGCTGCCTTCATTGTATAGAACATGCAGTGAACACTTGGCGTGATACACACCTTGTCACATTTTCCTGACACCTGGCCAACCAGTCATGGAACTACTCTTAAACACGACTATAATGTTTATGACTTTAGTGTGTCGCGGCCCGGGATCGAACCCGTGGTATCCCATACCTGGAAGGAGCCAACGCTCTACCAATTGGGTTACACGGTCCGGTTTCTATACTATACGTATGTAAACTGATACATGTAAGTGCAAAGTATATATTTTAAAGAGTATAAAGTACAACGGTGGATTGGCAATACTGTTTAAACTGCTCCCCTCCCCGGTACACAAAGCCGCTTGTTTATCTTAGTACAAGTACATTACTCTTCTGTAACTTTGGTAAAATGAACCCCGATATCAATGTATTTATACGTAAACCATGTTATCAACACGGACCTAAACTCGTATATTTGTAGGTGAATTAACCAATGGGTGATTTTTAGGGGCTATTCATATAGTCAATTTACCGTTAGTTAACCGCTGGTATATACATATACACATTACTCATGCCACACATTTTGGAAGGCAAGACGCTCATTCATATTTCTTACTCTTGCATAGATAATTGACCAATAGAATACCGCCAGATATGTGTTTTATGATGACTACTTCGTGATTATCAGCCGATAATTAAGTATCACATTACATACTGATTAATAACAAAATATCGAACAGAAGTAAAAGACAAAACAAAGAAATGAAAAAAATAACATAACCAAAATTAAATAAAACGAAAATGTTTTGGCTGGGAAAAAATAGACTTTATCTTCTTAAACTAAAATTTAGATGGACATTCAAATAATTTAAAATCACGCTTTTAAGAGTACTTTGTGCAGTCATTTATACCACTCGGCTGTCTCTCCTGATATAATTATTGAAAAAAGTGTATTCGTTTGTAGTTTTCATCTATCCACGATTTTTAACGAAATCTACCCTAACTATTACTCGTCCTTAAGGTAAATAACACAAAGACACATGTTAAAATTGCTTTAACATAGAAGTTGGTCTCGGATAGTTTAAAGCTATCGGAGTTTTAAACATTGTCTGAAACAAAACATGATGAACGTAAATATTGATCTACAGCGTGTAATCTTGCATGCCATTCAAATGGAAAAAAACACAGTTGCTCTTGTAAATTTTAAGTGTCAAATGTCTATTGGGCTTTTGAATTCAGTTGGCTGCGCCACAAACTCGCCCCAAACGGTAAAGTTTACTGAGTGCTGAAAATTGAATTCCTGCTGGGTTTCCAAAGGAGAACATTAATTTAATTAAATATAAAAGATGTTTTAAGCATGTTTGAAACACTTTTGTAATATTTGTTTTTTTGTAAAAAAAAATGGTTATCATGACAGATTTTGTTATAACATTTTGGCAATAACACATTTTGCAGTAACAATCTAAAATCGTATGATTAATGTTGATGCAGAAGTTTGTGTTCAATTTATCGTTTGATAAAAATGCAAAGAAATTATAAATGTCGTTTGTTGAGAGTGAAGAAGGGAGTGAGATAGAATAATCAGGAAGAATGACATGGAAAGTATGTGAAAGAGACGCCGGAGGGATGAAGGAGAGAGTATGTCTGAAAAACTTAGACTTAGAAACCCGTTTTTAAACATTTTATATACAATGTGTGGGTGGGTGTTTATTTATGTTGGTAGGTAGGTAGGTAGCTAAGGAGGGAGGGATGCAGGCAGGCAGACGGTTATGTAGATTTGGGGTTTGATTTGTTTTATATAATATCTCGTCACAGTTGTCTTAAACTATACACATCTGACTGACATGAAAATGCATTTGCCCTGTGTCTTGATTACATTTAGATTTAAATACAAGTTGAAATTCTCTAAGGACTTTGTCATATTCCTTTACTGAATATTATATAAAAACTTACACAAAGAAAAGAAAACTACGGTAGCATTACGAATGGAGCTTATTTTGATCAGCAGATATACATTTTACATTTTAAAATGTAATATAAGTTACAAAGGTCATATTTTTTTCTTATACCATTGCAGGACAGAGACACAGAAATCGGATGTTTCTAGCTAATCATCAACGCGGACACATATTACAAGTAAGCTTAATTTGTAACATCTTCAGTGTTACGCGCATCGTGATTGGTATTTATTTATAATAGGTAAATAAGGAAAGGTCCTATCAAAACTCTCACAGATATTTAAATTGTATCTACCAGTAGATAATGGCAAACAAGGTAAATGCAAATGTGAAAAAAACCCCACAGAGACGAGACATAACACACATAAAGAAAAAAACATCAGTTACCGCCTTGGAACGGTCAATCGGCAAAATGGCCAACTGGGGTGCTTAAACCTGGTTTGTGAAGCGCTCCAACCTCGCACTTCCTGAAGGCTTTTCTAGCAAACAAACAGTGTAAATAACAACGTCCCGTCAAAGTGAAACAACTAACAGTAAGCACATGCATCAGGAGTTAAAACAAATACTATGAACTTATAGCCAAGTTAGCATTTTTATGATCAGACAGTGAAGCGTGTTCATATTTGTCTTCCTTATTGCATTTCTCTTGTGTCGCCCTTACCATTGTTTGTTACCGGATGGTCTGAAAAGGGTCATTTCTTTTTATATAAACATCAAAAGCATCCATGGAGCCCTAATACTTATTTATTAATATTGGGATGAGATGGGATTTTGCGGCTGTCTGCCGATACTGTGCAGCGACATTTATATCATTTCTAGCACAGGGGGACTTCTGAGGTGCCCAGGGACTGCACCCAGCCGGTCCATTATACTGACACCAACGAGTCAGTCGTAATGTTTCCCTTTCGCCCGGAGCGTTAGGAAGTAATCCATTACTACCAACTTTGATTTGACCCGGCCGGGGTTTGAACTACGACCTTTCGATCTGCAAGCCGACGCTCTACCACTTGAGCTATTGCGGCCGGTGATATATTAGTATTGTACAATCTGCGTTATTAAAAGAAGAAGATTTCATCAATTTAATTGAATAAAAGTTCAAGAATGTTCTGCTATTGTCTTTTGAAATACAAAAGAATAACAAAGTCTTAAAGCTTAATTATTTATTATTGCATGAGCTATTGTAATTTTTTTTTTTTTGCTTGTCCAGATTTTCATAAAGACAGAATGCGAAGCAGTTTATTTTCCAATTTAAAAAAAAAACAGCATTTCAAATAACTGATAGATTGTGGATTGTAAATATAAGACACCAAAATAGTAAACAAATACCAACAAACTTAACATCAACAGTTATATCTGAAAGTTTGCCTATATTGATTGAATGTAACAATATCTTTTCTTGATTCGGAGCATTTAGGCTTAATGTCTGCCTACATTTATACTTTAGACCCTTATTCACCAATCATTCTTAAGCAGAAGTCATGACTTAAGTTCAAGTTACAATTTACATACCAAGAAAAATAAGCTTATTTATAAAGTTTCCTTGAAATTTTATGCCCAAAGTGGCAAAGTTAAAGAATGTGTCTAAAAATGTGCAAAAATGTGTCTAAATACATAATGAACATGTCGTGGATTAAAATCCATGACTTGAGCATTTCTTACTTAAGAATGGTTGGTGAATACTGGCCTTAATCTAATAAAGTCGATTTTGAACATTTTCTGAAATGTTAGACAGTACAAATATAAAATGTATCGTTTAAAATATGGATTATTTTCAAATCTTTAAATAAGCACAAAGGGGATTTCAGTTAAAATACATTTACTATGTATAAACCGGCCTCTTTATTCGCTCTTTTTCCAGACACTGGTCACGCAGCTTTCTACGTGCCTGACAGAAGACATACATCTCTGCCAACGTGTTCCTGCAGTCATGTGACATAAATGAGTGGCTACAACGTCAGATGTGATCTTTGTTGGCGGACTATCATAGTAAAATGCTTTCGTTTACAGGTTATTCTTGAATTGTTCACAAATAAATTTCACCACAGCTTCAGTTCTTTGTGTTTCCTAAATGTAATCAACGCGTTGTAGAGCAATCTTTGAGAGGAGAAAGTTTAACTATGTCAGAGATTAAAGATATGCAATAAATGGCCAAAAGATATCTCGTGGTTAATCAATTGTTCGACTAACTAGAAAGCGGGCACAATCATCAACTGCTAAAAGCCCTTCTTAAAATATTAAAATATAGACTTCAATTTGGAATAAACGATACAACACAGTCAGCAACGTATATTAATAAAAACTGTTTTATTAAACTTACAGTACTATCTATATGACTGTTTTATACTAAAATTATGTATATAATAAATTATCATAAGTGCTTCCGGATCTAAGCAAATACACGAAATTCAAAATGAACTCTTAGTAATTGTTTGAGTCAACACTATATATGGTATGATACGAAGCAGAAATCCCGAGGGCATCATCCTATTTCGCATGAGTGCAGTAAATTTAAACGGAGATGCTGATATGATTTTATAAGTTGACAGAATATAGAGAACCCCCGCGCCGGATATCGCAAAATATATCGACTTAGTAGATAATGCATAGTCAGGAAAAGAAAGAAAAATCCTTTGAGCATTGCAACATATAGCAAAATTTTCAAAGGCACAGAACAAAGGTATTTACATGCAAGACAAATGTAAAGGTAAGAACAAAGCCAAATGTAAAAGTAAGAACAAATCTGTGATGAGTCATTTAACAAAAGGAGCAAGCCATACGATTACCGTCATGGGACGGTCAGTCGGCAAAATGAACTTAACCAATAGGTTTTTCCAAGCTCTAACCTCGCACTTCCTGCGGAGTTTCTCAAATGTCAGAGGACGTAGTCCGAGGTCAATATCACACTTGCCATGTAAGCAAAATTATATATTGACCGAAACATAAGACCGTACGTGTTTTATCATATACCCTATGGAACTATGTTGTCTGCTCTCACATTGCTCTTATACAGATAATAAGGAAAAGAATTAATTGCTACAGAGGTGAGATCTGCATGTTTTTGTTTTGTTTGTTGTTGCTGCTGTTGTTTTTCTTTATTTGTTCTTTTCGATGATATATTTTCCATTAATGTTACCAAGTCCTCATCTGACACACTGACAAAATGTCAATTGTTTACCAGACGCCATGTTATTGTAGGCTTCTCCACTGCGCAGAAATACATATATGTAGCTGATTGGAAAAAATAGTTCTCATGAACTTAATGTACATCATTGATTACACGCCTTGATAAAAGTTTGTTTCTTTGCTTTAGTAATAACCATTTTCGTGTTCTTGTGACATATAATAGCTGTGGAGATAAATCAAATGTGACCCCTTCTATATATGAGGTAGTATTTGACAATTTGGACCATTTTACTCTCAAACACACAAATGAATTATCTTTGAAAGATCTAGCGAAATGCTGTTAGTTGTTGTCCTACATCTATGTGAAAAGGGCAACAATACACCCTTTCCGACACTACAAACATGCATTTCCTACCTGAGCCATTCTGCAAAGTTAGCTTTTTTTCAGAGTTAGAAAACCACGTGGTCTGTTACTTTTAGATCACGTTGTATACTCATCCGTGGATTCCGCACTGATTCTAGCACAAATCTTCATGTCATTGTTTATAAGTTGCCATGATTGATTGTAGCGATGGTAGAACTCACTTTTGTATACGATTTGTATACGATTTCTCTAGAAACAATAACAGCAGGCCCTGTGCATCCTGCACGATGACAGCCACAATCAGCAGAAAACTAGTCATTGTTTTCTATTCTGCCATTATTACTCTTCTGCGTCTCCTAACGTGTTTCCCTACAATGCTGTCAACCTATGTACTAACACCCAACTGTGATAATTTCGATGAAGTCTTTTTTAAGGATTTCACCGACTGGATTTGGGGTCTTACATTGCGAATGCATCGAAATATTTATGGGCGCCCTTAATATATAAAAACTTCCTTACTCATTGTTTTAATTTGTATATAATTGCAAGTTTCAAGTACTAGTTGTTTTGTTTATGAGGCTGTTGTTTTTGTTTTGAAGTTGTTGTGTTTTTTTTTGTTTTTTTTTACTTTCGTTTACCATTATTTGATCGTATTTCGATTGTTTATGTATTGATAAAGAGTGCCTATTTATTTCCTTAACACAACCGTTTAAACTTTTCATGCGATTCTTTCACTCAAATATAGCTTTCTTTTTAGCAAAGTAGGTTGTACCAATAACAGGTATCTTGTAATTATGAAAGTAGGTAGCAAGCCATCTATAACTAAAAGTGTAGTAAGGCGCATTAATTATTTTATAAAACAATACAGTAATCCTGTGTATATTATATGTTAAATACCAAGTACTTTGTTTGAACATTCATATTTACATGTCCTTTTTTTCTTTTTTTAAATTTCTGAAAAAAGTATACTAGTGTCAAAATAAATCGATGTTTTCTTTATTTTTTTCTTACAATGTATGAATCAATTAAAAATAAACACGCCCCTTTCCTTCACCAAACATGAACTCGTATTTTATAATATAAACATGTTAATCGTTATTAAACTAACAAATCGAATTTCGAATTTCAAATTTTATTTCTGATCAATATTATGAAGTAAATGGAATGGAATGGTAATCCGAAACAAACGAAATTCAAGAGCGTTTAGACCCGTATTCCTTTACCAATGGAACCCCTTATAGTGTATTTGTTCATCTTTTCTCCTGAAGTCGTTTCATCTCCAGGAAGAAATCTGCGTATATGTCTATTAAGACATTTCTATAGAAAATAGGAGCCAAAACGAACGTAGCGAGGTTTCTATTTACTATAGAAACGTCTTGATATATTCTATCCGACATAGAAGTCCTAGCCTCACTTCTACCTGTTCTACCAAAATGACATGTAATCCGCCCCATAAAACTGTTAATCAAACTGCCACTTGTCTTGACGTGCTCAAACTTGTCGTCACAAGGGCAGTAGTCAAGCCAGAATGCGTAGTTTGTTGCACGTGCGCAGTTGAAAATAAAACCATTTAGTAAAATAGATCGATCTTTTTTGTTCATTGTAAAATAAAAAATAGAAATTAGAAATTAGTTCTATTAAAATAAATCGCGGAGGAATTTGAATATTCCTAGCTTCTGATTGGCTACAAATGTAGGGCGAATTCTAAAATGTAACTGGTACTAAACTGTTCAAAACGAGAAGTATATCACACAACAAAACACTAGCGGTTGGCCCTAAACTGAGCCCGACTTTAATCCCAATGGACTGAAAAGCGCCGTTTGAAACCATGCAAAAGTAATTACAAAGTTCACGTTAAAATCTTTAGGCAAACATGTCGCATTGTAAAATAAAACTACATATAGAAACCATGTACCAAACGAAAGTGGTTCAAGTAACTCAAAGAGAGTTATACTGATACACCAGAATCCAAAAGAAAGATTGTTTGCTTTTTGTTGTGTTTTTTTTTTGTTTTTTTTTTTTTTTGTGTGTTTGTGTTTTTATTCTATTTTCGTATGATTTTAAACAGAAAAAAAAAACAAAATAAAATTTGTATCGATAATGTAAAACAACGCACCTGCCATTTAATTTATAACTTCCGCATTAAATTACATGCCTCACAACGCCTCACATTATCTTTATGTTTCTGTCTCTTCCCAATGATTGGCGCCGATCTGGAGAGCAGTGCCTCTTATAGAATGCATTATTATGGAGACGATAGTGTAGCTGGCAATAACAGGAAGACGCTGCTGTTCTGTTTTAGAATAAAGTATCCTTGTAGTTTGCTTTTACCAATGTAGATTGCAGCAATAACACTGCCTTGCAATCTTTAAAGGTAGGAGGCATTTGCGTGAATTCGTAGCAATTTGGCGAGGTGTAGTTTCACAAAAGAAACCGAGTATGGCGACATTAACAATGCAGCTTGTAATTACACATTTAACAAACCACAATGCAGATAGCAGATAGTCTATAGTTTTACAGTTCCCATACATGTACAGTGTAAGGGAGTAGCCATCTTCACAACGAGGCAGATAGTAGATATTCTAGTGTCCAGCAGTTTCCATACATGTACGGTGTAAGGGAGTAGCCATCTTCACAACAAGGCAGAGAGCAGATAGTCTAGTGTCCAGCAGTTCCCATACATGTACGGTGTTAGGGAGTATCCATCTTCACAACAAGGCAGATAGCAGATATTCTAGTGTCCAGCAGTTTCCATACATGTACGGTGTAAGGGAGTAGCCATATTCACAACAAGGCAGATAGCAGATAGTCTAGTGTTCAGCAGTTCCCATACATGTACGGTGTAAGGGAGTAGCCATCTTCACAACAAGACAGATAGCAGATAGTCTAGTGTCCAGCAGTTCACTTACATGTACGGTGTAAGGGAGTAGCCATCTTCACAACGAGGCAGATAGCAGATAGTCTAGTGTTCAGCAGTTCCCATACATGTACGGTGTAAGGGAGTAGCCATATTCACAACAAGGCAGATAGCAGATAGTCTAGTGTTCAGCAGTTCCCATACATGTACGGTGTAAGGGAGTAGCCATCTTCACAACAAGACAGATAGCAGATAGTCTAGTGTCCAACAGTTCACTTACATGTACGGTGTAAGGGAGTAGCCATCTTCACAACAAGGCAGATAGCAGATAGTCTAGTGTTCAGCAGTTCCCATACATGTACGGTGTAAGGGAGAAGCTATTTTCTTTTTTCAAGCGCATGCTCTCTGCAGCGCTTGGATTTTTAGCATCCGTGCTTTTTCTTGTTTTCATGTTTGCATTGAAATACTATATGTGGAAAGTTAACACAATGACAAGCAAAAGCAGACACTTCATAACAAGGCAGCCTATCTCGTAGCAATCATATGATAGACATCCCACCGAATCATACACAAGTGACTGTCAATTGATACTTCCTTCTTTTTCTCACACGGTCTGCTTTGTCGTGGTATTATCTGATTAACAACTGCTTCCGCGTTTTTGTATAATTATTATTAATTTCATGTTGGTTTTGCTGATTTATGTATGTTCATTATTGCTGCTGTTGTTGTTGTCGTCGTAGTCGTTGTTATTTTTTGCTGTATGTGTTGTTGGTGCTTGGTGCTAAGGGGACAGCATTACGTTTGACTCATCGGTGTCAGTATAATGGACCGGCCGGATTCAGTTTCTGGGCACCTCATAAGTGCCCCTGTGCTATAATGATAGAAATGTCGCTGCTCAATATCGGCAGAAATGTAGGCAAATCCCGTCCCATTACAGATTAAAGGTGGTATCCGACAGGTTGTCTGTACGGAATACATATAAAATATCGAACCATTGCTTTGGGAATTGTTAGACGGAACTTATCGCGAAAAAAAATGACCCTGTGTATTCTTTCCAACTGTATAAAAAGCTCGATAGTTGTCGCTGCTGAAATAGATATCGACGTCAGAGCGAATTACCTGGATGACTATAAAACATGACATCAAAAGTAAGTGGCCGCAATAGCTCAGGTGGTAGAGCGTCGTCTTGCGGATCGGGAGGTCATGGGTTCGAACCCCGGCCGGGTCAAACCAAAGACTTTAAAGTTGGTAGTAATGGCTTCCGTCCTAACGCTCGGGGCTACGGGGACAGCATTACGCCTGACTCGTCGGTGTCGGTATAATAGACCGGCCGGGTTCAGTCCCTGGGCACCTCATAAGTGCCCCTGTGCTATAATGTTAGAAATGTCGCTGCGCAGTATCGGCAAAAAATGCCGGCTAATCCCAATCCTCAAAAGTAAGTGGTCAAGTGGTTTTCTAAGTTTAAAAAATATATCTGCAGCATGGCTCGGATAAGAAACACCTGCTTGCAATGACGGATTTTGATTTATGCTTGACTGTTTACAAATATCTAGGACATCAGTGAACAACATTTTGCAGGAACTTTTCAGATAACAAGGCTTTATTTTGTTATTTGAGAAAAAAAATTTTGTTCCAAACTGTCGGACACCACCTTTAAAATAGTGAGCCAAGTGTCGACTGCACTTGATGCGTTATATGTTAATTGGAATGCAAGGCCCGGTTGTAAAATACGGAAGTTATTTAGTTTCCAACATATCCAGATTTGTAATGTATCTTATGACAGCGTCAAAGGATATGAGAAAGCTGAACGAACGACAGACCCTGCATGACCTTGACTAACCGCAGTCAGTAAATGCCTGGGAAAAAGTAGCGTGTGTATAGAAAATATGTATGTCGTCAAGGCATGCTCCAAATATTAACATTAACGTTGCAATCGGTTTACACTAGATGTTCAAGTGATTATACTGTGTAATGCAGATATAAATGAAATGCACATTTATGAATGAACAACGCGGCTCAGGAATATCTCTCAGTCTATTGAGGGGCAAAAAGGAGGGAGCAAAATGTTATTAGGACCGGCCTTTTTATTGGTTATGCATTTTATGCTGCTTTCACGCAGAAATGTGCAAGACAAAGCCTTGCCGGTTAAATTTCCGGTGAAAAGGTTACGTGACCAAACCACGCGCATGAATACACTGTTTATATTAGTTATATTCACACACTCTTTATGAAACGTGTTATTAATGGTTTTTCGCCGAGTTATACCATACGATTTTAACATGTATATATGTTGACATGGAGAATTTGAACATATGTTGTTGTTTTTTTATTTTGAACGGAGGTTCATATCTGAATGAAGAAGGAGTAAAGCGACTATTGTTTTTCGGGGTTTTTTTTCTTCATTTTCCTCGTTTGTTTACCGATAATTTCCTATTTTTATTTTTTATTTTTATATTAAAAGATATAAAGCAGGATAAATGGAATAAATGGTTGGTGCCGAGAATAAGAATTTGTATCTGGTTCGCTCGGAAACGTATATTCGCTTCTCGGTCACCAGAAAAACTGTCTAATTCTCGGCACCAACCATGTATTCTCTATGCATGAGATGAATTAGCAATATCCCGCTCAGAGCTTCACTGCCGTCTGCGGCATCCGGGTGTTCAGTCATGTTTTACATGCAGATTATAGTGGTGTTTAGGGTGTAGTGTAGACAAAATAAATCAAGGCTATTGTCGGGGAGCAGTTTACTACAAAAAAGCTACCGACTAACAAACAAATGGCAGTTACGTATGAACAAAATGTATTTTAGTAGAACTTATGATCAGTACTTTAAGACCTTATTTGAGTTAAATGCAATTACTGGTGTGTGTTGTATGTATACATGTAATACAATAGTTTCTATCATCGGCTGTTACTGACTGTGTTGTAGATTTTGTTCCAATGTATAATCGTTATTTAAAAGACTTTGCAGTCTTTAAAAGACAGATTGCGTTTCAGCTGAAGAATTTTTATTGCGCATTTGATTACCAGCACAAAAATTAAAAAAGTGACCATTATTTACATACCGTTAATAGCCTGAAAAGTTAAACCCAGCTCTTCTCAGAGCTTTGATATTACATGTGGGCCAATAATCCGGACTGATAGCTTAGTAAATAAGGAAGGTATGTTACTGTTTCTATATTATATTATATGTATTAAAGCGTAAGGCATAACATGGTTTACGGTAGTCAATGAAGAGCTATTTGTACCAAGAAGAAGGAAATAAAATTTTCCACCGTTTAAGTAAGAGCCATGCAGATTTGAATATGATATGGAGCTCATGTTTTCACTGACTGCTTCAGTGTTCACATAGGATAACTTGCAAAACTGTAACTTGATATTAGAGTAGTCGACGTATTTACAAATCTTCAATTAACACTACACGTGTTCCGGGATTTACATTTGTTCATTAACAATGATGTGAAATCTTTAACTTATAAGTTAATTTATAAGTGTTGATTTGGAAAATACATGTACACAAAGTGCATGTAATACAAGCGTCAATAATAGACATGTTTACATCAACATTTTATAAATGTAATATATAATCTACTTGCAGTATACAATATTTAAGTAATGCTGGAATGTTAAAGCATATATGAGCAGTCTTATGGCGCGATCATACGCATTAATTTTCATAAGCAAAGGAAAGGAGGATTTTTTATTAAAGATTGTCACATTTAATCTGATACAAAAGCATGATAAATATTTTAGATGTTAATTTAGTGACTTTGTCACATTATCTAAGTGATTTGCATAATTTCTTTAATACAACTTTAATCCAAGTACAAATTTCAGTTATATTTGTGGCAAAAGTAACATTTCTTGATGTTTGTGTTCATCTATCTGAGGGCAATGCCGTTTTTCACCTCAGTTTATGTTCAGTCAAATAATATCCACCAATTTGTTAAACATGGTTCTTGTCAACATGAGCATGTAAAAACGGAATCTCTTTCAGCCAAGCTAAATGATATCGTCAGATTTATAGTGACATTGTTTTTGCGAATTCTTTAATGGAATCGAAAGCGCAGTTAACATTAGTTGACATAATCTAACTAGAATCTATCCTTTATAAAGCATCTAAAAGAATAAAATACCTTTCACAAACTGAAGGTGTAGGACCTTCAATAGATGGCAGATACAGTAACGTTGTCCCTTTTGTTGTTAAATTTAACTGATTTTTACCAAACATTGGTTTTATTTTAAACAAATACTGTGATCTACTAAACATATTGTCGCATTCAAACGCCCTTGTAATATAGGTGATGCTATTATAAAAAATGGTTTAACAAATAGGTATAGACGAACATAGTAGAACATTGTAGTATTTTGTTTACTTGATCCCCCAGTAATTGTATACTGTAAATAACATTTGTTACGTCAGCATAATATGAATACTACTGATGCTGGTTGTCGGACACGAACTGGGTCAGGGGAATATTTCTGAACAGGTTCCCAGAAACCGTGTTACGGTCTGACCAAGGTTGGTAACATGTTTATAGTACGTTAGCTGTTTATAATGGCTCAGGGCAAAACTATTAGATTATACTAAGAGGTCATTTTTTTATGGTTAGAGGCTGTTTTTGATAGAGAACAAAACGTTTAAGAGCTCAGGTCAAACTTATGCTCAATTCAGTCGAGAGGATGAGGATTATTCATGGGTATATTTTTACAAACTTACATTAGGCAGTGAAGACGTTACTTTGTGAATATTCTGTCCGACAAAGCAGTAGGAATGCAATTGAAACATTAAGAGGACTATGTAACCAATTCTAAAGCAAAAGTGAATATTGCATCTAAAACTAAGAGACAGGCTACTAAAGTTATACGCGAGAATTGTTTTCAGAGACACGAATTCCATCATTTACACTACCAAACAGGGATATTCATGTGGGTTATGCATTTTATACTGCTTTTCATTTTGGTACATACTTGCGCTATCAAAATTAATGCACTAAATACGATGAAACAAGCACTCATTTCAATTTTCATGTATGCTTGAAAATGTAAGCAAATGCAGGCAAGAACCATTTAAATCTCGCGTGCCTTCTCCTTTACGGTTTATAAATATATGTCACTTGGACGATAACTCGACCGAATTACAAACACCGCCCCAACTGTTTACATTTTAGTCCCGTTAATTACGCTTTGCAGAAAACCGTCTGCTGTTTGTTTGTATTCTTGTTATTTATTGGCTTCGAAAGTAAACTCCCATAACAGCCATCCAGTATTTAAATTTGATGGAATCTGCTCTGCTCGCTCCCAGACATCGGGACTCTTTATGTGAATATTGCCTCGCTGTTTACAAACATAGGGTAGATCGTATTTAATCTGCAATTCATTAAATGTTGTGCAAGGTTTAAAGTTTAACTCATTGTTTTCATATTATATTTATGTGATTTTAGTTATCAGACTTACGCAAGAAATAATATGTTTTTTGTTGTTGTTGTTTTGTGTGTGTGTTTTTAAATATGTTCATGGAATTTTCCTGAAAGCCTTATGTAATTAGGTGTTTTGCCTGCCATATGCCTTATTGTCTTATCACGGACCTAAGGCAGACTGTTTTTTTTTCACTTAACCGATTCTTGGAAATGAAAGAGGTTTGAAATTCAAGGTTATAAACGAGTCGTGTAAGTTGAAACTTGCTGGAATTTCTACGTACAGCTAGGCTTTCTTAACCACTTTTATTTTATAGGTATATGTGGATCGTGGAGAATACTCGTCGCTTAAATTAAGATCTGGAAATAACTCAGACGTATACTCTATAGCAAATTACTTTAAATGGACACATGCAATTGTCAGAAAACATGATGTCATGAATTCACATTGTAAATACGTACGCTGTTATTAATAGGCAGAAAACATATATAAACAGATAAAAATTGATATTGTAAGACAATAGAAAACATCCTTAGAAATTATGTATATCGCGTCGTTGTGTCGTTCGGGCTAATATGTGTTTTAGAATACAATACGGAGGAATTTATCCTCCGAAGCGTATAGATTCGATATGTACACATCTAGAATACGATGAGACCATAGTAATGATGCTGAAAATCAAAATTCATGAAAATTGACAGTGTTTAGTCTAGTCTTGTCTCTCATGGTTGTAGCAAGTAAGGACCTGCCAATCTTTGAGTAAGTATCAAACTCGCGTGATTAAACCAACAGCTTTACGTATATACAATGGATATTATGACTGATATAGCACAAATGCTTGCCTAAACTCAATGATTTTACCATAACCACTAACCTCAGAAAAATATATGGCACATAAACCTAACCAAATTAAAATTAATGGCCCATTGAAAACTGTTCAATTAAATGTTGTCGAGATTCAATTGTAAACATTGGTCGCAGTGTACAATAGGTGCATAAAATAAAACAAACCTGTACTAAGACTCAGTGATAATTCAGCAGAGGTCACAGGGTTGACTCGAAAAAAACATATTAATTATTTTTCTACATAACGCTGCTGCATGTTAAAAACGACTACGATTTTGTGGATTTTTTTAATATATACCATTTCGAACTGGTATAGCTAAGGTAAACAAGTGTACCTGCAAACATTAGCATGTGTTACGGTAGACACACAACTGAATTTGATAATTTTGCAGTGAGCAATCGCGCAACGTTCTTTCTGAGAGGCTTACTAGAAAAAAAATATCAAAGCATGCAACGTCCTTTCTGTGCATCCAGCATTAACACAATAGTCTACAATATAAATTCGAAGGAAATCTGAACATGTTTAGCCGGGGGATGAACCGAAGTAAAGCATTAACTTAAATTCTTAGACAAAACTATTTTCAAGATTTATTTCTAATGTTTACAGCAGACAGAATTAGATCAATAAAATGATGACACTTGATAAAACACAGCAGTTGTTTTTACCACGTACAAGTCTACATATACACCTAGTGTTTTCTTTATTGATTGACTTGAGTTTTTCCTTGACGATGTTTGAAGTTTTAATCTGTTATAGAAAATGCACAGGTCAATCTTTATTACAGTTTGTCAATTACAACTACACAATTACAATTGTGCTGCGTTCGGCTGTCCAATCGATAGGGAGACGTGTTTTCCATTCATTAAGTTCATTACCGGATAATCACATGCTAGAACAACAACACCAGCAACATTTAATTACAACATATCAATAATATAAGAATATATAAGACAAAGTCCTATGAGCATTGCAACATTACACAAATTGAAAAGACACAGGACTAAGCTGGTACTGTGCACGCCAAATGTAAAAGTGAGAACAAATTTGTGATGAGTCATTTAACAATAAGAGCAAACCCGACAGTTACCGCCTTGAAACGGTCGGTCGGCAATATGGACCGTCTGGGGTGCTTAGACCGGTTTTACAGAGCTCTAACCTCGCACTTTCTGATGGGTTTCTCGAATGAAGGCAATGAAAAGAAAACCGATCCATTTGAATAAGTGTTCAAGCGGTGACGTTTTAATTGTTATGACGAAAGTAGTGACGTCATTAAAATTAATGCCACATAGTGTTTAGAAGAGAGATATGTATTATTATAGTACATATATACATTTATAGTGCCAGTGAGGTGCTTAGCTGTATTGCGATAAAAAAAAAACACCAGTACAGTTACAGAACAAGTGAGTTGTTTAAGAGTACTGCTAAAAAATGAGTACAGTTAAGGTATCAGTGACTTGTTTAGCTGTTAGAGCAATTAGAACCTTAGTCCAGTTACCGTAGCAGTTAGGAAGGTTGATGCACTTCGATAAGAACATTTGTAATGTACTGTACATGTGAGGTATTTAGCTGTACTGCTATACGAATGTTCGTACACTTACAGTACCAGTAAGGTATTTCGTCGTACAGCAATAAGAAAAAAAATGTTACAGCTACAGTACGATTGAGGTGTTTAGCTGTGCGGCTAGAAGATAAAAAGTACAGTCACAGTACTTGTGAACTTTTTAGCTGCATTGCGATAAGAACATGAGTGCAGATACAGTTCCAGTGAGATGTTAAGCTTTACTGCAATAGTAATAAGAGTACCGCTACTCTACCAGTGAGATGATTAGCTGTGCTGCTATAAGAACCAAAGTACAGCTACAGTAACAGTGAAATGTCTAGCCGTACTGCTATAAGAACATGAGTACAGCTACAGTACCAATGATGAAGATACTACTACTACTACTACTACTACTACTACTACTACTACTACTATTACTACTACTACTACTACTACAACTACTTCTACTACTACTACTACTACTACTACTACTACTACTACTACTACTACTACTACTACTACTACTTCTACTACTGATAATAATAATAATAATAATAACATTTGAATTTGGTCATCAGTCCGATATAAGCCAACAATATCACGATGTTACCTACCCTGAATTGATCCACATCCTAAGCCAGTTATTAAATGTACGCATGGCAGCAAATTGGTGTTAATTAGCCCTTAGTATTTCAATTCTGATTTTGAATGAACCCTTTAGTTTTTCATTTCTGCGATTAAAATACTAACAACCTAATTAAAATACGTTCCGATTCTATACCAATAATGACTATTTTGTTTCTGCAATCAATTAAATGTGCCAACTAAAACAAAATAAACTTATATTTGCTATTTATTTCAATACAAGCTCGTCTGATGTTCATGTATGTGTTCAACGTTTTAACACGACATATTTTTTAGCATACAATGTTACGACACTTCCGTCAACTTAGTGACATGGTTTCGGGCTTTTCAATCACTTTAACATGCCATGATTCTGTTTTCAATAGCTGTTTGCACTGTATATTTGTTATGCACGACAGCTAGAAGTGAACTGATATACTTAGTCATGTTGTGTTCTAAGTGTATTTTGAGTTGCACTGTTTGTAGATTTAATATGTTGGTTTATTCACACCAGTCTCAGTAATTGCACATTCTTACGAGAACTTAGCGACGTCATCTCTGATTTTGATCAGCTGTATAGCCACGTAAATTATACACCGAATTTGTCCACAATTTTTGTAACTGTGACATATGATATAGGTTGTGTTTATTTCAAACCCAACAATATGATGCTTAAATACCGTAATACAGTTTCAATGAGAAAAAAATGAGTCGATTCATATGAGGATGTGTTACAAATTACAGGGTGTGAGTAGGAAAATGACATGGGGCTAATGGAAATATAAGAACATGATCAGTTGACAGATAACAAAGTATTATGTTTGTTTTAGGCGGTCTGTTAACAACCACCGACTTGTAATTCCTCTGACGGATCAAATCTCTCCCATTCCCCGTTGCTAAGAGTCAGAAATAACGTTTTACAACATATTCGTCTTTGCGTCTCTGCATAATCACTGTTCCCTTTAAATGTAGATCTATTTAAAGTAGTGATAACAATACATATTTGTAGAAGATCCTTTGTAAATCGTTTAAAGAAAATGCATAACTTGTACAAAGTTCCTCCTGTCCAATAAGACCGATGGCCTTTTCAGAATTGTCGTAGTTTTGACTCTGACTCATGTCAATTTCTAGAAAGGGCGTATAACTTACACAAATTTCACTAACTTGATGAAGAATCTGTAAAATTGTCTCACCTAGGTTATCTCAAATTGGTACAGCAATTTGATTCCCTTGTTCGCATTACTTTCGGCCTTTTCGGTACAGGTAATAGTATTGACACACCGAGATACCTTATCCGTTCTTCCTACATTGTAAAGTATTTCCTGCACATTTGATGAAAGTAAGTTAAACACTTTAGGAAAACACAATCAGATAATCAAAATGACATTTTTTTAAACAAATCCCTGGAATAGCCATATCAATTTACATTTAAATGTGTTTAATGTCAGATCTACAACGCCGCGCGGTTTAAGAAAATAGCATTTGCATTTTAAATAAAGGTCCTTTACGCTCTTGGACTATCTTTGATCGAATCAAATATACTTGGTTTATCAGTTCATATGTGAGTACAACTGGATGGCGTACATTTAAAAAGTTGTTGTAGTTTTTAACATAGTTTGTGATTGTTGTGCATACCTCTCTCTCTGTCTCTCTGTCTCTCTGTCTCTCTGTCTCTCTCTCTCTCTCTCTCTTTCAATGATTCCTTTCAATACTTTGCTGTATGTATTTCATTTACCAATATGTTATGTCTACAGGCTGTGTATCAAAGTCTTTGGTTGGATGTAATCTTGCCGGGTATACTATTCTTCCATATTACTTTCGGTGTTTATTTCTGAAAGTAAAATAGCAGAGGTGATCCCCATGGTATCCCCTTGCACTATGCGTAGCAATTGCGTTAGATTTACAAATTAATGTGTGGACGAGTTATCTCCCGCGTATAAATAAACGTTTGCTAAAATAAAACCATGACAATGATTTGGACTTTTCCTGGTTCCTACTCATTACAGATTTCAAACAATTTGTCGTACGAAGCATTCATGAATTTTAACACTAACTTTGCATTGTCGTCTGTATTTTAAACATCCAGCACATATGGGAGTTTTTTGTAACATTAGACTGCATGTCGAGAAACCAAAACGTCTATGGTTTGAACAAAATCGGCGAAGAAATTTGCGAGTAAGCACAACCTATGTTGACACTTCGGTAAACCGTGTTACTATAGATAGTTCATATTAATTTCGCTGCAGAGTTGTCAATTACTCGGGCAACACATGCAGCCTTGTTTGTCATGCATACCACTGATTTGTTATTGAATAAATTACACAACATCCTTTCATTGTAAGTCAATGAGTGTAAGTGAATATATAATGTTTTAACATGTTCTTCCTTCATTCCGTTCTATGAGTTCTAATTGTTCTAGTACTCCGACCTTCATTATATTCGAATAAACACAGAACTAGTACCAATGTTTGTTTTGTTTTCACTGTGTGTTCGTTGTAAGTAAGTGAGAAAAATAATTAATCGTAGGATTTGGATGTGAGCTCGGGAGATCTCAACCATTCGCTCATTTGAACTACAATAGTTCACCCTCAGGTTGGGATCTCCTGATCTCGCATTCAATCCTATGATAAATTATATTAGTACATAAGATACTTGTAAGTATATGGATACTATTTACAATTAATGTATAATTGCTATGTATATTTCATTATATTACATTGTTTGTAGAACTACGGACACGTGTTCATCTAATAAAAAATCGTGTTCATATGTTTCAATCATTACCATTCAGCTTTTATAATAATTATGTTGTAATTTTCTTTTCGTAAAAACCGAAAAAAAATACTTTGCCAATGGTCACTTGGGGTGTAAGATGTAACCGTTTTCATCTATCCGAAATTCCCGATTTATTTTTAGAAGTTTCAGAGGCTATCCACCAATTTGAGGTAGTTGTTTTCTCGTTCAACCTAAATAGTTACATATACCAAATATAATGTTAATTGGTGTCTTACAAATACCTGAAAAATGACGCAAAAGAATTTACTCGTCATTACATGTTTTGTTTTGTTATACTATCTGAGCATCGCCGCACGATATCGCTATTGGTCACTTACTTGATATTTTGTTTTAATATTGACCGGATAATCAGCTACAAATCTCCAAAAGAGTAAAGCTACTGTTACGTTTATTAGATAAATGTCGGATATTTTCCTCGATCAACTACACATTATATATATATATCTGTTAGTCCTGCCTTACGTTTAATGAATAGGAAGATTAGAAAAAGGTCCTATAAGAATTACCACAAATATTTAAATCTGAACTGACTCTAGACAAAGGTAAACAGGGTAAATGCAAAATTGACAAAACACAGAGATGAGACATGGCACACAGAAAGAAAAGACAACTAGAACAGTTACTGCCTTGGGACAGTCAGCTTTCAAAAGGATCGACTGCTCTAGTTGTCTTTCCTTTGTGTGTGTTATGTCTCATCTCTGGGTTTTGTCACGTTTGCATCTACAATTCCAGGGAGTCATACCAGCGAGTAATGTACCTAGTGAGACAATTCATCGCAAATACAGGGAGTCATACTTGCGATTAATGTACATAGTGAGAAAATTCATCGCATAAACAAAGACTAATGCAAGAGATTAATGTAACTTCTTATATACTTTATTAAGGCAGCGGACTCGACATGTTGATTAAAGTTATTCTAACAACAATGTCACATAATTAATTAGAGATCAATCGGAAGTCATAAACGAGCGTTGCTAAGATCCAGGTTATAACAAAACCCACGATGTCAAGCACATATCAAAAATGTATACATGTTTAAGTAAATCTTTATTTCTTAACGTATTGAAGAATATTTATTATAGATTTACTGCATATGTTTCAAGTAAAGGTTTTGTATGTCGTAGAACATGTACATATACAAAGCCAAAACTAGTTTTACTATTACAACTGTTTAATATTATCGCTAAGGCAAACGTTTGCTTGCAGCGTTAAACTAATGTAAAAAACGTTTATTTGTTCTCATAAAATGAACAAACAATTAAGTTGCAATGCATCGTTTATTTAATCACCGTCTTATATATTTAAATGATTGAATTTCATGCTTTTTCTATCTGACACGTTTTATAAATAAAATTGTCGCCTAGCAATTTTCTGAACTGTTTTTTATGCAATTGCAATTCATTTGGGATATAAACTATTAATAATGTTTGCATAAAAGATAAAGTACAGAAATCAATCAATACATATATGGAAACAATGCGAGCAGAAGCGCGATACAATAAAAATTAGCAAAAAGGAGAGCAAATTATTCGGAAAAATTGCAGCTAATTTAGTTTAATTTAAAACCAATCTTAAAAATTAAAACTAAAATACAACTATTACATACATGAATCTAAAATTAAAAAGTTACATGATATAATAACCAAGGTGTGCTTAATTGTGTAGAATGTGACGGACATGTCATGTTTCTTTTGTTAAAGTGTACTTACCACCACAATGCATTCCAATGTTTCTCTCAAATATATAGATTGACTTATGTAGTTAAAAGCTACGTAAAATAGCATTTGGATGAACACTAAAACGTTCCTTCAAATATAAAAACTATAAGAGAATAGTAGAAACTATGTGTTCTTCATATTGTATTCATAACACACTACACTACGGCACTAACATCGTTTGTAATAAGCGTAGGTAACCTTACACTTGATACAGAAGCACATTAGTACATGTATCTCAATTAATCTACATGATAAATGTATATGATTATAGAATTGTTCATAATTGTCGGGATCCCTTTGTCATCATAGTTTAAAGATTACACCCTTGATATTTCATAAGATCTTCATACGTCTTTATGTATTTACTAAATGGTGAGTTGGGATTATTTGCCGCTCTGAGGACAAGTGCAGTGTTCATCAGATCGTACTCGTAGCTGAAAAAGAGCAGATACGAGTGAAAAGGCCTTTAATAAAGTGTCGGTAATTGGTAGTAGGCGAATCTTTATTCGGGCAATGGGCAAGAATTGTTATGCTCTTTATTAAGACAAATGCACCGATTATTGTATTGCGAAGTGAAGAAAATTTAAAATGTAATTTATTCCTTAATGATTGTACTTTAATAGAAGGAAAGCACCAACAGAATCGTGAACAATATCAAATCGAGGTTAAGAAACATTTCACATGTTAATAACACTTAGTTTTATTTTGTTTGCATACGGTGTTTTAAAGCGAGTCACAGTCATACAGTATTGGCATTTAAGTGGTATGATAGATGAAGAATATATTTCTTCAAAGGTCATCGTTTAGTCCATCAGCATCTTAACCAACGGCGTCTACAATTCAAACAGTCAGCTAGTATCTATGAATATATACATATTCATGTAGTTGTTTTACTTTCTAAGTTTAATAGTTCTTACCTTAATATAGAATATGAATAACAGTTGTAGAAAGATTGCATTGACACGTACAATTTATAATGGGAACTTAGTACGTTCTATAAAACACTGATTTCGTTTATGTATGCTAACAATATATACCACATGAGTTAATCAAATAATAAGTGTAAATATCAGAAGACTTTTCATTGACCTGTGGATTATACAAGGGTATCTTGGACTTTATCAATTTAGTGAATTTTATAATGGAGCTTTAATTATTGATAGATGATAGGTTGTGCTTTTTGTTGTGTTAAGAGAAAATAATATATTTCGCTGTGCACCTCGATGGAGAAATTATATTTTACCATGTGTTACTAACAAATGAGGGAACACGGGCGTCTTAGGACTTAAAAGTAAACCAGACATGTGAAGTTAAGCAGTTTTCTGTTTATATGACTAAGGATGTGAACTGCTCGGCTATGCCACCCTTTGTTTATAAGAGGTCGGTTGCAAAAAGTTCTGCCAACTCTACAACTCCGCTAGAAACTATGTTCTTTTATCATAAATATTTAACAAGTGAACATCTTATGACGATATACAACTTACAACGAGTGGCCACTTTCATCAGTCACCTTTACACCGTCTAAGCCAATAATGTAGAAGTTTCGGTTGCCCTTGGTGACGTTCAGCAGGTTGTTGAGATGCGAACACTCAGCTCGCCATTTAAAGGTCATGGTAGAGTTAATCTTTAAATCCTCAATCCCTGGTCAAACAATAACCACTCCATAATATAATACATATATGTTAACAGACAGAACGAAAGAAGGCGAGAGAGAGAGAGAGGGGGGGCAGGGAGAAAAGATGAAAGAGAGAGATACGTACTTAGAAAGAGAGAAAGAACACCATACAAACAGATAAATATACTGTAGCAACGACGACAACGGAAGAGAACCTAGATTATTTACAAGTTGGTGGTGTCTCATGATAAATAAGTTTTGTCATTTTTGAAATCTTTGTTGAAACAAAATCAGAATATGTCGGACGTTTGAACTTTAGGATCTTTGCTGATCCGGCTATTCGAGAACTGAAATTCAATGGTTTTGCCAATCCATGCGTTCTTCGAAAGGATACTATATTGAAAAAGTGAACTGATTGTCGACAGTTTACTTAAAGATGGAGTAAATTTGTTAATCCATATTTTTTATTCAAGTAATATTTAATCTACCGTTAATTTGAAAAAAAAAATAATGATGAAATCATTTAAAGTGTTGAGTGGATTGAGTATAAGAGTTATTTTTATAATTATAAACAAACTATTGCTCAATAACTTACATTTTGGTTTTCCTACCTTTTAAAATGCATTATTGCAAAGGAATTATGATTACCTTTGTGGATCAACTTTATAACAGAAGCATTCAGTTTCGGCGACTTTGATTGTTTATCAAACACCAAATCACCAACTTTCACAAGTACCGCTGCAAACAAAGAATGTAAAAGGCTGGACATCGGATATTCACATGAGCTCTATTCGTTATACCTTTAGACTCGTTGACATCATTTATAAATATGGTAGATTACTAGTACGTATTAAATTCGAAGTTAAATGAAATGGTGTGATGAGATATTTGCACTTTGTTTTTACTTGCAGGTTAGCATGAGCCTAATCCATGAAGCCATACTCAAATGAATACTGGAGAACAATCATTGCATCCCTCTACTCACACACCACATTAAGATTACTTCTTCTTCTTCTTCTTCTTCTTCTTCTTCTTCTTCTTCTTATTCTTCTTCTTCTTCTTCTTCTTCTTCTTCTTCTTCTTCTTCTTCTTCTTCTTCTTCTTCTTCTTCTTCTTCTTCTTCTTCTTCTTCTTCTTCCTCTTCTTCTTCTTCTTCTTCTTCTCTTCTTCTTCTACTTATACTACTATTACTACTACTTATACTATTACTACTACTGCTAATAAAACTACTAATACCACTACCTCTTATTCTTCTTCTACTACTACAACAACACCAGCTACTCATACCTCTACTTCTTCTACTACTATTATAAATACCGTAGTTGGCAAGTGTAAAGTCGCATGTGTGCTTTTGCAGCTGAAGGGCCGGCACTTCTATAGATTTCAATTCCTTCTTCGTATCCGTAACACAGTTTACTGAAAAAAGCAAATATGTGTGTTATGGTACAATGTAAAGGTACGGCGTTTTTACATTATATGTATACAGGTCATTTTACTCCAAACGATGTAATCACAAAGTCAAATGTGGCCGCTATAAATCATGAAAATCAATCAGCCGTGTTTATTTAATGTACACATGTTTGAAACTTTAAGTTCAACGAATGTTGGCAAGGAACGTTTCTTAAATCTGTCTACCCACCTTACTATAGTCATACTTCTAAACCCTCGATTACCATTGACTGTCTTTGCAAGATGAGATATAACGGGGAAAAGTGAACTAAGCTAACGCAGGACTTGTTGATGCAAGAAGCACTCAGAAATTGAGCCACATATACAAAACAGCAGGAGAGGAGGTGATACCAAATGCCAGTAGTGCTGATATAAAACACAAGAAATAAACGTGTTCGGTTCTTTTTAGCAAGACTCATGTGCGAAATAAGAAAGATGCTGCAAACCAGTTTACGAAAACTGTTCTAGATATTAGTTGCTTAACATAATTAAAGAACGAAATGTGCTGTACTGATAAGTTACAGTTACCGTAAATCTCCCATATAATTACACGATATTGACATGATGTGGTAGAGACTTGGGACATTTAGAAACAATCGACTATCTTAAACAGTATAACTGGCAGCTCATGTACTATACATAACACAACATTTACATTCCATGAAAATTTAACATTTTATAAAAAATACATTATCTTAAACAATATTACTGGCAGCTCATATATTGTACATTACACTACACTTACCTCCCATACACATTGTACATTAAGAAAAAGTCTACTATCTTAAACAGTCAGACGGGCAACTCATGTAGTGTACATTGCGCCACTCTTACCTTCCATACACTGGCATATTCGATTCGTGCAGTTAGTCTTCAAGTCTAGTTGATTGTCATCTTTATCGAGTGTGTAGTACTTAGTGCAACGAAAGTCTGAAACAATGAAACAAATAATAATAATAATAATAATAATAATAATAATAATAATAATAATAATAATAATAATAATAATAATAATAATAATAATAATAATAATAATAATAATAATAATACAATTAATAATAATAATAAAAAAAAAAATGATAATAAAATATGAAAATAACAATAATAATAATAATAATAATAATAATTATAATAATAATAATAATAATAATAATAATAATAATAATAATAATAATAATAATAATAATAATAATAATAACAATAATAATAATAATAATAATAATAATAATAATAATAATAATAATAATAATAATAATAATAATAATAATAATAATAACAATATTAAAATGTATGATGACAATGAGAATAAGGAGGACTAGGAAGGAGTATGATGATAATGATCCAAAACAACAGCCATTGTTTCATTGTGTGTCATATGTTAAACTTAAACGCGGCTTTTAATGAGACAGTTTCACATTTCATTCCGGAGTTATATGGTGTTAGTCAGTTGGTTTATATGTTTTATTACACAAAAGGGAGTGAAAGACATGTTTACTGGTAAAAAAGGAGATGATACTCGTCACACTTCTAATAACCGTTTAAAAAGAACGTTTTTTTTCCTTCAAATATATGTCAAATATTATTAAAAACACATACAAAGTAACCATAAATAAAAAATATTTATAAAAATGTTTGCTTAATTGTGTAGCATCTCAAGGTTTGGATTTGAATTATGTTTAGATTTTAATTTACCGTCCAATCTGATCTATTTCGTCATTTAGTCGGTAAGGTCGATTCTATACTCCAAACATTAAAGAGAAAAACAACAACAAACTATTGTCATATCAATCGTATCGACACAATGCGGTATAAAATAACAAAAATGAAATGACTAATTTGCAACGCATAAGAAAGAATTATTAACGATTCTATTAGATTGGATAAGGTAAAAACATAGTTAAGCGTTACCTGGATTCAGGTAATCAAACACCACGACAGAAGCAGGTTGACGAAATAAGTTCATTTTATTTGTCACTGTATCAAAAATTATGAGCTGGAAATTCAGTGCCGTCGACGTTATCTAAAAACGAAATCAATTAAGTATATAAATAATAAATTAATAGTTATTATACTATAACTACTACTACTGCTACTACTACTGCTACTACTACTTCTACTACTACTACTACTAGTACTACTACTACTTCTACTACTTCTTCTTCTTCTTTTTCTTCTTCTTCTTCTTCTTCTTCTTCTTCTTCTTCTTCTTCTTCTTCTTCTTCTTCTTCTTCTTCTTCAAGTACTACTATTTCTACTCTACTTCGGGGAAATGAAATAATGTGATGTGTTGGTGATTTTTATATTGAAGTTAAAGCATTATATTATTGATTTAGAGTTCACCATTTACAGATACTTTATATTTATTATCACCATCAACAATGCCAAGGTACCTTGTGCATGTAGATAGTTATAAAGCTTTTTCCATTTTCTGGCATCTCGGTAAAGTCTACATGCTCGGGCATGCGATGCTTCAACTGAAATGGACAAATCGAATCTCTAAGCAACAACATATCAGCAAGAAGTGTTTGTATTTTCTCAAGAATATATAAACGTCCCAGTAATTGCGTTTATCACCATGTTTAAAATGCACACTCATTTCAGTTTGCTGGATTAATTTCATATTTGACTTTTTTAAATATACTTTTAGTAAGTAGTGTTCTATAGATTCAATAAGGCAATAAAGCCAGGTAGACAGCGTCAACTTGGTCTTTAGACAAGCTGTTAAAGAATCAGTACTCAAATAAACGACTGTTGGCCATAGCGGTCATAGCATTGTTCGCAGTTATACCCGATGCAACATCATGTATATGCATTATATGAATCAGACCGTGAAGACTTAATACAGGCAGGGATTTAGACGGATCAGCTCGGGACTAGAACGAATAGCGGTCCGCAGACATAATTATATACGATTGAGAGATTGTTTTGCATTCTTCAATCACTACTGCCAAACTAATGGAGAAATTGTGCTAACGTCATTAGGTTTTGACATATATGTAATAACCCCCCTCCCCTCCCCCACTTTACCCATAACATGACTGTCGTGTTTAAATACAAAATTGTATAATCTTTCATTTGATTAAATTAATGTTATGAAATTTGGATTATATAATATTTTCACATTCGGACGACTAAACATTTTTTTCAGTTTATTGTATACTGGATGTTTCGAATTTATTATACAAAGGGACATTTCTTGTTCAGCTCTTTCTATCTACTTGGTGCATGAGTTATTATTCTGTTTTGTGCATTACTGAACTTTGAAACTGTGTGTTGCTTTGTTTCAAGAAGCGCACACTGAAGACAAGATGAATACATTTTTTCTTGCTCTCGTCCGTAAAGCCAACTTTCCGACCATTGGCCAAAATACCCTAAAGTAGAGATCCTTATAAATAACTCTAGTTATACCAATAACTTGCGACAGAAGTCTCAGGCTAGTACAATAAATCGTTACTTATCAGAGGACATACAACGTACAAACTGCACATCGGTAAGGTCTGTTTCTTTTGAATCCGTTACTGGTGGTTTATGGATTCGCAGTAAATCATTGTGTACAAAAGTATACTATTTTACCATACCAATTTAACAGTGTCTTCGTCCGCCTCTACACCGCTTTGTAGACCGAATTTGATCATGGACATTCCTATGTTATCATTCAAGGATCTGAAGATAAACATTGTTTTAACCACGTCATGAACAAGGTCCTAACAACAAGTCAGCTTTGCATTAGCTTTTCTGTCATTGTGTATGTCGGATCGCCCATCTGAAGTGTTCTGAACACAAATTAGACTTAAATAAAGCTAGTTGTGTACGAATGCAAATTTTAGTAAGCCTGTCCATACCGTATGCAAAGGCATTTTTAAATAAAACAGAAACCTTAAAGCGAAACGTCCTAGACATCTAATAATGATTTAAAGAAACAAAGAATAACTGACGTGAACAATAGTTTAGACAGCTTAATGTTTTATTTTAAAAAAACGGTTTACAACCGTTACAAATAAGTGTACATACCAATATAAAGTACACCCGTTTTTTTTTTCAGAGAAATAAAAATTAACAATTTACAGACAATATTATTATTTAACATTTGAAAAAATAATGAAACAATCCATTTCAAGTGGAATGC
This sequence comes from Sinonovacula constricta, assembly GCA_007844125.1. Lineage (NCBI taxonomy): Eukaryota > Metazoa > Mollusca > Bivalvia > Cardiida > Solecurtidae > Sinonovacula > Sinonovacula constricta. The sequence continues at coordinate 39,198,126 of CM017570.1, forward strand.
AAGATATAGATCTCTTTTTAGGGGAAAGAATATTAGTCAAATATCAGAAAAAAATCATAAATATCATACATTTCTGTCCTTATAATAAGTGTTTTACCCAAAGAACGTGACGTCAGAAGGGAAACATATAAATTAAGGCACGCGTTCTAAAAGTTACTTCCATACAAAATTCAACCTCTATTCCACCTCATTGTAACATACTTTTTTGTAAATGGTAATACCGTGCATATGGCCACCTTCTGTAGGCTTTGTGTACGCCACAGTAAGTGTAATGATCTTAAACTTGCCAATTAAATTGTGTCCATGGTTATCTTGTTGTTTAAAACACTATTAGGACGTTTACATATGCCTTTGTGTTGTCTTGAATTTGAATTATTTAAGCAAATCTCTAAAGCAGTTTCGACTTTGAGCTTAATTTTAACAAAATCGAATGCTAAAGGATAACAGCAAGGCAGTGAAGTATAAACGCTACACTGTGTGAAGCTTTGGGGTATCGGTTCGTGCAAATCCTGCATACACCATTGAAGCTTTAGTAAGCTGATACAAGGTGTTTATAAATACACACAAACGCTACGAAATGTATAACATAGATTAAGAAAAACTCACTTGACTGTAAATTGTACACAATACTTCTTTGGGATGCGGGTCTCATCAGCGTTCATTGGACAGAATCCACAAAGGTCGCAAGTCCTGAAAAAAGATGGTCTACTGTAACATCACTTAGCAAATGCAATTAAAGTTGAACTTCGTTTCTCAAAGTCGCCGGAACCTGGCAAAATACTTTGCCTTAAAGCCAACCATTCGTTAAAAATCACCTAAAAAGCAGATACAACCTATTACATGGGGAAATATAGCTCTCCATTTGAAGATGTTCAAAATATGAGTATAGTATAATGTAAATTAGACCCCGATTGCGATCGATATAAACCACAATGTTTGTTTGTGTCAGAAGTCTTCCGACCTTGTACGAAACATAATCGCGTAAGATCGACGAGCTCGTAAAAATCCCGATATTCTCGCCACATTATTATTCACGACGCATGCGCGTATCATCGCTAGTGCAATGGCGAAAGAATAAACATGGCAATGCTGAATCGAAAACCTTGTTTGACTGAATTGAAGAGATATAGTCGAGAGATAAATGTGCTAGGACAAAAAATAAGACAGGAAATACAACAGAACGTGAATCAGGTGTAGGACGAAAGTAGAAAAAGGATTTTACGCAGCCGCCACAGCTAGAAGCGATCAGCATACAACAACTTGGAACAAGTACGTCAATATTCTACTTTCGCTTTCTCAGTGTATTTAACCTTGCTAAAATCTGTCTGTATGCATACGATTTTTTGTCTAATGGCACCTGTTTGTTTGTTGCTGGACCATTATAAAACGTATTCATTACATGCTGATGATTGCTCACTTCAGTGACGTAATTCGTTCATAAAAATAAAACATCGAGTAAAGCAAAATTCAAATGCTCACCACTAATCACATTGATTTTTGTTAAATGTTATTCAAACTTCAAGTTAAATTATTACTGCAACTTAGATTATTTTTACGGGGTTCAAACTTCTAGTTACCTTATTACTGCCACTTTAGAAAAGTTGTTTACAACTGGCAGGTCCCACGGCTATCAAACCAAAAGAAACAGGGATGGATCGGGGGAGGGGGTGCATCCCTCCTCCACCAACCATGCGTATAAGAGTTGTGAAAACACATGCGTGAATGCTCAAATAATGAGTGATTTTAAACATTGGTTTATAGTAGAACATGGGATGTCATTCAGGGTAGGCATCATTTTGCTCCTTGTTCATCTTTTTGAATCAAGGTCCATTCAACTTTAGCGCAGTAAATACTAGATGAATATACACTGCAAGGGACCCTTATTTCGACCTAAATAGTCAACAGACAACACTTACTTAAAAAGCTTAATATGTTTAAGCTTACATGTGTGTGCTTTCACGAATCTACTATTTACCTGGTTTGCCTACAGGCCGCAATAGCTTAGGTGGTATAGCGTTGGATTGCGGATCGGGAAGTTGTGGGTTTAAACCCCGGCCGGGTCAAATCAAAGACTTTAAAGTTGGTAGAAGTAGCTTCCCTCCTAACGCTCGGTGCTAAGGGTACAGCATTACGCCCGACTCGTCGGTGTCAGTATAATAGACCGGCCGGGTTCAGTCCCTGGGCTCCGCATAAGTGCCCCTGTACTTTAATGATAGAAATATTGCTGCACAGTATCGGCAAAATGCCGGCTAATCCCTGGTTTACCTACTATCGTATTACCTATTTACCCCCCTCCCCCAATCCCTTTTTCACTGTTGTTTATTCACCGAACCTCTTTAGCTCAGTTGGTATCGTGATCTGCTAGTATTGGGGAGGTCTGTGGTTCGAATCTTGAGGAGGTTCACCTTTTCCTGCTCCTTTACATTTCCAATTAGTGTTTAAAACCAATATCAAATGAACAAATCATTCAATAAATCAGAATATTGTCATTCTCATAATATTTACAGAGATTTAATAAAATTGTCATATGGGTTTACAGGAAATGAAAACCTGAGCGCTAAAGATGACCCGTATCCAATATGTGGGATGAATTAGTGCCGGAAGAATGCAATGCTCAACTGCCAATTAGGAAAGGTAAGGATGAGTTTTGTTTCAATCACTTAGACTGTGTGATGTTTAAATTTAGAAATCTAGAAATGAGATATTTTGTAAAATGCGAACATTTATTGAAATCAAGTTTTTGCTGCCACTGGTCCCCCGAGTCTAGCCCTTCTTTAAAGATGCCACTAAAAGCAAATAACTGCACACCTCGTATGTTCGTTTTTATTTTTGCTTACTTTGAAATGCATCACAAAGACATAGATGTGCTCATTATAATGATGTCCAACTACAGTAGTGCAGTAAGACCAAGACAAATGTCCTGGTATAACCACCGGTGTACTGCAGCCCAAATGGATTTTTTTTTTTAATTATTTTAATAATTATTCCGTCTTGTCACCTAGAGAACAAAAAGCAGTATTCTATCTTATCGCCTCAAAGATCTGAATACTTTATTGACATATTTTGTACTTAAATAAAAAGTTTGTGACTAAAATTATAGTCTATATCTGACACACATTTTGTTAGTAAAGTCATGTTACAGCTGCCAATATAGTCAGCTTGGTTTTCGTTTTCCCTCTTATTTTGGCACATTATTGTACATGGTAATTAAATGTAAAAATATTTTACATTGTTTCTTTAAACTTTGTTGTGATTAAGGAGTACCCCCAGTCAACTTCATTTGGGTAGATCTTTTTAATTGTGATGCACTGGTGGTTATACCCAGACCTAAATCTGTTTCTTCTTTTAGCAGTAGTAGCTAAACGATGCCAATATGAATATAAATAATAAGATAAATATTATTTAGTGTCTTTACAGGTGAAACAAAATAATTTGATTACAAAACAAGAGTTATGGAAGTTATGTTGTCTCCCAATAATTGCACATATTTTATTAAAATGTGGATTTAGCCTATATAAGAAAAACAGGCTTTGTTATTATTTTTCTTTTTAACTTAATGATTCATAATGTAAAGTATGTTGTTGTTTTTTCTTTGAAGACTCCAAAGACACAGAAGTTACTGGTGCAATGATGGTGGGCTGTATATCAATGTAGGGAAAACAGCAAACTGTTTCTAAATTCTGTATTGGTAACTACAGAAGACAAAATGAAGAAGAGAAAGCAGTTTGATGTGGATGGAAAGGTTGCAACAAAAAGTAAACTGGTTCATGTCCTTCAAGAGAAGTTCAAGGTGACCTGAATATGTGCTTATAACATGCCTAATCCAGTGGACATTGATTTTACACACACTATTTTACTGTTAATGTTTGTAAAAAAATAAAACAATAACAATATTACTTTGTTTTGTTTATTTTTCAATAAGCACAACAAAAAACATGATAATAAGATTAAAGCAGCAATTCAGTTTAGCCTGCAATCAATCCCCCTGATCTTCACTTACTTTCAATGTCCTTAAAATATTTAAATTCTTATTTAAGTTTTTAATCTTCTGTCTGACATGCCTATCTCAAATACTTATATAGATATCATTTAATATCTTACATAATTTTTTAAAATCGATTTAATATTTAGCATATTACAAAATAAAATGTCATGCAATCTAAATGAAAAAAAACATGTACAAGACACAGAACGTTGGAAATATGAAGACAACATGTGTATGTATGTGAATGTGAGAATATGATTTGCCAAAGTAGTTTACTAGATTCAAAAAATGGTAGAAGTTAAAATGAGACAAAATCTTAAAAGAAGAAGGTGTACAATTATAAAATTGTTTTAATGCTCCCTGGTTACCTATTAGCATGTTAACATGCTGGTTCAAAGAAAGTGATTCTGGCATTTTGTCTTAATTACTTGGAATCTTCTAACACTGTCACTACATTGCTATCCGGCTTTTAATAGTATTTTTAATAACTGAATAATGTTATTCTATATTTCGTGCTGTACTAAGTTATTTCCTGTTATATCAAGACGCACTTACAAATGTTTAAAATACTTGTAGTAATATGTGTGATATATTTTCATTCCAATAGCTCATGTGGTAGAGCGTCGAACCCAAGACCTCCTGCTCTTAAGGTAGGTGCTCTAGCAACTGAGCTACATTGTCAACTGACTCTTGGGAAAGAATACTTACTACATCACGTACCCTGTTGATGTAGTTTAAATCCAATGCATTGCAAAAATAAATATGATTTCGAATGAGATAGTACGTTCTTCTGTCCAATTGTAATATTAAATTGGATTAAATGTAGTTTTTAGAAAAAAAAGTCTGATATGGTAAAATTACTCGCGAAATTTTAATATATACATTAATAACTACTTTTGGCAAAAGATATTGCGTTCAATTTGATCAACTGGTAGAGCGTCGGCTTTCGGATCGGGAGGACGCGTATTCAAACCCCGACAGGGTCAAAACAAAGACTTAAAAGTTGGTAGTAGTGGCTTCCCTCCTAACGCTCGGGGCTAAGGTGACAATATTACGCATGACTCGTCGGAGTCAGTTTAATGGACCGGCCGGGTTCAGTCCCAGGGCACCTCATAAGTGCTCCTGTTCTATAATAATAGAAATGTCGCTGCACAGTATCGGCAAAAATGCCGGCTTTTCTCTATTTTCATTCAGTCAACTGATCCACATTACGTTTTAATGTCCAATATAGGTACTATAAAAACCCAGGCAAACGATTGCATGACATTATCCTGACTTATGTTATAACGCATTTGTAAACCGAAACACTAGAAAATCAAAACATTTTGAGAAAATACATGCTGCCACATAAACTTATAATAAGCATTTATATAGTAATCCAAAATTATTATTAGACAAATTTCAACAAAAACATTGCACTAGATTCTTCATACAAACATAGCAAACATTTTTTTGTATTACAGAACAGGCCTGTAACTTTTTGCCTGTGGGGTACTTTCTACATTTTTTCTATGTTTATCAAATCATTACTAAAGGGATTTAATGCATATGTTTGCCCCTTAAATAAGCTTCATTAATTAAATAATAAAATTAAAAATTCAAAAATAAATACCAAGTAAGTATGAACAGATTTGTTACACTTGTTTATCCCTTACTGACATATTTATGAAAAATGTAACACTCTTTAAACTACACAGTCATTAGGTTATTTTTATAAGGTAAATAATTTAAGTAGCATACTTTATAGTAATTGTTTAACAAAGGTTTTTGTTTAACAAAGTGAACTAATAATGCCTTTCTTTCTAAAAGGTAGTTTTGTCCGTATAAAAGAAGTTGAATACTTCAAATGACATGTAAAATAATTCACAATGAATTAATAAAATTAATAAAATCCTCCACTGATACCCAAGCACAGGCTAAGAATATTCGTTACATGGTATAATGTAATCTATAAAGTGATTTAACAGGCACATTAGATCAGTTTCCTTGCCTATGTAAGTGGGGACACACAGGTCTCTTATTTTATTTACAAATAACAGAGTGTGATTTTTACTCCATGAAATCAGTCTTCTGTGTTGTTTTTTTTTGTTCATAATAGTTCACTCCTGAGAAATCATTGTCAGGCAAATGTTACTGCCATTCCTGAATGATCATTCCATTAGCAGCATGCCTTCCTCTGTCAACGACATCCCTTCTTCTGACTGTTGTCTCAAAATGACTAAAACAATAAACAATTCAAATCAAATAAACACTCTCAATATAAACATGATAAAAAATAAGAACAAACATATCTTTTATATTTTGTCCCCCCCCCCCCGCACATTGTACCACACTATCATGTCTGTACATGACTCACATAATGCAGGCTTTCTACTGCCTCTTCGCAAAAAAATAATAAGGGAATGTTTTTACCAAAAAAAGTATGGCAAAGTAGCAAATTTCATAAGTAAAAAATAGGGCTAAATAAGGAATTTCTTACTTGTTTCATTTGGAATTACCATTATTTCTAATGTTATTGTCATTATGTTGCCCTCCCCCATAATCCATTGTTCTTTCCATGCAGGAAAGACAGGCACCTCTGACCAATATGTCCGACTGGCCATGGGACCATGTTGCTTTATAGGATGGACATTCCAAGGTGTACCCACTAGAACATCTTAACTGCTATTCACAAGAAATGGAGCAACTGAAACAACAACTAATTTAATATTTTGAGGTTCATTTTACATCTTCTTTTCTGAAAGCAAAAGGAAGGGATAATAGGGCTATTTCTGGAAAAAGTTGAGAAATGTAGGTCTCAGTTGAAATCGTAGGAAAATAGGACAAGTAGGGACCCCGTAGAAAGTCTTTATAATGAGAGCATTAGTAATAATGATGGTAACTAACTAGCATATTTTCGAAAAATTTTGCATGACATGTTCTATGATGGAACCATGAGCCAACTGGGCTGTTGGTATAATTATTGTTGTTTGGAACAAAAACAGTACAAGTGGGCTATAATGACCCTATATCGCTCACCTACGTGTCAGAGACATTAAGTTATGGTGAACAAGAAATATCAGCAATGTTTTAAAAGACCAGAATAATTATTTATTGCGTTAATTGTCCCAGCAACATAATTCAATCATTTGGAGATGGTGTCCACTTAAAGCAGATAAGATGCTGCCGTAACTGTGAATGCTGTCAATACCTGGCATGATACCATATCCCACGCATGGTCTGGATCCACCATTTTAAATACAGCATGCAAAGAAGACCTGTATGAAACCGCACAAACTCCCATTATCCTGACACTGAGCAGACCTGTTGTGTAACTACCTTATATTTGCTTGAGCATTATAATGGAACTATAGTACCATCATTTCTAATGACTTTCGTATGTGACAGACCATGATCGAACCAGGTGTATCCAGTACCTTGTGACTACGCTCTTATGATTACACTACCATGTCCGGTCTAGATTAATCATACCATGTGAATTTGAACAGAAGCAACATCTGGACAATCAGTTTCAATGTCTGCTTATTACAAGTCATATATGGAAAATGGCATACACCCTGGCTGCCATGTCTTTAGACTGATCAATATTCCTTGAACAACTTTTCATTCCCTCTGTCTCTTGAAGCTCCTGAGGAAATTTGGTGGATGTTTGAGGTTGGTGGTGTGCAATCACAATAGCTCATTTTGAGTGCATGCTCATGTTAAGTGAAAGTGCTAATGTCACCAACTGTGTTTAAGTGGCTTTAAAAATAAGTTTATCTAAAAAGAATACATGCAGCAGGTATCTAATCCTTACCATATTCATAGGCAAATTGCTGGTCTGTGTTTCAATGTTTAGGTTATTTGAGGGGAAAAACCCACAACACATTTTCACGAATTTAAAACTGCAAATAACACAAAACTAATTAAATGGTCAAATTTGAACACAACATTTGATACTCTTGATACCAGTTGCAAACTCTGCTATCTAGAGCTGCAACAATTAATTTGCATTTTGATTTGATTATATATATCCCTTTAAAAGTCTTTCCCTTAAGTAGTAAAATTTACACTTTTTATCAGGAAATACATTTTTGAAATGGCTTGAACACAGTTAAGTGAGAGTACTATTCACTTTTTTTTTACTCTTTGTGAGCCAGGCATCATACATGTATTTCAAATACTTCATAACAATTTTTCACATAATTGTACTATTTATGAATGACACATTAAATTGACATAGTTGCATGTTCAAACATGGATCAAATAATATTAATAAGATTGTTAAGCTTCTAGTAAAAAAAATATTTTGAAAACTGTTTCAACATATTGATTCTCCCAACCTGAAGGCATCATGAAAGATAGCATAGTCACATATCGGTAGTATGTTTTCAGTGGTGATGATTTTGTAATCAATAATTGTGTTTTGACACCTTTTGTTTGTACTTTTTTTAGATATAACACAACAACAATATTATGGTTACTAAGTTACTTTAGGAGTGTTCAGTTATGACTGTGAAGGAGGAACCCAGAATGGGTCAGCTGATCCACATGAAAGTATTCATTACAACCAGGACTCAAACACACACAGTGAGCCACCAAGGATACTGGAGTCATAGCTGACGACACGATCACTTGCCCACATTCCAAAACTTAATGAAGCAGCTTTTCATTGTGGTGTAGTGATTTTTCAAGTTAAAAACTGTAAATAATGAAAATGTAATAAGTGGCTAGCATCATTGTGAGATTTTGAATTGATCTAATAATAAATGTGTAGCGACCATAACTTTCTAGATAAAATAAAACATATTTTACATGTAGATCTACAACTTACTCAAAACACAAATTACACAACTAGTTAGCCGGTGCTGGGCTGGTTGTCATGCATTACAAGAGGTATTCTCTCCCTGCCTTTCTCTCTAGGTTAGTTCCCATGATTTGGTCCAGCAGTGGTACGTTCTAAAACCGTCTATGGTTACAATGTGGCTGCTACTCTGTAAATACAATGCACCCTAATATAAATTAAATACTATGTTTAATTTATATGTCAATTTAAAAGCAATATGAATGTTATCACTTTCAAATTTGCTTTTTTTGAAGGATGACGGGCCAGAATGTACGGTTATAAAACGACCAAAAATGGCAGTTGTAGTTGATTACGAAAATACATGGGTACGAACGACAAATGCCCGTTTATGCTAAATTTTGTTCACACTGTGAACAATGACTGCATAATGAATTTGAAAAAGTAAAATATATACGTTTGATAGAAAAAGTAAAAATCGGTTGTGTTAAAATAAACGTCTGGAGCCGTATTCGAGCGTAAAGTGAAAGTTCAACGGTAAAATAACAACAACAGTACTGTCAACTAGTCAGTCAAGTGTCGAGAAAACAGGCCATTTCAGTGAAAACCATCAAATCTGTTCCGCAAATTAGGGAGCTCAATAGCGAGTAATCAATATCGTGCAAAAATCATACATGTTCAACAGAAAATGTGCATAAACAGAATAACAATACTCACGTTGAAGACGGCATCTTGTCAAAACATTTTTCAACGTGGCGGGCGTGGCTTCGTATGCAAGGTAGTAGGTTCTCCGCCAAGCTTCGACATTTACCTTAAATTATCGGACTTCCCGTTGAAACCCGCTTGATTGCACTTGTTGTTTAAATTGCCAATTTGTGTAAAAGATTATTACTAAGTTGGAGACTTTCTTTAGCTTATTGGTAACTCTAATGTTTAAGTTGAGGCTATTATTATTATTTAATGGCATAAAACATTAAGTTTGAAATTTCAACTAATTATGTGCGACCGAACTAATGGGTATCTTTAAAATATCAGACTATTATATGTTAGTATGTGTATGATAAGTGATGTTTAAGATTTTCCATTACAATTTTTTTTGTATTTTCTTTATATGTCTAATTGTATGCATTTCCTATGTGTTTACTTGTATGTATTTTAGCTAATCATGTATATTCAAACAAAGAGAAAAAATGTTTTAATTTTAAATGAAATACATGTACATGCATGAAAAACTTATACATTATTCTCCAAAATAATGGTAAATAATGATAACCGCACAACGAAAATATGAAATATAGCAATAACAATACAAACAATGGATAGCACAATGCTTACATGTAGCAGTACATCTTAAACAAGAATGTGTGTGACCTCACAATGGGGGTCAATTTTGACAATGAACCTAAGGCATTCCGTGTTTAATATATATACCGTACAACCAGCATTATTCACACGATCACGTGACCTTAAAAAAATATGGTGGCATCTTTAATTGCCCTTAATTGTCGAGCTAAAGATTCATTACTGATCACATACCATTCAGCAAACTGCCTGAATTGGCACCAATCCAATTCATATCATCTTTAATTGCCTAACGGGCTTGTGCACTTGGGAAACTAATTTAATTGATCTATGACGTCACGTTCACACTTTGTCAGCGTGACAAGAGTTGTCGGTGACCTTCGAGCCAAGTGAGTCGGATTAGTCAAGAAAACATGATCACGGGCCCAGCAATAACTTTGAGTTAAAGCGGAATGCAGCTCAGGCGAATTAGTCGTATGCGGTATTTTATATGTTCAAAGAAGGAAACACAATGGGACTTGGAAAATAGTTTGAGTCAAGCGGAATTTTATCTAAAGCAAATTTGTCATAATGTAGTTCAACTGTATGTTTGTTGAGAATAAATTTCTTTCTGTCGATTTTAAATGCGTTCACACAAGTTTATACAACTAATTTCATTGGCATAAACCACATTCATTTAACATTCTTGACCTTAAATGCATTTATTTTGTGATCATTACGTTAATCATAACCACATAATTCAAAGAATGCAACTGAGTTATATTACCCTTTATTTCAAGATGGTTTTTAAAATAAACTCTCTATCAACAAATCTAATTTCATAATTAGGATCATTTACAATTATGACAAGTCCTCAAATACCACAATGCAAAATTGTTATAAATACAAAAAGACAACATATTGATAAAGACACTCTTCAATGCAGGTTTTTGCCTGGATTAGTGGGAGGTTAAAGAGAAACAAGTCGGATACAATTCCTTCTTAAGAAATACAATAAATAGCAGTCTTAATAAACTAAGCGTAAAGAAATATTTGATAGCAGTACCAATATAAAAAGTAGTGTTGTCTGTCGACCTACAGCTCGAACTGGACATTGTCTCTCTCTAAAGCCGCTTTTCAACTTCCAAACAAACTAGTATATGATATTTGTTCAAGAAATACCTATTTATGGAGGGAAGAATCGTCATATCGACGGTGTCATCTACTGGTTGGATAGAAATATCAGAAACATCGATTTGACATCCTTCGTCTGGATTTATCGGTCGACTGTACTTTAGATCAATCATCAACCTCGCGGACCCTGTTCCATTCGCTTTAATAGTAAGTGTGTTATTTCCTGTGTTAACAGGGAGCTGGAAAACACAATTGTAAAGATGTGAAAAAGAAAATAAACAAGTGATAGAAAGTCACAAACGGGAAACCCCCAACTGACATTAGTGAAAACAATGTATCAAATGGTTAAGCGTAAAACACTTTCACTGTACCCATAAAATGCTATAGATGCATAGGGTCATGTTTAATGAAGACCAGATTCAAAATGGCGTTATATTCAATGTATATATATTGTCAATATTGTAACTCGTAAGACGTCTAACTGACCTCGCCTTTAATTGACAAAGATGCTCCAGCATTTTGCTCTGTGAGTGTTAAGCTTTTCGATGGCCAGCCGATAGCGCTGAGGGAGATATCTAGGTTCGTCTTGGCTCTATAAGCGAATGTCTTGGCCGTATATTCAGCAATTGCCTCAAGAGCTATAACTGTGTCCTGGAAAAATAGTTCTAAATAATTCATATGACACTTAAAGAAAGCATATTGCTTATTAATGCAAGGGCAATTGTAATAAATGTTACATTCGTTTTAGCATCATTACTGAACCTAAACTGTTGCTGTAAAATGTTGAAATATGTTTATGAAAGGAAAAACTATAAGTATAACATGCAATAATATTCAATTCGCACTGGATAAATAAAGTTTTTCAATGGCATTCTAATGTAATCGTGTGTATAGGAATGTAATATGTCACTCCCCTGAAATTCCTTTTCTATTACAAGATAAAACACGGATGTGAGAAATCCAAGGCGACGCTGAGAGCACCCGCTTGAAACGTGTAGATTAGACTATTCTGGGAACTAAACAACCTCTTTATTTTGGTATTCATTACATAAATATTTGAGAGTAACAAACCATAACCATGATTGGATCTAGAAAGTCTGCTACTTTCTGTTTGTTTTCTGCTACATTTATAATTACAAGCTGCATCGTTAACATCGACATAATCACATTTTTGTTAAAAGAATTCTGCCAAACAGTTGCGAATCACTATAAATGACTGTTACGTGTTCATAACTGCAAACTACACTGAATGGTTTCATATTACACAATTTAAAAACAGAACACCCGACGAAACTTGTCTCTGAAGAGTTATTACAGGACAGCTGTTATTGCCCGTTACACAATAGCCCTCGAAACACGTTTACCGAAAGAGGAAGCGCTTTCTACAGCGGCACCAAAACTGAACAATCTGAAAAGGGTCTTACTGTACAACTGTCACTTCCAATAAATGACTGCTACACGATTGTCCCCATGAAAAAAATGCATTCCATAAGAAGCATCCCACTCAAGAATCATACCAATAATGTCTGTATGCTGTAGTGACGCTAATATTATAGCTGGATAACAACGCCCACGTTCCTATCAACATCTAAAATCCACCAGTTTAATTGCAGCCCCAAAACAAAGATAACAAAACTAACTTACACTCGATGAATAATATGAACCCAATGATTGGCGTTGCCCCGAAAACCAAGCCACCATTTTGGACGCCGTTTTAATGTCGTCGTACAACAGTGTGGTCAGGAGGGCGTAGGAAGTCACAATTATATTTCTTGCCGAGTACGAGGTTTTATAGTAAATATGATCCAGAGTTGCTTCAATTGAAAACGAAATACAATTAAAAATAGTAAGTTATCAATAGTTTATAAAATATATGCGAGTATTCTTACAAAGCCTGTGACTGTAATTACTTTTCATTCAAAGTCTATCAAAATCATCCTCATTTGTTTGCATTTATTTTTGTCCTAGGTTACCCATGGTGTTATTAGCCGCCTTGTTTATATATATCTTTTATGAAATCCACATGGTTTCTCAAAGAAAATAAACAATATTAAGGTAGCGTGAGTCACGAAAATTGACAGAGATGAAAAACAATGGCAAAGGCGTACCATCAGTGTATAATGTGGCCATCATGTCGTTTCTGAATTCAACTGCTTTGGAGGAATTGACCGTGGCAAGATAATAAGCCGCCCGAGCGATTCCCATGGCATCGAAACTCTGTTTATTTTCAATAAGTCTCGATTCAAGATTTTTTCCTTGGTTTGCTGCGACCTAAAAACAGAAGACAAAAATAGTAATCCGTTTGAGAGAATACAAATGCATCAATTCTAAATTCGAGCAGCATAAAATGATAACAAATCATCTCGTAATAGACAACACAGACTACAGTAGCAACATATTTATGCCGAACCTTTCTATTGAATTTAATGGGTATTAAGTTTTAGGTCAAGGAGAATAAATAAACCTCGCATGATTTAATTTCAAATTGCCATCATTCCAGACGATCGATATGATATAAAATGTAAATGTAATCACTTGCGTTGTTTCAGTCTAATTATGAACATTTCTCTAGTTTTGTATTTGTTATAATACTGAAGAACGGTAGAGAGTCTTAACACTGCATAGTTATGTATACCGAAAACGACTTTTGTGGTATTATTATGACAATAATTACGCAATTGTCATAAAAATTAGAATATAGCGTCATATGTCCTTTGAAAGACGTCAAGAATGTAAGAGAGAAATAAAAAAAAAAGCTTAGATAAAAACCTGACGAAGGTGTATGGATTATATAAGTTGTTGCACGAGACTATGAAACACATTTGAGTTTTAATTTATATAAAACATTTCAATGTACGCCATTCAGATACGGTGAAATAAAGGACCCAAACCAACGGCAATCTTAAAGTGTGTTTCTTCGTAAGCAACATGTATAACTATTGACATTACATGCACCTCGTAAACGGAATCCTGATTTCACATTGATAACTTAACCGACTTTATGTGCATCTCTTCAACAAATTTGTTATTTCATATGCACCTCGTAAACGAAATTCTGACATCATATTACACCATATGCATTTCCTAAACACAGGTATATGATGATGATGTTTAATTTTTAAAATAACATGAATTCTTGTCGTTTATATGTCAAGAAGTCTCTCACGCTTGCACACACTAGGGAGGGCAGCATCAGAATATTTTCCTTTTTCATTGGAACAAGGATATTTACCAGGTGTAAAACACTTTTATTAAAAGTGCAATAGTTGTAATGTTTTTATTATGAATGAACGACTTCTTATCATAATCAATGCTGGCAGGTTGACAATAGGCCCTTGCTATAGCCACATTTAAGCTAAAAAAGAGTACCGAAGCATTATATACTGAAATAAAATAACATAACATAAAATCCGGTTTTAATACTTGCCTTGACTTATAACCTTTCAGGTGAAATGATTAACGTTTTTAAGGTCAACGACATAAACTGTTTATTTACACCATCCTTTGATTATATTACTTGTCTTTGTCAGAAGTTAGTGTACATGATACTTATACTACTCTCTCATATATGGTGAGTTTAAGTTTAAGCAACTGTATCGTTTCGTTTCTAACATATCAATGTATGCTACCACAAACGAATCAGGAAAACGAACCCAGTTTTGCTGCGACGTAAAACTGTACACCCATACATACAAGAACTAACCTGACTGATGGTAGAACATTCCAGAAAGGCTAATGCCAACCACGGAAGCTCGGATGGGGAAAACTGGTGTTGTGAATTGACCTATACAAATTGAAGATGCAATGTACACAATATTGTTTACACCTTTCCATGTACAATGCATACAAATGCCTCTAAGATGCCTGAGAGGCTTAATCGGCGAATATTTTTGTCTAGCACACGACAGAGCTATTTCATGCATCTTAAATAATAAGAGCTTACTTAGATACAATACATTAGACAACATGAAGAAGAGTTACAATTACCGCCTTGGAGAAATCAATAAGAAAAACAAAAATAAAAACAAACAAACAACACAACAACAACACCGACAATAACAAAAACAGAACACAGTCGACAACAATCTTTAATCGTTTGACATAACCTTTTCTGATATTGTTTCTTCAAAGACACAAATTTATGCTATACGTACCAACCATTGTAATGTTTTGTCAATCTTGCCAGTATTTTGAATGAACGACTTCATATCTGAATCAATGCTGGCAGCTTGACAATAGACCCTCGCGATAGCCGCATTTAAGCTAAAAAGAGTAGCGAATCAAATTATCTACTGAAATAAAAGAACATAACATTAGAAAATATGGATTACATATGAAATACTTGCTTTGACCTATAACCTATCATATGAAGTGATCAGCTTTTTCAAGGTCAACAACGTAAACTGAACTTTACAGATGGATATCTCAGCGTGTCTTTAAAATTTAGATGTTTACTTTACATTTAAATGCTCATTTAATGATATGTGATTGTTCCTATAGAAATAAAGTGAATCGGTAGGGGACAAATTAAAGCAAGGAAAACCAATCATGAGGATGATGTTTCATTATTGTCCACAGTATAAAAGTCATGTATATATGTCTTGCTCACTTACGAAAGCCTTACACGATATATTCAAAAATCATCTTCAGACGGGTTCTTGTAGGATTCAGTAATTTGCATTTCAAATGTCCACCCAGCCGTAATATGTCATTTGTGTTGCCACGGCCACTGCTGCAAACACATGTGGGATGCTCAGATCATTTCCTTTAATCACACGTGGTTTCCAAGTCAAACTTAGCTTCTATATTAGTATCGGTATATTCTTAATAGATTATTGCTTAAAAGAACTTAGCAAGTACCCTATGCAGGACTTACCTATAGTATAGAGGAGAACCATAATAGCCATCCACATTATAATACTTCATTTCCCAGGTAATTCCTGAAAACAAAATCAACAATTTCAACGTTAAGTAACAAATACGAAACTGCAACCAGATTTGATTGTTGTATTTCATTCAATTACCGGTCAATCGATCTTGAGTTCTTGGTTCTTAATACATGGTATAATCACTTCGTAAGTGAAATAGTTAGCGTTAATTCTATCACTTCTACTGTCCACTGTTCTATATCACTTCCACTGTCCACTGTTCTATATCACTTCCACTGTCCACTGTTCTATATCACTTCCACTGTCCACTGTTCCGCATTTTCATAAGTTATAAAGCGTACCGACCTTTGTGAAATTATGTAAACGGTACAGAACCATTCAAAATAAGCACACACAAAAACATAGAATAATGTCCTGAACATAAGCCATTGACCCAATACTTTGACCCGATGTATTTGAAATTGTATACAACGTGAGCACCTCTCTATGATGCATGTACCAAGACCGTGCACCCGCCAACAACTCCGCTGTTACAATCCAAGTCCCCCTTAAATACTTTAAATATTATTAACACTTCTTACCATTTTTTATTTTTTTTTTAATTCCTAACATTTCCTACGATTAACGTAAGGTCACCCACAAGTCCTAACATTCGAATGCCGAATGCGAACAATTGACCCTTCCCCAATTATTTGACAGTCAATCAAACCAGTAAACGGGAAAGCCCCCACGTGCTCGTTACGGCTTGTCTAAGGTTTCACATATAAGACCAAAGTTAGTGAAGCAGTACATGCAATGAATGTATCATAAGTTAATGTTTACCGTTTGCTTACACATAGGTGTTGCTAGCTAAATGGGAACATTATATACAGCCCGAGTAGATGTTTGATACGATATGGTACATACTGATTGCACAGGTGCTGCTGTTATGTATGTAATGTATGTTTACACTTACGTTTTATGCATTATAAGCACTGCACACAACCGATGTCCCTTTCGAGAATGCTGTTTATTGTCTCTCTATGAAACAGGAGCATTCTTAAATATTTTCTCAAATAACAGAAATTTAGTTTCTTTAGTCTTTTCGGATAATATCATGTGTAAATGCAATTGACTGAAACTATGAGTTGTTGATTTTAGGTATCGTGTGGTAAAAACTGTATTTGCATTGTTGGCCTTGTTTTTCATCCTTATTACGTCATGGTCAATAATTTGCAGCAAACACAAGTAAGTTATTTAATATTCATTTAAACTGCATTTAATAGTATCAATTTAATTAACGAAGATCAAACATCTTCCTTCTTAACAAAGTATAAGCAAAATTTAAAAAAAAAACACGAGATACATAAAGGGCATGGAAACTGCTCAAGTTGACCAACCTGTATAGGGCACGACTGAAGAGATGACAAGACAAGAAATCTATCAGTGACTGTCCAATTATGGCTTTACGTCACTGTTTTCATAAAGTCTCAACGGCCTATCGGGTCATCGTGAAATTTGATAAACACAGCAAGTTTTTGACTGTAACAATTGCCGGCAATGCAGTACAACGACGGATTCGCGTGTTATAACAGTCGGCAATAAATGTTCTGATAAGTTTTGTAAAGTGGTCAGAAAAGTTATTGAGACCCTTGAATTTTTTAGCTTGTATAAGATGGTGGAAGACTTATGCCTGGCTGCAATAGCGTTTTCATACCGCTATTATACTTAGAAGCAATAAAATCATTTCGGTGAAATAATTTTGAAAACGCCTTTCTTAATTTGTGAAAACGAAAGCCTTGCTGTAACAGTTTAGAATAAATACACCGGATTCTAACAATGGGATATTCTACTTTAGTGCAAACTCGTCAATGTATTGATAATTCACTATTCTAAAATTGAGATCAGCAACACATACACGTTGAGAATAGAAATGCATTAACATGAACACTAAACAATTTAAAATATAACAAAAAAGACATAGACAGAAATAACTTTAACATGCGATGTTATCTGATTGACGATATGCACACTGAAGGCGTGTTTATTTATATGCGACACTAAATTGCCGCTGTTAAGGTACAATAAAAAATATATAGTAGGTCTTAACGTATAATTAAATCTTATTGCATATCCAGGTCTTTATATGACATAGATTAACAAATTAATGTTTGTTATTAATAGGGCTAATAATATGTTATATCATAAACCTGACATAGAAAAAACTTATATCTATAATACATACAAATTATTTATCTCAGGTATGTAATAATGAAAGCAAAATAATGCATATGCCTTATAACCATTCACTTTAAAACTGTAGTCAGTAATGTGGTTTTGTCAAATAACTATACGTGATTAGTCCTATAAAAAGCACCTGCCACGTATAAAAACACGACGGCCTACTTTCAAACAGTGCCAATATCAATATCACCTTTTCGGGCCGATTGATATACAGCCCTGATTTGAAGTGATTCGATTGGCTAATAAGGGAGGGCCGAAAATGACATAGATATCAGCAAGAACTCTCGAAAATGGCAGCCATTTTGTTATAACACGGTCTATGTGTAGACGCCGACAGGTTACATAAATTTATTAAACAAAATATTCTCAGTTTTCAAACATTCACGGCATAAATTGGTAGTGTTTAACCGAATGTGCTTTAAATTAGCAATGTGTAGATTTCACAAATACACAAACAACCATTTTCTGACTTGAATTAATGCAAACAACTAAGTATTAAATGTGAAATGTTGTAAGTACACTAGTTATTTATTAAAATTGTCAATAAATAAGTGATTTGATATTGAACCTGTTAAATAGTCCTCGGGTCAGTCCTACTTGACCTTGGCCTTTGGCCTTCGACAAATACGGAAAATACGGCTGCCCTCGGACAAATAACAGGGCCAATATCATATCACTTATTTAACAAATTATAATACATACGATGCACTAACTGCAGGCCTGTTATTCACAAGGCACACTAGTCATTGGCCTAAAAACGTAGCCCTGAAAAAGATACGGTCTAAGAACCCAAGTTCTGTTATACATGCTGCTCAAAACCGTAGGACTGTAAAACTTACGGCATTCTTACTCCACGCATTTCATAATTCTGTTAACTATCTTAATCTAAATAATAATCAGGCAATTTTATATAGATATACAACACAATATCATCGGATCTGTTGTACAAACGGCCTAAGACCTGGCCTGGATTAAGAAGGCATAATAAACGCAGGTCTCAAGTCATCAAACAGTCTTTGTCGTGAGTAACATATACAGCCAGATATATACAAGTCAGATATAAATTCGGCTTAATGAATCTAGATCTGTGATAAACTCGGCCTAATGAAGTAAGGTATGGATTAACTTAGGCCGTAAAGAGTCAGACATGTAATTAATGCGGCCTGATAAGACAAAGCCCGAAATAAAATAAGAGGACGACGAAGCCTACTAAATACTGACCAGAAAGTAAAATCAAGATACAGAGAAAGAAAAGAAAAATATAAAAAAAATCATAACGTGATCCAGAATAAAACAACCTAAACAATAATGGTGTGTATAATGTGAGGCGGCCCCTCATGTGCATTTTCTATTCGTACACTTTAGTTTTATAGTGAAGTGTAACACATTTTGGCAACCTTGTTTTCTTCTTGGAAATCCTGTTTAATGGAGTCATGTTTTTCTTCTTCTTTTGTTTTAAACCAGTCTATGGTATGACGAGTTATCATTATACTTTCTTCCGGAGATTTACAGTAAAATCAATAATACAACGTTAACTTTCTAATTTTTTGTTACATGATCCTATATAGCTTTAACCTGTTTACCTGTTCCAGTTTGTTTCCCTTGTTATATTTTGTGATACTCCTCAACACTTACCTCTTTTTATCATTGCAGGACCCCTGGTTTCTAAATCGGCATTTATTTGACTGGTTTTCCTTAGGTAGTTTAATGCGTAGACAATCGGGCCAAGCTTTTGCATATTTTGAGAGACGCAGCCAGATGGCTCTCGAAGAAGGTCTCCGGCATTGTCTATGAGCACAGTTATTATTTCATCCATCAAGTTGACTGAAGACAAATAAAATTATAATTTTAATCGTACAAACTTTATCAATACTTGAACAATCTAAACAATTTATAAAGTAAGTATGTTAAGAGGGAATTGTTGATTTTTTAAAAGATTGACAATGGAATGATTAGTTTATTTTTTTGGATATCACGGATTCCCAATAACAATTTGTATACTGCTGGTTTATTGTGACGTGTTGTCATATATATATATATATATATATATATATATATATATATATATATATATATATATATATATATATATATATATATATATATATATATATATATATATATATATATATATATATATATATATATATATATATATATATATATAACAACAACTGCAATATTAAAATGCAGATGGCAAACAAACAAACTGTATGGATTATCGCAAAATAATAAAGAACATCACCTTTAATGTACATAATAAAAAGAAACGTTGTGCGGACTGGAGTAACATAAAGAAGACTGTGAATAAGAGAATAAATAAATAAAGAGACTGAAATATAATATAGATTTAAGAGAGAGTTAACATTGACCGAGATATATGGAGAAGAGGACCGAGCTCAATGTGTGAAAGCAGCATAAACATACTTGAAATACGGCCTTTGGCGACAGCTGTGCCAGGAAGGTGAACACTAGTCAGTGTGAGGTCAACATTCGATAGCTGCACCCCTTCCAAGTTAGCACCAGTTGACAAACCTAAAATGAAACCGTTTTTAAGGGGTTTTATTTGTGATTATAAAAGTAACGACGAGTGGGAAGTTTTTAAGCTGTGTTTTTGTGTCATTTTTTCAACAAAAAAAGGAAAAAAGAAATGGGTGTACGCATGTTTCTATGTGTGTGCGTGTGTATGTATGTGTGTGTGTACGTACGTGCGTACGTACATACGTATGTATGTATGTTTGTATGTATGTATGTATGTATG
>CM017570.1:39221681-39261681 GCA_007844125.1 Sinonovacula constricta
CGGAGACATGCTCTGCGATGCAAAACCCTTTATCTTCGGTGATGCCTTAAGGATCCGAAAATATGTCGTGTCATTATTATAACATTTTAAAGACCCTAAGAAGACTCAAGAGAAACATAAAAGATTGAGACAAAACATTCGACACAGATATAGACCTTCCCAAATTTACCACCATTACATTTTCGGTCTGAATAAGAATCTAAAAGATTGATTAGACCTGTGGTCTGAGCTCTCAAAGACCAAACAGTGCAACGAAGAAATTTATCAATTTGAAGAAAAGAGTTCAGGTATTGCCGTCTGAAATATAAATATTTGAAATGAAATAATCGTGTCGCTTAGACTTTAGATGCAAACAAGAATACCTTCGGGTCAACATTTAAATAATTAAAGTTCCGCATACGTTTGGTGGATATTATCTGTTGTAACCAGTCTCTTGCTCTCATTGTTTATATCCTGATGTATGCTGCTGCTGTGAAATGTAATGCCTACCATCGATAGGATTTATTTAAATGCCGTGGATGGCAAGCAAAGTTTTTACATAAGAGCAATACTTGGTCACCAAAAGATTAAGTTCAGGAATACTAGTCAATCGCTTTGTTTGCTGACTTTTTAAAGGGGAAAATTTAGACAAGTCTATTGGCAAGCATATCGGCATTATACCACTAATTACCAGCAACATTTTAAGAAGGGCATACATCTTGATAACTTTGTATCAGAAAAAAAACTAAAGTTTGATTCATTGACACAAACATCATGTTTATAAACAAACTTAAATTAATATCAGCTTCCATTTATTCTTTGGTGTTTTGAAGATCTTGCAACAGTATCATACAACTCAGTGATTTCTATTCTATCTGTATAACAATGATATCCACATTAGTTCGTATTGATAGTAGTTTATTGCACTTTTTCTGCACCGGTTACGTTTTTATACTGCTTATTTACCGTTACTTTCTAGCAATCACGTAACCAGTCTTTGCGAAGTAAGTAACATATTATGCATTTTAAATACAGTTAATTGGAATCGAACAGACAGTGGAGTTGTCACTATTTACAATTGTATCAGCATTATTGTTTTATGCAATTCAAGTAACAATTATAAAGTAGCTTTGCTTTACATACTAGTTTAAAAACAACACGTTTATTTTATTATAACATTATATAATAATTAGTATACTACACTACCTGTCAATGTAGTTTCCCTATGGCGCACACATTATTATCTTTGGAACGACCCAATATTCTCATATAAAATTGTTATCTGAAATCATTTGTGTATCGATTAATGATCTTTCATAATGCAAAGTGTGGCCAAGACTCAAAAACTGAAGCCATAAGAAGCTTAAGTGTGCTCAAAGAACGAGTACAACTTACCTAAACCTATGATTGTCCAAGTTGTAATGTCTTCGGGATAAGTAAGGTTAACCGTTGTCAAGCCTTTACTGTAAAGTAAGATAATAGGTTTGTAAGGTAATTATATGGAGTTTTGTTTCCATCTCCACCAACGTAACTGTCACATATCTTCCACTTTGCAAGATCTTGATATAATTTGCCAGCGATGCACAGCTGATCATGATAAGTTAGGCAATCTTAGAGCACATTATATTTTGATAATGTATATAGGGAGTTTGGACAACGGACTCGTTGGTATACATCGCCTCTTGGTTTGCTTCCGTGATGCTTACACATCTAAGTTACATGGCCCTGGCTCAAAGAAAGCGACATTATTATGGCAAACATTATTATTTCACGTAAATAATTAAAGATGCAAACCGAAAGGTCATGTTCTGGAAACGAATTGCTGCGTTGATGCGTTGAGATATTAGAAAAAAAGATGCATCATGCCATGACTGTGAAATGAAAGCGAATCCCTTTTTTCTGCGATCGCCAGATTAAGGGTGCCTGTACATGTTGTGTGTTTATAAGTGTATATACTTTGACAGTGATTCTAATTAATAACAAGTTACATTTTTGCTCAAGAACTGAATTACTTTTAACCGATGTAACTTTGTTCTATTCATCAAGTTAAAGGTCCGTGAAAAAATATAAACAGATATCGCAGTTCTGAATCAAGGTTTAATTTAATGTTGAACTATTACCCTTGGTTGTTGTTACACATTTAAATACAGTTAAACCGTGTGCTATGTACTTACTTGTTTAGTTGATAATTTTTGAACATCCAAGACTGCACGAAATTTTCCCGAACAAAGCGATTACTCATTGTATATTTTGTCTTCTCTTCCACAAATGAAATTATCTCATCATAGCGATTTCTCCGATTCAGTGACTTTCCTTCCAACTCTGGTTCTATTTAAAACAGTAGACACGTTAACAGTGTATTAGATAAAATACACATTAAATATACACAATAAGACACGGATGCTCAAGTTGCGCTGAAGTTTTTTGAAAAAAGTATGTGTGGCGTATTTTGACTTTGGCGTTTGATATATTGACTTTTGTCGGACAGTAAACAAGCTGTGTATTTGTAGTGTCAAACAATAATTCCGAGTGTGCCAAACATTTTAATGACGGGGAATAAACTATAATGTTTACATAATACATATATTCAAAATGTAAATGTACGTTTACCTACCAATGAGACTATCAAGATGGTCTGAGCAGCTCTCATAAAAAGCTAGAAGACACTTTGTCAGCCAGGCGTACTCTCCGTTTTCCTTCTTCTCGTGGGCAAGAATAGAGGTTTTCCCAAGGCAAACGGTGAATGGGTCGATGTCTTGTTTGTCAATGTTCTCGTTAAAATACTCATTGGCATACTCAACTCCGCTGCTACAGCATATTGCCTCAGTTTTACAGGATCCTAAATACCATAAATGAGATATGATTAATAGTTTGTTTGTTTTTTTCACATAAAAACACAAAATGCTAAAAAGCATTAAATCAAAGACAGAAAAGAGGCACATGCACATGAGATACGAACCGCAAAACAAACACACTGAAAATGGAGAGACAGAGTGTTTTGTTTGGAAAAAAATCTCTCTATTTGTTTTACATGTTTTTTCAAAATCTTGTTTTAAATGAAAGCAATAATGGATGATAGTAAGAAAACAAACATATATCAAACAAGCATAGGATAAACATAGAAAAAGTGGAAACAGAAAAAATTAGAAAAAAGACCGAACAATAGCAGAAGCAGATCAATATGATGAACAAAAACGTAAGGAGATGGGTAGCTAGATATGAAAATAGACAAATATACCGACTTTATATTTAGAGAGATATTAAATAATGGAATGAGGCAGAGAACGTCCTATAAAGAATTCAGAGAATCCGCATGTGCATTACCGGAACAGGTTTTGTTCACTATCAACATTTCTTTTAGCAATGCTCCACTCTCACACATTTTCTTTAAAGTTCAGCTTAGAATGTCGGAACAGAAGACAAAGGTATGTAAATTGCTATGAAAAAGGCTATAAACAGGATCGTAATGAGAAAAAAAATATTTTTTTATCATCATCCCTCCCCTTAGCAATTGTACGCTTCCCAGTACAGTTTGTGGACATCCTATTCGATACCGATATACGGAAACTGTTTTAACATTGGTTAGATCCCCGTGGTCTTGAAAAAATAAGACATCAAGAAATAACGGTAAACGGGGAAGTTTGTTTCAGAAAAGACTCATGCATGAGGCAAATGCAGTAAAATGGTAGCTGAAAGTGAAATGATTTTTCTTTAGCTCTCATTGCGTTGACACGCATAATACCGATACTTACTTTATTTGTTAAACAAACAAAAACAAAAAACACAAAACCACAACAACTCCAAAGTAAATGCGCCGCCGTTCTCTTGGAATAACTTGTTTAGAATGAAAGTTTCCTACCTGCCTGTACTCAAACCCACGCGAAGAGTGGCTGGGGATTTTGTTTAATGCCGGAACACATTAGTAAACTCGCAGTCTTTATAAAGCAAGGAATAAATACAACAAAAATGCAAAGGCATAGAACGAAAAAGTACACATCAGCAATAAACACATCTAAGGAAAATGCTAGAATCAAGATCAACTGTTGGTACAGTAGAGAGCAATACATTACCTTTATCATCAACGCTTCTCTTTACAACTGTTCCCCTATTGGTACAGTTTGTAGAATGTCTATTCATATCACCGGAAACTGTTCTAACATCAGTTAGAATGGTTAACCCCGTATTCTATAAAAAAAAGACAAAATAAAAAACAGTACACGCGAAAGTGCGTCTCAGAAAACACGCAATACAGTAAAAATATGGTTCTGGATTAATTATCAAAATATAATATTTCTTAGAGGATCACAAGTAAATATAACGAAAATTGAAATACGGTGTGAGAAAAACGATAATTTGAGTGCCATCAAAGAAAGCAAACCTGTGGCAATTCAGATAGCCTTGAAACTAACATCGTCAAATTATTTGCAAAACGTTTTAGCAGAAAGTAAATTGATGGTTATTTTCTTTATACGTACACCACAGCAACACACTTAATACTGATATTTACTGTTATTTGTTGAAAAAAAATAAACAACGTCAAAGTAGAAACCCTCCCTTATCGCCGTGGAAGATGTCTTTGAAAGAAAGACTTATACTTAGCTGTACCCAAACTAACGCGACGCAGAATGGCAAGGGAATCAGATTACTTACAAATCAGCACTTGTTTGGAAGTGCCCCAGGCCATAACTAATTGGACGAGATCGTTGAAAAATGGTTGGCACTAGATATAGGCATTGAATAGTATAATTACGTTTTATGTCATAAACGTGCCGAATAAGTTTGAAACTTAATTCATGCGTCCATCTCATGTGTCGTCCATTGAAACAATCTACCTTGAACACATGCTCGGCTGTTTCTCCGCTCCCTACACCACAGCCAGTATCGTGCTCATCGAGGACGCTCAGCATCTGTAAAGAATATGACCTTAAATATACTATTTTGTCATTGCACCACACTTTCGAGTTTTCTCTAAACGAAATTATTTGCAATTGTATTGATATTATTGGAGTTATCGCAAAACAAGCTATCTCTGAGGATTAGAATACTACTTGCTAGGAAAGCTAACTTTATATATGGAAAACACGTGTTTAAATTTAATAGACAGAAAAATAATACATTTTCTTTTCTTTTGTATTGCTGAAGCTCATGACTTCAAAGGATTGCCTGCATTCTTCCTGCATAAAGATGGACTTTTGAAAGCGTAGTCGCTGCGGTAAACGTAATATGGTAAACGTATTTCAGTCAAATTCTGTATCAGGATTAACTTCTCAAGTAACATTACTGTACCAATTCGTTAACTGGTACGTGTTACAACTATAATAGTTTCATTAATCATCAATACACAACAGTATAATGTAACACCTGTTACATATTCTCTGAATCGATTTACATTAATAGTGCAACGCGTGAAAACTTAACGATTTTCTGACTGTATTTATATGCTAAGCGTACCATGTGCCAAGAAATAAAGTTCGATGGCTGTGTCAACGTTGTTAGGTAATCTGTGACAATTGTTTCGGAAATTACCTACGCTGTTTGCTCATTTCATTTGCAGCTGTAAAAGGCCCAGTGCCCAATTTATAATTAAAGTTTTAAAACTACCTGTATACTTTAAATATTATGTTCTGTTCATATCCGCGTGCTTATCAATAGTTATAGCTTAATTATTCATGTAAACTGAAACTTGCAGAACAACACATGTTATATTTGTCAAGTGTTTGGAACCTCTTAAGCGATGTATGCGTCAAAAGTCAAACCACTAAATGGCCTGCGAGGTTAGGGAATTTTAATTGTATCTACATGACAATTACACTAAATGAGGTATCAATAGTTTGTTGTAAACACATTTGCATCTGTGAATTTTGAATATATTGAGTAAATAACAATCTAGTAGCATTATTGGTTATTACTGGTTATTTTTATAGAAATATTATGAAATGTAATTGCTTTTCAGTTCGGAAATTGATAAATGAAGTAATCCTTCATATTCTAAATGCTGGTTGTCATATGTGTATAGCAAACTATGCCTCTTAAGGGTAACAAACAACGCATGGTGTTCGTGTAGATAAAATAAGATTAAAACTTGTGTCAACATTGTTTTGAGGTTTACACAATATGCATTAAATGCTCTACAACAGCAAATTACACTTTTAGCAAAGTACGTTATCGGTCTCTTAACAGTGTACAAGTAAACTCCTTCGTGTGTCAAACATCGTATTCTCTTATGGCGTGGCAGACCTGACAAGCTTATTTCAATAGAAAATATACAATCATTATACACATATACACACCATCATATTTTAAAATGATATTTGAAGTAATCATTCTAGTCTGTCACACCAAAACTATTGAATATATATTTTACCTTCTCTTTGGAGATAATCTCTTGGCTGTTTGAGACATAGAAGAGAGCGCTGTCGATGATGCTAAGGCCCACATACATGTTAGGTTCACCTTCTATCCAGAGAGTAGACGACTTCCCAGGGGAAAGAGTCGAAACAGCTGGGGTAATATTCAACTGTTGGCAAGAAATAGTTATCTATATAAGGGAATTTAACTGTGTGCGTTTTCTTTATCATATAAAATATACATTACACACACACACACACACACACACACACACACACACACACACACACACACACACACACACACACACACACACACACACACACACACACACACACACACACACACACACACACACAGATATAGAGAGAAGGATATCAATTTGCAAAAAAATAAAACTAGGGGAGAAATTTTATGTGCATTTCACATATTTTAACTTTACACAATTTCGTCCGTAGGTATTCTAATAAACGTTTCCTTAACGGGTAAATTCTTTCAATGTCCAAGTACCGAAACTTTTACCCAGAAGTATTTTGTAGAACCGTTCCATGGAACTAACCCCAATCGTATTTAGCACGAATTGCACCTATTAATACTAATTTACTTATGATAATATAAGTAGTATAGACAGTATATACCATGTGTTCTACTATATGATGATTGTCACCTAACATCTATTAACACATACTTTCAATATTGACCCCCAATAGTTCATTTCTACCAATAACGTAAAGTTCAGCTATGTCGTTGTTTTATCAGCGTAAAACTACTTATTTATTGTATCTGGAAGACATGCTAGCATGAAGGACATCAGGCATGTTATTTAACGTCAACGAAAGAAAGACAAGGTTCAATGCAAATTTCTGTCAAATATTAAGTTAGTACATTAAAAACAACAACAACAACAACAAAAATATCCACAAAGGAAGTATTTTTCGTTTAGAACGGGGATAACAATATCACATAAATAGGCACCCTATAGATATATAAAACGCCTCAGGTTTGACTTATTGCTGGGATGTGTATGTGATCTTTCGGTGAGCCTAGTCGATCAGCCTCGCCATCTTTCCCACAATTCACAAACACCAATATGCAATAAATGATCCCATTACCTCTATTCCTTCGCACTTAACAACTTCCATGTTGGCATTCCAAGTTGCATCAGCGATTATGATGTTGCTGTTGCTGTCTGCAGAGATGAAGAATGCCAAAATACGTGAATGTTTAGAGCGAATCTTCTTTCTTATATAGACAAATGATATCTCAGTCTGAGTTCGCATGTCCACAACCTGTGCGTGGATGATCTGCCCTCTCGATACAACCTAGTTAATTGAAAAAAGTCAATTAATGTATTTCAAGTATATCAAGTATAGCAACATAGATTGCCGTATGATCAAACCTATCGTGTTGTGTTCGTATTCATAAAGAATCTTTCCGAAAAATTTAAAAATAACAAATATATTTAGTGTTTTTGTTAATGCAATTTAAGTACTGTACTTTTCTCCATGGAAGTATTTTAAGATAAAAGAAGATAAAAGAAGGTGTCTTTCAATCAGAAACAAAATATATACGATTTGTATGACAACTGGCTATTATAATTAAGTGAAAATATATGTGAGCAAATGTGAAATAGAATAAATAGATGTCACATTCATAACTTACTACAACTACAATATTGCTGTCTTTTCCAACCAAGCCGTTGGTGACCAGGTACAGAAATTCGTCATCGTGCTGACAAAATAAAGCAAGCACTGAGAATTGCTTACAAAGTTGAAAGGAGAGTCTTAAACGTGACTTAGTGATAATTTAGCGTAAACATTATACATTAAACCACTCGATTCGCAATAAGCTATTATAAATCAATAAGTAGGGTCGAGTTTAAAGGAGTAGTGTTACTATTTAAGGAATATAAAGTCATACATACCATGTTTATTTAGTCTACCATTGTGTCTTTATTTTATGTTTGTCTTGTTGTAACTTTGGAGCATCCTTTTAGTACAACTATTTCATTTCGTGTTCAAAGCGTTCGTCATGCATAATTTATATTGTCTTTGATGCAATCGAACGTTGAAAGGACAAATGAACAGAACTTACGTTCCGATCACGTATTTAAATTGTAAAACCTCAGTTAAAAGTTCACAGGTATTTTAACCAAATTGTGTGTTTTAAGTTATTCATACAGGATTAAGCAATTGCCAATCACAATCAAAATCACAAAATAAAAACAGTGATGATAAAAGAATGAATGGTATTTCTATCTTAAATGTGTCGATAAAGTGAAATGCGTATGACGACAAACGCGAAGTATAGACCGATACGGATTGCAAAGACTAAAACCAAACTCTGTTGGCTAATCCGGAATGAAGTATACAAGTAAGCATTTGATATTAGGCAGTGGAACATAATACAGAGGAGTCAATATCATCGAGAAGTAAGGCTTACTTTCTTGACATGTTCGACCTGGATAGCATGAGAACCTTGATACGGATAGACAACAAGATCATCACTTTCTGCTTCATTGTCCACGAAAATCTAAAATAAAATATAAAAAGAAGAAGTCATAACTTATATTCACGAATCCTAAGTGATTTTTGTTATATGCATTTTAATAATTTTGTCACCCGTTTGTACTTACATTTCAAAAACAATTCTACTTGCTAAATCTAAAGAAATTTAGTACGTCCACTGCACTTGTTAATTGAGGTTCCACTTTCGTGACTAAAAACGATATGTTGGCACAGAAACGGGTGCATCTTTTTGTATTAAGTAGTGTCGATCATTGTGGATGATGTTATCATACATACATTTTGTGAAATAAACGTGTTTACTAGTGGATTTTTTGTCATTCACCTGCTACATCGACGCTGCCATATGCTGCTGCCGTTTCAGACAAATAATAGCCTATCAGGACGTACAGCCAATGTAGGTGAAGGATCGGTGGCGTTACAATCGAATGACAAAATGAATGTCATTGATATTCCATGGTAAAGTCATGATGTCCATTCAACTTAACGTAGCTTAAGCATTACAACTCGATAGGTCTGGATCAATATATTTCCAGGGACCAGGGTGTCCCACAACAAGACAGTGACATTTATAAGGCAATCAATTAGATGCATGTAATTGACTAAATGCAATATATGATTGACAATTGCATTGTTTGACATTGGTCTTTCACTTTATTATTTATAGTTGTTTTTTATTTGACCTTGTAAGATTTTCCTTACAAAAGATCGGTAATAAAGACAAAGATATGTCAATGTTTGTTGATTTATGTGACATGAAATCAATTGTTAAGTGTATACATTACCATGCTTGATACAAACCTTAAAAACGACCTCCTTTGTGTATGAATAAAGAGAGAAGATTGTGAATGCAATCATTCCGTTTTTTAGTGTTGTACTAGTTGAGTTGCGACGGTTGATGCCATCGTAAAATATCTCCATTTTTACAGGCGTGTTTTCCGACGGCAGTTTTCCAGTCACGTAAGTAACCATCGCCTTGAAGAAAATGACAACAATGTATATATAGTTAGGATAGTTCGGGTTCTTTATGATCGCACACTAAAACATGCACAAAAAATAGCACTTTAACTTTTGGGTTTGATTCAAGGCTTACATAATTAAAACCATGTTGACTGTTTAGATCATGAAATATATCTAAACCAAACGTAGCTATCTTCATGCAATCACAAACATTCCTTACCTCACCGCAATGTTGACATTTGCTGTTTTTTATTGTGTCATGTATACACGTATAGGACTTTCCGAAAAGTAAGTTATTTTTTTGCAAGACGGCGGACGAAGCAGACGAAAGTTTCCTAGTGAATCAATGATAGATCAGCTTTCGGTAGTCAAATTGAATGACTATTTGCATTTGCAATACTAAACAATAACAGAGAAGAAGGCGGAACTTGATCTGCTTGAGCTAAATGTGTGGACAAGCTTTCAAAATCAAAATATTCTGTGTATCTTGAACAGAGTAATGGCGCTGATTGAACTGATGATTTGTTTTCGTTGCCATCGCTTAGTGATGGTGAAATGCGCAATTACTGTGTGTATAAGGCATGAACAAAAAGGGGCAAAGTCATATTATTACAAACATGTCGGAAGACAGATGTTTCGCTACCCTGATATTTCGCAACTGATGTTTGGCCACATGGGTCCAGGATGTTATTAAATAAATTTGTCTTTGTTGTCAGTATACAACCACGGCCGTTTTGAAATTTTAACTATAAAAAAATGTTGTCATTGTTCACCCTTCTTAAACAATCATTGGTATTTAGTATATACGTTTATTAAACGATCAGAATGTACATATTAAACATTCGTTATTATAAAAATAGCATGGTGAGCGAGTAAAAGGAAAACATTTAAATATAGTTTAATATTAACATGTGTTTACATGCTAATATGAGAACGTGTACACACAAAAAGAAAGCGAAAATGAAAATGTCACTACTTTTAAATTAGTGATAATCCATGTTAAACAAAGAAACAGGTGTAAAGTCAATGCCACTACGCCGCTATGCTAATGGTTTCGCTAATTGATTTTAACGTCAATTATCGATTAAATATGTAAAGGTTAATAGTTTTCCGGCCATAGGTTTGCAATAATTTAATTCATTTCAAAACCCTTTTTTATATTTTTTTTATCAAAAACAAACACATCATTCACTGCCTACTAAAAGTTAATTTAATTTTATGAGAAAAAAAATATGACCACATGTAGAGATTAAATATATGCACAACTAAAAGAAAAAATGTAATAATTAAATTTCTTATTAACTGTGGATTACCGTTTCTTAAAGGAAACGTATCTAATCTCATACGATATAATTAAAGGTGTTAATTGTCATGGTGTGTGTGTGATTAGCAATGCGTTATGTTTTCTTTTGCATTATACTCCATGATTTTGGAGCTTTAAGTATTTTGTTTATCTTACCTCTTTACATATCATTTGTTATTCACTCCTAAATAATCCAAACTGTGACTCCAAATATTTCCATAATCCTATTTGTCTCTAATGTAATCCATGCAAGACCTTTCACAGTTTGTGAGAAAAAGGAATTTTCTTTGATTGCCAGAATCGTACTCTCTCAGCTAAATACATATCAGACAACAATTAAAGAAAAACACAAATTGCACAGGAAAAGATGACAAGTTTTGAGGAAAATCAAAAAGTGTGTTAATTGGGCATTTCTCATTGTGGCAGCAGATGTCAGAAGGAGCAAAGAAAATGCGGCGCCTTTCTTGTCAACTATGTAAGCCCATTTTAAAATGGCTAATGTTTTATTCTTCAGAACTTCATAGTGAATTCACTTAATGGTAGACAATTTCTTAGTGCAATTTTAGCGGGTCTTATTCATAAGTAAAGTTAACCAGAATATATATCCACACATAAAATGCCGATTATTGTCTATATACACGCGCTGTTAAACGAGGAAGCGAAAGACTGTAAATCAACATGTCCACACCATAGAACACACCAGCATTGAGGATAACTTTGTGTATCTAAGATGCAAAGTAATGTCATATATTCCAAATGCAAATGTGAGAAAAATCCAGATCATGATACCTGGGTATGCCTTTTCAAAGAGACATAACTCTTGTTTGTTGTTGTTGTTGTTTTGCTTTTTTAACTGCGGACTGCAGCGACATAAATATGAAATCGATGTAAGGAAAGTCTCACCCCATTTATCATTTCACCACAGAAGTTGACTGTACACACACAACAGTAACGCGCGTACCCATTGCATTCTCTTTCGATGTATAGCTCATGACGTCAGTCTATTTACACTTCGCTTCAATGAACTGAGTCATGTGGGCGTTCAGATTTGGCCGAATTTACCTCCCGGAAGTAACAGGTGCGCGTTTACCGGTAATTAAATCTCAGTTAAAGAGCAAAATATAGGGACAGAAAAAAATCATGATTTGGGAAAGGTCTATACATCTTTGTTTGACTCATAAGTCAAGTACAAAACCAAAGCAGATGTTTGATGCATAGTTTGATATCGTATCGAGGTCGGTGCTTCATCAAGACACTTTGTTTAATGTAGTTTGGCTTCCCCAATTATCATGTCCTGACACAAAAACATTAAAGTGACTTGATAACAGTTTGACATGTGTACGTAGAACCACACGATCGGGGTTATTTCAATTATTGTGACGATCTCTCAAGCCAAATCAGTGGCCTGCTTAAGATGGAAGGATGTATATTCCACCATGCGCAGTTTGGGTCAGGGCATATTCTCTATCGCTCTCTCTCTCTCCCTCTCGCTCTCTCTCTCTCTCTCTCTCTCTTCCCATCTCTCTCTCTCTCTCTCTCTCTTACTCTTTCAGTCGCTTTCTGTATATGTCAATGGTTTATGTTGTTACAACACTTGACGACAATCTGGCGTATGTCCATGGAATCACATAATCATGGTTAATTCAATTATTGCGAATATCTCATCGAGCCAAAAAGTGACCTGCTATGATGGAAAGATGAATATTTCCGTATGCGCAATTTGGGTCAGTGCTAACTCTCTCTCTCTCTCTCTCTCTCTCTCTCTCTCTCTTTCTCTCTCTCCTTCAACTTCCTTTCTCTCACTCCTTGTTTCTATTTTCATTACCCTCTCTGTCTATCTGTCTCTCTTTCTCTGCCTGTATGCTATGATAAGTTAACAGCTAGAATATTTATTTTTATTTATTTCGCTTTTGACTCTCAATAGAGTTTTGAAAGACAAAATCACCTTAGTTTTGCTTTTCAATAACAGTTGGTTTTAAAAAGTACATTTACTAAATGTTGCAAAGTCGCTTTCTTGATATTTTCAAAGGTTTATATTGTTACAATACTTACCCTAAGAGTATACTGAACGGTTCGTCTGAAAGTTGTTTTCGTCTTCTCAAACGACACTTTGTACTTCTTTTTTGTAAATATCACAGAGTCATTCATTGTGCTTTCTTTATGGCCGCTGGATGCCTCCATTACTTCGGCAATGATTTTCAAACGGTACCCATCAGGAAACTGTTGAACATCACAGGCTTTGGGAAACTGTTCACATAATTCACGTCTTTCTATTTCAAAGTCAACGATTCCTTCACGGTCGAGCTAAAATTAGAACATTGTAGAGGTATCATTGTATAAGTGCCATAACTAAAATCTGTTCACAGAAAAGAGATGTTCTTCCGTTAGTATGAAGGAATTTATAGACATTGTTTATGTTGCCGAGGAGGACTACTTAAAAATATGTTTTAAGTTACCAAGGGAAACATAACCTAGAGATAATGTGGAATGATTAAAGCGATAAAACCGATAGTCATTTGTCGTAAGCGTTTCTTTAAGCCACGCATTTTCTGAAAAACTAATCTAAATGGTACTTAATAAAACAAAAGAAACATATAAGCCACAGCAGTATGATAAACGCAAAGGTGATATACGTAAATCCAAAAGAACCAATAAACACGTCCAATTATGACAACGAATGTTTGCTTTGATTGAAAACATTGTACCGGACGTACTGTATACTAAAACTACACAAAGGGTATCATCAATGATTGGTTGAGGTTAAGATTGCTTTCCGAAAAGTCTAGATTATGAATCTCCGTTATGAATCCGTTATGAAAGAAATATTGTTGGCTTTATAACATTGTGTCCTAATTTTCAACATCTACCGAACTATACCGAACATCATGTCTGTCAAAATTGTATGTCCGCCGTGTGACAACTTAAAACACCAAAACAAGTCCGACATTGTAGCAAATTATGCAAAAACAAAGAACAAGCCTACTCGACGCCGTCTGACCAACTAAGTGTATGTGTGGCGTAATCCCCCCGCCCCAAAACAAAATGATAATGCCTACAGTTCCGGAAAAATGACCAAATGTCGGCATTCTTTCTCCTTGCAAACGAAAAATGCATATAGTGTTTTCCGTTTATAGTACATCCGTAACGAGTCCGATGGCCCATTATGGTCCATTTTTATGAATCTGCCTAACCTCACTGTTGACCTATCTTCATAATGCTTACCCAAGAACAGTTTGTATGAATATCAATAGGAAAATAAGAACAGGTTCTATAAAAATTATCCAGTGTCAATTTAAACTAAAGTCTCCCTGTCAAATACCTCAAAGCACCATGTTTGTACACCAGTTGTTTGATCCTGTTATCGATAATCAAGCTTAGCTATCAAAAACTTCTGAAGTTTGAAGGTCAGGTCTAATCGAAACGTTTACAATGCAATACACGTGCCGTATTTCTAATAAGTACACCAATTTCTTAGGACAGGCTGACCCGTATAATAGAAATAGAGGGATATATTTTTTTTAAGATTTCTCAACAACGGATATATATACTTAATATTCTTTTGTTTAATTAATGAATCGAACGTTTCAAGAAACTGTTCAATCGTGTCTACCTCGGTTTTATTAGAGGCAGCCGGACACATCTATGGCTAAAAAAATTCTTTTGTACACTCAGTGTGAACGACAACACGTTATCTTGTACGCGCATACATCGGTATGGTAACCAACTCTCATACGAGCTCCTAATGGAAGAGAATCATAGTATGATATCGCACACATCAATACAGTACCTGTTTGCCCCGGATCTTAAACATGTTCAGTATTTCAGCATTCTTCACTGC
The DNA here is from genome assembly GCA_007844125.1 of Sinonovacula constricta. Lineage (NCBI taxonomy): Eukaryota > Metazoa > Mollusca > Bivalvia > Cardiida > Solecurtidae > Sinonovacula > Sinonovacula constricta. Next base: position 39,236,635 of record CM017570.1, read on the forward strand.
TGTGAGTTGTAACGTCGCTGTTCCGTCAACAGGTTTACCGTAAACGTACCTGTCAATCAAAATGTAAAGATTGTCTACACAACAACAGTAAATGCTAGGTAAATTTAAAGGAGTTAAAAAACCACCCACTCTTGCTTGTAACCCGTAACTTATGAAGAAAAACATAAAAATAAATGTTCTCCGATATGGAACATACGGTGTGTAAGAGATTGAAGTAGGATACGGGTATAAACACTTCCACAAGATAAGGTATTGCAGCTGACCAGCGTATAGCCTGTGGTACTATCAAGGCACTGTTACGGGTCATCTTCCATAAAGAGAAACCATAGATTCCGCAATATTTACATATGTTTGAGGTTCTTTTAAAATGGTTCATATCGACACTTTAAAATTACTTTGCATTGTATACTTTATGATAGCTGCAAATGGTTGTGTAACAGCGTACTTTCCCTGGACGTTCACTTTGATTGGGTCCGAAACGTTGGTAGGTAAAATGATGTCGGTGTCGACAGCGATTTGAACGTAAAAGGTTGGAACGACTGAAAAATAACAGCTATAGTTAATATTGCATCTAACATTGCTGTATGTAATATCCTTCCATTATAGCGAGGACGTGCCATACAGACATACACTAGTATGCATTATACGCTCTTCGATAGTTTCAATGTTAGTGTAGAATAAAATATTATATATGATAATATATGATAATAGGTTTTATTGAATATTCGTCGAATCGGTAATGCATCACAGCCATACACATTTTTTTCTTTAATAAGTAAACTTACCATACTCTTCAACTGCAAACAGTGCTTTGCTTTCTGTAGAGAACTGAAAATAAATGGTTGAAGGAAACTAATTTATTCAAATTATATTGGTGTGCCAAGTAAGTTACGATCTTGATCTTTGTTGATAGAAGCCCTAGGTAAATGGTGTTATTTTAAAAAGTCAGACATTAAGTGATAACGGTCTTAAATAGTATATAAATGTTTAACTTTAATAGATTTTGGAGCAACATTTGACTTGAGATTAATGTCTGGTCGAAGGTGGTGCCAGAGGACCATGCCCACAACCGCATGGTTTTAATTTGCTAATTATATTACAACACTGTCATACGCAAAAATCGTTATGATATAAAACGGTCTTGGTTTTCCTTTACTTTCTCTTAAGCATTACTAAGTCTGGACAGAACTGAGGAAGTTCGTGTAAACAATGCAGCTCATGACAGTTCTTGGAACCCATGTTTTCTTATTTTTTAAATATCTTATTTCTAGAGATTACTGTGTAACACCAGTCGCACTGATAATTTATATATTAATATATCAGATATTTAATTAATAAATCTCGTGAAAAAGGATCGTGGACATTTCTTTTCTGTTCACAACTGTGTTATTTTGATTTTAAACTTGTTCTGATCTAGGCTGGAGCCACAACTATTTCAAACTAGATGTATTGTATACAGATGACTAGGGTTTTTTTTTTTAAATTTCCTTACAAATATAATATTTATTCCGAAAAGTATACGTGTTTTTAGTGTTCATAGCATAAGAGAAACATATAATCCAAAGATATTGTGTTCTGAGTGGCATTTTAGAACGAAATGAGTAAATTCATAACTTAAAACGACTGGAAAGAGCCAAACGTGCTTAAGGCAATATACAACCTGTAAGTAAAACTCCGTTCGTTGTTCTCCTTTCTATCAAAGCATTAAGGTTTTCAGAATACCACCTTAATCACGGATGATAAACGACAAGCCGCTGTTTTTTTAGGGAAACGGACATTGTTCCCAAAATGGAAGTTTCATTCAACAATAATAGGTAACGATACTTAAGGGGCAAAATGTGGCATGATGGAGGGTTAGAAACAAGTATAAGTAAATGTATTTTGAATTCATGTACTTTAAAGGATCATATGAGTTCTTCTACCTGGCCACTATAATAACTTCGGACAAACCAGATCCCCTTTTCAGTATTATTTGGAAGAAGGAGTTCAGTTCCGTAAAATCCATTGTCAGGTTTTTCAGCAATGATTTTTCTCTCATACGTCACCTGTGACGGGCTCTGTAATAAATACGCATGCTGTTAATTGTTGTATTGTCTGCTGAGTTAAGGTGAAATATTTCATGTGAAAATATCTTTAGAACTATGCTTCGTAATGGGTTCTAGCCAGATGCATTTGGGATGGCTTTGAAACTGTTGCGTGTGTTGTAAATTCCACCTTATTTTACTTATCTGAGAATGTCCGCTTACTGCTAATATTGTGATGTATTCACTGTGATTAGCATGCTATGAACACCTGTAATACCGGTATTTACGAAAGAAACAACATTATAATGACACCGGGTAAACCAGTTCTGTAAATTCACATATCTGCTTGCGCTTATGTGAAACAACTTGTTCCACTACAATCTCAGTGACTTCAGAATAGCGCGGTCTGCATGTGAAACTTTCAGAGATATTGTGCAACCGCTTACCGTTATTTCTATGTTAACCGTTGTGTTATGTAGTGGTTGGAAGTCCTCCCCCATAGCTAATACTCGAGCTTTCACTAGAAAGAGTTAAAGTACATTTTATATTAAACCTTACCTAAGGCAGGACTCAGGGTATTATTAAAATTGACATGCACAAATAAATGCTTCGATGCATTGATCTTCCTAAAAAAGAATGTTACTTTTTTCTAAAAAATGAAAAGTTATTTAAGTTATTATCCGAGCACGAACGGTAGTTAAATGAATTGTTAGCAAAGCAGCTAACTTATCAACAAGCAAATCTAAACAGATGATAATTCAAAGGATGTAATGGCCAGCGTTCATTATTTCTTGTCATCATACTAAATAAACTTCATAGTGAAGAATACAAATCAAAGTTGTTCCGGATGTCCTAATAGTATACGGTCGAACACTTATTTCGCTATAATTCAACATTAGGGTAAGACCTTATTAAAAAGCAAACAGACTCATACAATTGAATGTGTTATCCCAGGCGTAGAGACATAATGATTCTAATCTATTGAAGTGCCACTTGATTGCAGTAGACAGGATAGGTTTACATACAAGGGACTGTGCGTAAAATGGAGTTACCGAAATTTTATAGGACGATGAAGGGGAAACAGATGAAGCTTGACATTACACACCATTTATAGCACACTATCTCAGCTAGTTATGCTAACAGCACGCTGTCCCTATACACGTCTTCTATAAAACTCGAGATAGTCATCAAAACGTAATTCCAAACGATATGTGACAATAATTATTAAAACAAGAAGGCGCGCGCTGAGTAAAACGTTCGTAAATTGTTGTTATGTAGCATATGCCTGCTCGAGAGTAAGGTTTATCGATTGCATATAATAAAAACTTGTTAAACACTTTCTTAGTAAAGTTTACTGTGTGCTCGTGTGGATGTTTATGAAGCTTTATGTTGTCTAGTTGACAGAACTTACTTACAATTCAGTGACACTTTATTTAGACAAGTAATTAGTATGCTTATTGTGACAACTTGTGAAACATCGAGTACAGATTTTTGTCTTTGCTTTGAGCGTGATTTTATATTAACCCCTTTGACGGTAAACCACAGTAAAAAGGTGTCCAAGTCAGCAGCAAGCTGTCGTTACGTAATTTCTACTTTATTTGCGCAAATGATGCATCTGATTTAACCGCCAGAATTTAAACAAAGGGGATACTTGACATTAAATACAGCATTTATAGACGTTGACATCAGTCTTTCCAATGATACCCTTTCTCCTAAAATGTCTAAAATCTATGACGAGAGAGACGATTTTAACTTTAGTATTTTGAATTATCCATACCTTATGGGTAATTCACCGCGTGCTACATCGAATGGCATTTATATACTCCACCATACAAGGCGAGTTTGTTATAAAGTAGATGACTACATGCTAAAAACCAGTTTATCAAGAGGAAAGTGTTACAACAACCTTTAAGGTACCACAAAGAAGGGAAAACGTCTTCAAAATCAGTTAAGCTTATTGATATTATTGCTTTAAAATATAATGGCAGTGTGAAAAATAGTATGCATCAAGGCATAAGTCACCATATAAATATACGTAAGATACACGCAGGCGAGGGTCTCAGTAGCCTTTTGATTTTTATTCAAAACTTAGAACCAAAGGGAATCCTTACTTGTATTGCAGTTCTTGCAATTCACCCTTTTACTGTCAAAAACTGCTTTTATATTACACGATGACCATTGAGACTAAATGAATCCGGTGCATTAAAGTCATAATATAGAAGTCTGTGTGGGAATTATGTCTTTTAATCTCTCTAGTGGTGCCCTATGTACGTAAGACATCACACATTACCACCACCACCACCACCACAAACCACACACATATACGTGAACGATAAACCTACCAAGTTCTCCAGGCGTGTAAACAGGCTTATCCGTCTGAACGATCAAGTGGCCAGTGTGGTAACTTAGCAGTACTTGCTGTGTTTTGATGTCATTGCAATTAGATGTCCTCACGCACGACTTCAACAATAAAGTTTTCGGTTTGCGGAAGGTCATCGGTCCAATGACGTCACTCTCACGAATATGTAAATTAATAAATTTAGGAGACTCTGCAAAACACAATTAATTAATGTAAAATATACATATACGTAAAGTCATCTTATATAAATGTTATATAATATATTATATACGAAATTTGTATTTCTATGAATATCTACATATATAATTCTATTTCTTCGTGTGTTTTGTTCCATATCAAAGAAATCAATAGGTGGAACAACTTAAAAAAACATCTTACTCTCGTCTGTCACATCAATGCTCTTGGCTGATATTTGACTGGGACGTTGATTAGGTACTTCAGCTTCCTTTTCCATCCATACCTGTGGAGAAATACTATACAAGGTCATGAACATAATAATAATAATTATAATAGTTGTTGGAGTAGTAATAGACGTAGTAGTAGTAGTAGTAGTAATAGTAGTAGTAGTAGTAGTAGTAGTAGTAGTAGTAGTAAAAGTAACAGTAGTAGTAGTAGTAGTTGTTGTAGTAGTAGTAGTAGTAGTAGTAGTAGTAGTAGCAGTAGTAGTAGTAGTAATAGAAGTAGTAGTAGTAGTAGTAAAAGTAGTAGTAGTAAATATTAAAATTAATGACCTAAAGAGTCCGCTAAGGGAAACAATCGGTGACAATTTGCATTTCTGAAATATCTAATTAAGCCTGTGATGTTTCAACATAGACTTTAGTTATTCATTGTTTTACTATCAATGCAGCACATATGTCTTAAACGTCTGTTATCTGTACAATTTTTTGCTAGCAATATAACACATCTTACAAGCAACAAGCTTCTCCTCCCGGATTTTACACATTAAAATAAACCATATGTGATCACCACTACACATATTTATCGAAATATTTTCCATATGCTCATGTCAAAGCATGTTCCTGAAAAAAATGAATTGCCGAGATATGTATGTTTATAAACCTCACGTTTTGATTCATTTTTCTTTATTCTAACTAGATTTTGCATTGGGAGAGCTCATTGACAGTCAAAACTTGAGACTGTCATGTTTGGATGGAATTGCACTCATCAATATATTGCTCAATAACTGAATAGCTGTAAGTTGTACATTATTATTTAAGTCGAAAGAGGTGCTGCTTATAAAGAGTCTTGAGGAACACCTGATTTTCATAACCAGATTTAACAGAAGACATGTTAGGTGGGTTGAATAATCCTTGTTAGCAAATACTTCGTGCAGCCTCTAGTGTTTATTAGTAAAAAGTTGTGGCTTTTACAATCGAAGTCTTGCTTTTATCACAGAAAAGACAATAAAGTATATACTCAACACTAAAGAAGATTAAACACCGCTGCTCATATAGTTCTTAATAAAAGGCAAATAAGAGAAATGTATTTTAACAATTCGCAAGTTTTGAAATAAGAAAAATCCATGTCACTTTTAATTCTTTTATTAACAATTAACATTTTATAAAGAAACTAACCAAAAAAAAAAAACATAAACAAACGGCGTCGCTTAAGATAATATTATTTGAAAACATCGTTTAACGAATGATTTTCTCGTCGATATTGTAAGTGTAATCGAGTTAGCAAGCTAATACAAAACGGTTGTTGTTAATATATTGTGTAACGTGAGAATGTCATTGTCCATGAAAAATAAGTACAAAGACCTGCAAATTTAAAACGGAAATTTAAAGACCGATAAACATATCAAGTTTATCTCTAGTATGTCATTTGTGTTCATTTTAAATAGGGTCAGATGGATAACCGCAAAACATGAATTAATTATAACAAACGTCAATATATTCTTAAATTTACATTGTATAACAATTCGAATAAACTTTGCTAGGTGAATAGTTGTCCAAATTGTTTTTATTTGTCAACATTAGCCTTTTCACTGAGCGTGATTTTCACTCCAATGTTTTGCGAGTTTTAATAATACAGAAGCAGTAATTAGTCACGACAGTTACAGCAAAAACGTTATTATATTGGTTGTATCAAAACGGAAATATTTTCAACCTAATAGAAACATTTCACAATATCGACACATAACGTATTTACTTTTAATTCAAAACTCATCTAATAAAGCCATATAGTTACGTTAAAGAATAAATACGATTCCATGATTTGCCGACATGTTGTTCATTGTTTTAATAAATATTACCGTTTTACAAATATTAAAAAACAACATCAGCATGGTTATTTGAGGCTATTTTTAGACTTTTATTATGCGCACAGAAAATTGACTATACCCTGTGCGAATATGAAAAACAGTTAATCTGTATTTATTGCTTGCAGTAATAAAACATGATAACAAAAACAATATGTTTGATGGTGCATGATGCGTAAAGTAGTATATTTCTATTATAAACAACTGTTTAACTGTTCAACCTTTGTCTTACGTAGAACTTATTCATCGCTTCTAATTCACTAACAAAACCTTATGAATGGTCGCTGTAATTTTTATTTCTGTTAGTCTACTTGTCAAAAGTGCATTTTGTCATGATTTAGCACTTTCGATCGACCAAAGCAAGATAATAGTTTGGATGACTCTGTATACATTAAGGGGAATCATAAGAGTACTGCATCAGCACATTGCATATAATTACTTTGTTCTGATTAAGTAAATATATGTACCTTAAATAAGTAAATTTATTTACCTCTATGGTAAGTGGGCTTGACCCTAGAATTCCAACTAAGACCTTCACGTCATAATCAAACCGGAAGATGTTTGGAGCAACGACATAGTAGAAACTGTATAAACAATATAAACAAGTGTTATTGAAAGCCATGATAAATGAACTGATAATAACATAAAACAACTCGCAGTCCAGACACGTATGTCCAAAAATATACTTTAACAAAACACGTACATAAAATTCATGGCAAAACATAAGGATTAACCAAAAATATTTTTAAAAACTTGTTTGCGTATCATATTTATTAAATGTTAAACAATTAACTTCGCATGCATATATTTGAAGCCGATATCTGGAAGTGTTATAATGTTTTATGGGTTAGTCCTACCATGAAATAAGGGAACAAAGGAAAAAACCGGGAATTCTTTATTGTATACGACACATTGCAGGTATGTTATAATGTGTGATTATACCACAAGGCAGTGTTTACCCAATAAGTTGTTATATATGCTAGCCGTTATTGTATTTGTAAACAACGGTCAAAATAGCGAGTTTATAGTTTAAGGTTAGTTTATACCAATAAAAATTTTGTTTGAAAAATCATAGGACCGCATTAAAATCAACAAATAGGCCCAGTGGTCAGGTTCCTGTCCTAATTGCTGGTCAAAATCCCCTCCGAAACCTGTATTTAATTTTAAGGTTCAAAACGAATATAATTGTAATTGTTTAGGAACCTTTCTAGCGCTCGTTGTTTGTTATTATATTAAAAAATAAAGAATTATCATCGAAGGTTATTCGAAGTATTTGATTCTTTACATTTAAAACAGATGTTCTTTTTTATTGAAAATGACGAAATGTTGTTTTACCCTTTGCAATTATAATACAAATAATCTGACTAACTGTTATTAGCCATTTTGATTTAAACATTAATTAAACTTATGATCTGGTTTAATTGAAGCATCTTAACTCTATCTATGAAGTGACTTTTTATAAGGACAGGTCACCTTACTTTCCTGTATTGGATACTGCGGGGCACTATAATTGCTTATCGCCTGGGCACTATAAGCTTCGCATCTATGACTTTGTTGTTGAAAAACTTTAAGACATTAATAATACATCGCACAAATAAATACACAACACCGAGCAAAAGTTTTACAAAAAATATTGCCTTTATGCTGAGGAAAAAGGTGAATTTGACTTTCGGACTCTTTTTTAATACACATAATTTATGCTCTTGGAAATGCGATAGTTAACATAGTAAGATTGATAGATGTGCCGTCGGTTATATAAACATTATGTTTAAGGAGCATGGAGTATTAGTGCAATTGTTTTAATTAGGAAAATAAACATAACATTAAAATTGTCATCGTGCATCTGTTTCACATATATTTATGTAACTTAAGTATACACAAAGAAATTACATAGTTAAACATTAAAAGTAAATATAAAAATAAGTAAACATGCATGCGACATGTTTACTGTTTCGAAATCAAATAAAATGTAAATGTAGTCAAAATTATCAGATAATATATTAAAAATGGTAATTCTTACTAAAACACCGTTAATAAATGGATGCATGCATGTTTATATATAATATTTATTATGCATTGTGAAAGTAACAAAACTCAAATACCCATGTACTCCAACAAAATGCGCACACACAGCTAGAAGAAATAATCCGAAGCACATCATGTTTCAGTGAGAACCAGGACTATAATTACAGCTTCCAAGATGTTTGTAAACAGTCCTCTCTGACAGATACGTAGAGAGGCAGTGCTTACAGCCGATTGGGTAGAGACGTTTCTTCGTAATTTTTTAACCGAAATACTGCGTGAGTGTCAGTCGAGCGAGGAAAAGTGTATATCTGGAGTTTTCCCACCTAATTTGCAGTTGAACACCGACTTTACCCAGATAGTTTCACTGAAGCTTCTTTCGGCAATAACTGCCGCTATAATGATGGCAGGTATTTGAGGGGTATACATTTTCACAAAGTTATCCATTATCTTAGTCAGTCGAAAGGGCCGACAATGTCAATTAAAATAGTGTCAAAGGTCTCCTTGTTAAATGTTCTAGCTTTTAAACGTTGAGATAACACTGTGAAAAGATATCGGAAACTATTAGTTGAATCAGTGCGTTTCAGAGGAAAAGTGTTTATTATTGTGGTACCGAAAGGGATGCTCTAACTGCGATTATCCAGGCTCATACAATTATTTTTTCTTAGTAATGTTGACATGTTAAGCAACTGTCGGTGGAAAATCTAGCTTGCCGTCTCGTAGACCATTCCTGTTTATAAATAAAAGTTGGGCGTTATCTCGGCCAAATTAAACACACTGCATTATCTTAGCTTTGCAGCAAACTGTGTGTTGGTGTGTTTTACATGCTATGTGAAGATTTCAAATTATAAACTTTTCCGTCAGCCGTCTGGTGTACAAGGTTGCAAGAACCTAGTTTGCTTGGCAAGCAATCCTGATAATTTATGTGAGAAGTGTTTTGCTGTTTAGAAAAAAAATGAGATGGATTGGCGTATGTTGAGCAAGGTTTAAAGCCAACCATGTTCAACCCATTAAGTAGCTCGGGTATCATTCAAAGATAAAAGTGTGCTAAGTTGCCAAACATTTGAGTGAAAGAACATGTTCCAGAAAGAGTTATCGTCTCATCAAGAAACGAAGGCGGGGAAATATTTCTCACGCATGCGTCAATCTGGGAAATTGAAGACTTTCGTATTTCAAAGTTATAAACTTTCTAAATAGACGTTCACCAGCTGCCATCATCATCGGCGACAGAAAGCATCATATCATGTGAATATATACTAGATAAACGATAATGGTAAATGCCAGGAAAATACGTTACGTAATTTAAGAAACTAATGAAAATAAGTGCATATGACAGTCTTAGCGGCAATGTAGTAGTAGGAGTAGTAGTAGCAGTAGTAGTAGTAGTAGTTGTAGTAGTTGTTATTGTTGTAGTGGTAGTAATGGTAGTAGTATAGTAGTAACAATGTCAGTTGTAGTAGTAGTATCAGTAGTAGTAGTAGTAGAAGTGGTAGAAGTAGTAGTAGTAGTAGCAGTAGTAGCAGTAGTAGTAGTAGTGGTAGTTGTAGTAGAAGTAGTAGTAGTAGAAGTAGTAGTAGTAGCAGTGGCAGTAGTAGTAGTGGTTGTTATTGTTGCAGTGGTAGTAATGGTAGTAGTATAGTAGTAAGAATGGAAGTTGAAGTAGTAGTATTAGAAGTAGTAGTAGAAGTGGTAGAAATAGTAGTAGTAGTAGTAGTAGCAGTAGTAGTAGTAGTAGTAGTAGTAGTAGTAGTAGTAGTAGTAGTAGTAGTAGTAATAGTAGTAGTAGAAGTAGGAGAAGTAGCAGTGGCAGTAGTAGTAGTGGTTGTTATTGTTGTAGTGGTAGTAATGGTAGTAGTATAGTAGTAACAATGGAAGTTGTAGTAGTAGTATCAGTAGTAGTAGTAGAAGTGGTAGAAGTAGTAGTAGTAGTAGCAGTAGTAGCAGTAGTAGCATTTGTAGTGGTATTAACAAACGTATTAGTTGTAGAAGTAGTAGAAGTACTAGTAGTAGAGTAGTAGAAGAAGTAGATGTGGTAACGTTAGTAGTAGTTGTAGAAGAAGTGGAAATATAGGAATAAGTAGTTTAGTCGTATAAGAAGAAGAAGTAGAAGTAGAAGAAGTAGAGGGTGTAGTAGTAGTTGTAGTCGAAGTAGCAGTAGTAGTAGTAGTAGTAGTAGTAGTAATAGTAGTAGTAGTAGTAGTAGTAGTAGTAGTAGTAGTAGTAGCAGTAGTAGTAGTAGTAGTAGTAGTGGTAGTAGTAATAGTAAAAGTAGTAGTAGAAATAGTAGTAGAAGTACTAGTAGTAGTATAGTAAAAGTAGTAATTGTTTTAGTGGTACTAACATTATTAATTTAGTAGTAACAATGGAAATAGTAGTTTTAGTGGCAGTAGTAGTAGTATTAGTAGTAACAGTAGTAGTTGTAGTAGCTGTAGTGGTAGTAGTAGTAGTAGTAGTAGTAGTAGTAGTAGTAGTAGTAGTAGTAGCTGTAGTAGTAGTAGCTGTAGTAGTAGTATTAGAAGTAATAGTAGTAGTTGTAGTAGTTGTAGTAGTAGTAGGAGAAGTAGTAGAAGTAGTAGTAGTAGTAGTAGTAGTAGTAGTAGTAGTAGTAGTAGTAGTAGTAGTAGTAGTAGTAGTAGTAGTAGTAGTAGTAGTAGTAGTAGCTGTAGTATTAGTAGTAGCAGTATTATTATTATTAGCTGTAGTAGTAGTTGTAGAAGTAGTACTAGTAGTAGTAGTAATAGTAGTAGTAGTAGTAGTAGTAGTAGTAGTAGTAGTAGCTGTGGTAGTAGTAGAAGTAGTAATATTATAAGCTGTAGTAGTAGTAGTAATAATAGTAGTAGTTGTAGTAGTTGTAGTAGTAGTAGTAATAGTTTTAGTAGAAGTAGTAGTTCTTTTTCTTGTTGATGTTGTTGTTGTAATAGTTGTACCAGTAGTAGTTTTACTAGTTGTAGTAGTAGTTGTAGTAGTACTAGTAATAGTAGTAGTAGTAGTAGTAGTAGTAGTAGTAGTAGTAGTAGTAGTAGTAGTAGTAGTAGTAGTAGTAGTAGTAGTAGTAGTAGTAGTAGTAGTAGTAGTAGTAGTAGTAGTAGTAGTAGTAGTACTAGTAGTTTATTCTAGTCAACAATTTAAATGATATGGTGATAGTTGCTCAAATAAACGGTTGATTAAAGAATCACTAGATTTATTTAAACAATAATTAATGGTTTCAAATATTTACTCGGTCTTTAAATAAACTGTCAACATTCAGATATCTTTACAATCTAATTTCGTTTCAAAGTTGTTTCGTGTGTTTACGTATATCGCATACTGCAGAGTGAAACACATTATATAATCTAGGAATGGCAAAACCCTTGCATGTCAGTGCTCGAATGCTCGGTTTATAAAAGATCCTACAATTCAAACGTTCTAATGAATTTAATTTAATAATGACGGACAGTAGTTATCGACGAAGTATTAATGTTTCATATCTGTGTGGCATGATTTGTTTTAGCAATTCCATTTTCGAATTATATATACTTTAAATATGTTATTTCCTCTGTTCTTCTACCCCTCCCCCGCTCTCTCTCTCTCTCTCTCTCTCTCTCTCTCTCTCTCTCTCTGTCTCTCTCTCTCTCTATTTTTGTATGTTAATGTATATGTATTATATAATAGTGTGGTTATTGTCCGACCAGGAATAGAGGATTTAAGGATTAACTCTGTCATGACCTTTAAATGGCGAGCCGAGTGTTCGTATCTCAACAACCTGCTGAACGTCACCAATGGCAACCCGAATTTGTATATGACTGGCCTAGACGGTGTAAGGAGAACTGATGAAAATGACTACTAATTGTTAGATGTATATTTTCATAAGATATTCACTAGTTAATTTAAATATTATATCAAACAACATACTTCTTAGCGGAGTTGTAGAGTTGGCAGAATGTTCTGCAACCTACTTCGTATAAACAAAGGGTTGCTTAGCCAAACGTTTCAAATCGTCAGTCATATCCAAAAAATGCTTAAATTCAATTTTTAGTTCCGAGACGTCTCTTTTCCTTATTTGTTATTAGCAAATGGCAAAACATACTGATAAGCCTTCAACAAGCTTCACAACAAAATGTTTCATTTTATCTGAAAATGTTTCGACTTGCATCGAGGTATATTTACCAAAAAGCACAACACATTATCTATCAATATTTTAATCTAAATTATGAAATTCCACTTAATAAATAAAGTCCAATTTTTCCTTGTACACAGATTAAATTAAAGTCAAATGATATTATCACACACTGTTTTACTCGAGACAGCTGTTGTTTGATTAACTCTGGTCTATGTGTGATATACTGTTTACATACGTACAACGAAATCAGTTTTATTTATATTACGCACAAAGTTTCACATTAAGCAGTTTTACGTATAACAGATATCGTTCAACGACATCTGTTCATATTCATTATTAAATAAAGAAATAGTAAACCTAGAAAGAAGTAAAACAACAGCATAAATATGCATACATCTTCTTCAAAAATACATATTAGCTGACTTGTTGAATTTCAGAGACCACTGGTTGTAATGTTGATGGAGTAAACGAAGATATTTGAAGAATATATGCTTTATTTAGCATACCACTTAAATGCCCATACTGTATAATGCAGGCTTTGACTCGCTTTAAAACACCGTATGCAAACAAACATATAACTAATTGTTGCTTACCTGTGAAATGTTTCTTAACTTTAATTTAATATAGTTCACGATTGTTTTGGTGTGTTCCTTCTATGAAAACACAATCCATAAGAAAGACATTACATTTTAAATTAAACTTTGCGATGCAATAATGGGTGCATTTATCTTAAAAAAGAGCATAACAATTCTTGCCCAATGCCCGAATCAAGATTCCTCTACCACCGATAATCGACACTTTATTTAAGGCCTTTTCACTCGTATCTGTTCTTTTTCAGCTACGAGTACGATCTGGTGAACACTGCACTTGTCCTCAGAGCGGCAAATAACACCAATTAAGCATTTAGTAAATATATAAGGTACTTTGAAGATCTTACGGCGACGGACTGGTGTTCTACCTGAACTACGATGACGAAAGGATTTGTGGACATTTTAGTAATAACACACACTTATCATGTCATTGAAACATTTGTGTGCTTCTGAATCGAGTGTAAGTTTCCCTATGCATTTCACTCTGTGCCGTAAAATAGTGTATATGCAGACAATATACAAAACCAGAGTTTCGATGTTCTTTGATTTAAATGTTGTTTTACAGAACTTTTAACTACATTAGTCAATATATATATTAATATATACTTTATATTTTATGCACAAATTATATGCAATTAATATCCCAACTGTATTGCAATTGCAAAAGAAAGTTAAGACAACTGCTAGGCGACAATTATATGTACAAAACGTGTCAGATAATAAGCATGAAATTCAACCAGTTTAATACATTTGACTGCAATTAAATAAACGATGCATTGCAACTTAATTGTTTGTACATTTTATGAGAAAAAAATAAACGCCTTTTACATTAGTTTTTACTCTGCAAACAAACATGCCGGTAATTTTACCAATTTTAATAGTAAAACAAGATTTCGCTTTGTTTATGTTCTATTTCTACGACATACAAAAACCCTAGTTGAAACATATGTAGTATAACTGTTATAACTATTCTTTAATCCGTCACGAAATAAAGTTGTTTTAACATGTATACATGTCTGATATGTGCTTGACATCGTGGGTTGTGTTATGACCTGGATTTAAGCAACGCTCGTTTATGACTTTCGATTCATCTCTTATTGATTATTTGGCATTTTTAACATTAATCGATAACATGTTGTTTTTTATATCAAGTCAGTTTGCCTTGAAAACGTATATCGAAAGTTACATTGATCGCTGGTATTATTCTTAATTATTGCGTTGAATTTTCTCACCAGGTTCATTTATCGCTGGTATGCGTCTCTGTAATTGCGATGAATTTTATCACTAGGTACATAACTCACTTGTATAAGTATCTGTAACTGAGAATAAACTGTATGTAGGTAGGGTCTCTAACTTATATACGTTGCTCCTTATGAAGTAAATCCGAGACGACAGTTTTATCTCCCGATGCAGGTGATTCATGTAAGTAATCTCACTTTGATATATTGCATATTTTTATTTACATTTTTACTTGCCAGCAAAACCTCCAGGAAGTGCGGGGTTGGAGCACGCTACAAACCAGAAGTCGGTCCTTTTGCCGACTGACCGTACCATGACCGTACCATAGCAGTAACTGTTGTTGTTGTGTTTTTTTCTTGTTGCGTGTTATGTGTCATCATTGGGTTTTGTCCCGTTTACATTTACCCTGTTCGTCGTTGTCTAAAGATAGTTTAGATTTAAATTCTTGTGGCAATTCTTATAAGACATGTTCTTTTTTAGCTATAAAAGGTAAGGCAGGACAAGCAGGCATATACACTGAGTAGTTGACTGAAGGAAAAATCCAGCATTAATCTAAAAAATATACGTGTCTTACCTCTTTGGGCGATTTTAGCTGGGTATCGTGATAATGTTAAAACAACATATCAAGTAAGTGGCCAAGTAGGTTTTTTTTTATTGTTTAAAAAGCTGTATCGTGCAAAACAAAACTAGTAATGACTAGTGAATTCTCATGAGTCATTTTTGTAAGACACTTATTAACATTATTTTAGGTAAATAAAATTATTTAGGTTGAATGAGAAAAGAACTACAGTCAAATCAGTATTAATCAGCCTCCAAAACATGATAACACTGATTGTTTTCATATTCATATGAGCACGTATCTTTATAACAAGTATTACTTAAATAGTAAATCTACTGCAAAGTACTTTACGAATAGATATTTCATACTACAAATTAACTGCTTTGGGAATGTCAACTAATGACCCAGAATATCAGAATTGTCTCATTAACTTAAAGAAAATATTGCTCCATTTTTAGTAGTTTGGTCACTTAACGTACACAATATGCAACACATGAAATGTATACTAATAGTACCAACATCTTCTTCAAATTGTAGTGTCACAAATCTCCGAAAAGTGCACATATGTTCTGAAAATTCAAGTTTCGGTTGGTGCGAGTTTTTAACTATTTTCTGTTTGCTTGTTTTGTTTTTGAAAAAAACATTGCAGCGACCATTTATGATCATTATACATCCAAATCATTTTTGGTGGGGGAAGACCCTAGACACATGTCACCGCAAGGCAGCTGGAAGACCTGCTCACGTTAAGTCTTTTGCCCCGAAGGGGACTTTAACCCACGCGGTGAGAGGCTAAGCAGTCAGAGGAGTTACAAATCGGCGACTCTACGAATACGCCACGGGCGCCCCTAACTATGTTCTAACTAAAACACCAGTAGTGTGTTTCTAGACAAATTAAATTATGTATAATAATATCGTTTAAACAAGGTTTGTATAAACAATAACCAAAACTGCAACAATTAGAATACAGAATACAAAAAGTTTATTTCTCGTATATAGGCCTCCGGCACAAAATACAAATTATCATGTAAAAATATAAAATTCATGAGTTACAATTCTGTAACAGGTTGTCTTTGTATGAATTGTAAAAAACATATAGCCAAGTAAATTGGGTACATGGTGTTAATATATGCATAAATTAACTCGGTATTATATTAAGGCTTCTGCTACTCGTTTCACTACGATATACCCTGAATACATATTGGCTGAGACACTTTATTTTGCTCCGACTACAGGATGGTTCATTATCTAGAAATCTATCTTTATTGTTTACATTTACATTGTTTGCCTTTGTTTACTGGTAGATAAAATTTAAATA
Organism: Sinonovacula constricta; assembly: GCA_007844125.1. NCBI lineage: Eukaryota > Metazoa > Mollusca > Bivalvia > Cardiida > Solecurtidae > Sinonovacula > Sinonovacula constricta. The sequence goes on from CM017570.1 coordinate 39,253,102, forward strand.
TCTGTGACAATTTTTTATAGGACCTTTTCTTATTTACCTATTGGGAGATCGGGACAGTTAGTGTGATAATATTCACAAATGGGTGGGGAGCAGGGGAATAACAGTCACACGTTCATTTTGTGATCACAATTGACGATTGACCCATGCTGACTGACCGGTAATAAGAAGTCAGTTAAAGAAGGTTTGTTTCCAATCAAGCTGACCGTTGGCCGCATAATGCACGCGACCAATAATACGACAACAATTAAATAACAAATTGTTTGGATGCCCTCAACTGACCGCTAAGAAAATTGTCAATACTCTTAACACGCGACCGCTAACACAAGTTGGACTGTACTTTAAATTGTTGGATACCCTCTTCAACTTCAAAAATATGAATTTGAATAAAATTTATATAAACGGTTACATTCTAACATTCAAGGTGACTATTGCAAAGTAAACATTAAATAATTCAGGTCTTACGAAAAGATAAAATAAGACAAAGTTGTTATGAAAGCGGAATAGTTATGATTGAAACACATGAACACTGTTTCCTTTTAAAAAGATTAAAACGTGTCCGTAGTTCTTATCCATTCATCAATTATCCAAGGTCATCGAAAGAAATACACAAACCATTAATATATTAATCGGTAAACTTTAGAACAGTAGCCATAAACTAAATAGTATCTTATGTACTAATATAATCTATCATAGGATTGAATGCAAGATCAGGAGATCCCAACTTAAGGATAAACGATTGTAGCGCAAACGAAAGCGGCTAGCTGGGATCTTACGAGCTCATATCCGAATCTTACGATTACTTAGTTTTTCTCACTTAATTACAACGAAAACAAAGTGAAAACAAAAGAAAAGTGGTACTTGTTTAATGTTTATTCAAATATAATGAAGTCTGTTTCACTAAAACTAAAATACCTCATAGTATGAAATGAAAGAAGATGTTAAAATAGTACATGTTCACTAAAAATCATTAATTTACAATGGTATGATGTTGTGGTATTTATTCAATAACGAATCATTAGTATGCATAGTAAACAATGGTAATTGTCTTTCCCGAGTAATTCTGCAGCAAAGTTAATCTTATCTGTCCATGGGGATCATCTCGGCTTTTTTACTTTTAGAAATGGACCTCGAAATTAATATGGAGGAAAAAGTATTCCGGCTAGATAGCATCCAACCAAAGACTTTGATACACAGACTGTAGACATAACATGTTGCTAAATGACACACATACAGCAAAATATTGAAAAGAATCTATGAGAGAAAGAAAGAAAGAGCGAGAGAGAGAGAAAAGAGAGAGAGAAAAGTATATACAACAATCACACAAAAACCCACAAAATATGTGAAAAGTACAACAACTGTTTAAAATGTACGGCGTCAAGTATTTTTCACATGTAATAGGATAAACCAAGTCTATATGACTCGATGAAAGATAGTCCAAGCGTGTAAAGGACATTAATACAAAATGCAAATGCTATTTGGGACCGTGCGGTGTTGTAGACCTGACGTTAAAAACACACATTTAAATGTAAAGTGATATGGCTACTCCAAGGATTGGTATAAACAATGTCATTTTGATTATCTGATTGCGTTTCTATTAAGTGCAACTGCGGAAATTGTAGCTTCTTTTATAGTTTAACTAAAGTAAAGTTAAATGAGTAGTTTGCTTTATATTCCGATATGAGCACAAAAATCACATTAATTTTGCTGATATTGTTTATCGTAATTGATCTTATGGATGCATGATTGGAAATACTTTGTTAATTTTCGAAATACTTGTGGATTCAATTTGATATTAAGTAGTGGACCCAGTCCCGTTAAATAAATCGAATAAAATATGTATACTACCAAAAAATCTTAATTGTATTATATGCATCCGCGTATCTCGGACTTCAAAGCTGATCTGTCATGATATACTTACAATATAAATAGATTTTATCAGACTAAACCCAAAACTGTATATATATGTTTGAGTTATTTTAGAACGACTCCATGAACAGATCTGAATATCCGCGTGATGGCTGAAAGACCTTGCCATATTTAGTCCTGTGTCGCGACTCCGACTCTAAACAACGGATCCGTCAGAGGAGTTACAAGTCGGTGGTTGTTTAAAGACCGACTAAAGCAAACATAATACGTTGTTATCTGTCAACTGATCATGTCCTTTTATTGCCATTAGCCCAATGCCATTTTCCTACACACACCCTATATTTTGTAACATATTCTCATATCCATCGACTCATTTATTTTCTATGGCAACTGTATTACTCGTGTTTTGATGACAGTACAGCTAAACATTTCACTGGTAGAGTAACTGTACTCATGTTCTTATCACTCTTATCGCAGTCAAGCTTAACATCTCACTGTTAGTGTAACTGTACTCTTGTTCGTATCGTTCTTATCCCAGTACAGCTTAAACATCTCACTGGTAGTGAAGCTGTACTCATGTTCGTATCTTTCGTATCTCAGTACGGCTAGACACATCACTGTTACTGTAGCTGTACTCGTGTTCTTATCGCAGAGCAGCTAGACACATCACTGGTTCTGTAACTGTAATCGTGTTTCATTACAGTACAGCTAAACATCTCACTGGTAGTGTAACTGTACTCGTGTTTGTATCGCTGTACAGCTAGACACCTTACTGGTACTGTAGCTGTACTCGTATTTGTATCGCTGTACAGCTAGACACCTCACTTGTACTGTAGCTGTGCTCGTGTTTGTATCGCTGTACAGCTAGACACCTTACTGGTACTATAACTGTACGCATGCTCTTATCACAGTACAGCTAGACACCTCACTTGTACTGTAACTGTGCTCGTGTTTGTATCGCTGTACAGCTAGACACCTCACTTGTACTGTAGCTGTGCTCGTGTTTGTATCGCTGTACAGCTAGACACCTTACTGGTACTATAACTGTACGCATGCTCTTATCTCAGTACAGCTAGACACCTCACTTGTACTGTAACTGTGCTCGTGTTTGTATCGCTGTACAGCTAGACACCTCACTTGTACTGTAGCTGTGCTCGTGTTTGTATCGCTGTACAGCTAGACACCTCACTGGTACTGTAACTGTACTCATGATCTTATCACAGTACAGCTAGACATCTCACTTGTACTGTAACTGTACTCGTGTTCTTATCACAGTACAGCTAGACACCTCACTTGTACTGTTACTGTGCTCGTGTTTGTATCGCTGTACAGCTAGACACCTTACTGGTACTATAACTGTACTCATGCTCTTATCGCAGTACAGCTAGACACCTTACTGGTACAATAACTGTACTCATGCTCTTATCACAGTACAGCTAGACACCTGAGTGGTACTATAACTGTGCTCATGCTCTTATCACATTACAGCTAGACACCTCACTTGTACTGTAACTGTACTCGTGTTCTTATCACAGTACAGATAGACACCTCACTTGTACTTTTACTGTGCTTGTGTTTGTATCGCTGTACAGCTAGACACCTTACTGGTACTATAACTGTACTCATGCTCTTATCGCTGTACAGCTAGACACCTTACTGGTACTATTACTGTACTCGTGTTCTTATCGCAGTACAGCTAGACACCTTACTGGTACTATAACTGTACTCATGCTCTTATCGCAGTACAGCTAGACACCTTACTGGTACTATAACTGTACTCATGCTCTTATCGCTGTACAGCTAGACACCTTACTGGTACTATAACTGTACTCGTGTTCTTATCACAGTACAGCTAGACACCTCACTTGTACTGTTACTGTGCTCGTGTTTGTATCGCTGTACAGCTAGACACCTTACTTGTACTGTAACTGTACTCGTGTTCTTATCACAGTACAGCTAGACACCTCACTTGTACTGTAACTGTGCTCGTGTTTTTTTATCGCTGTACAGCTAGACACCTCACTTGTACAGGAACTGTACTCGTGTTTGTATCGCTGTACAGCTAGACACCTTACTGGTACTATAACTGTATACATGCTCTTATCACTGCACAGCTAGACACCTTACTTGTACTGTAAATGTACTCGTGTTCTTATCACAGTACAGCTAGACACCTCACTGGCACTTAAACTGTACTCGTGTTTCTATCACAGAACAACTAAACACCTCGCGGGTAGTGTAACTGTGCTAATTTTCTTATTGTCGTACACCTTAACAACTCACGTGCTTTGTATGTTTGCTCATGTTCAGCTTGTCTTCTTAATTATACTGTAAAATATGCTGTGGTTAAATGTTGTTGGTGTTGTTCTTCTAGCATGTGATTATACAATAATGAACTTAATGAATGGAAAACACGTGAATTGGAAAGCCGAACGTAGCACAATTGTAATTGACAGATTGACATATAGCGAGACCTGTGCATGTTCTATAGCAGATAAAAACTTCAAACATCGTCAACGAAAAGCTCAAGTCTATGAATAATTAAAACACGAGGTGTATGTCTAGACTTATACGTGGTAAAAACAACTGCGTTTTATCAAGTGACATCCTTTTATTGATCTAATTCTGTCTGATGTAAACATTAGAAATAAATCTTGAAAAGAGTATTGTCCTAGAGGAGTGTTTATTGAATTTAAGTTAAGGGTTTACCCCGGTTCAACCACCGGCTAAACATATTCCTTTGAATTTATATTGTAAACTATTCTGTTAATTCTAGATGCACAGAAAGGGCGTTGCATGTTTTTTTTTATGTGAGCCTCTCAGAAAGGACGTTGCGCGAGTTGTCACTGCAAAATTTTCAAATTCAGTTGTGTGTCTACCGTAACACATGCTATTGTTTGCAGCCACCCTGGTTTACCTTAGCCATACCAGTTGTAAATGGTATATATTTAAAAAATAAAGTAAAAGTCGATTTTAAAATGCAGCAGCGTTATGTAGAAAAAGAAATCAAAATAGTATGTTTTTGTCGAGTTCAACCCTGTGACCTCTGCTAAATTATCATTGAGTCTTAGTACACGTTTGTTTTATTTGATGCACATATTGTACACTGCGACCGATGTTTACAATTGAATCTCGACAAAAATTACTTTAACAATTTTCACTAGGCCTGTCGATTAAGATTTGGTTAGGTTTATATGCCATATACTTCGTGTTGTAGACTATTTAGTACGAATTACATTGTTTGCTTTTTTCTGGATTAGTGGATATGATAAAGTCATTGAGTTTAGGCAAGCCTGTGTGCTATATCCGTTATAGTTTCTATTGTATATACATGAAGCTGTTGTCATTGGTGGTTTAATCACGCGAGTAAGATACTTACTCAAAGATTGGCAGGTTCTTACTTGCTACAATCATGAGACAAGACTACAATAAACACTGTCAATTTTGATGGAAATACACTTCCGTCATAATTAATCTGGACTAATCGTAATCTAGATGTGTACACATCGAAACTATACGCTTCGGGGGATACATTCCTCCGTATTGTATTCTAAAAACACATATAAGCCCGGACGACACAGCGACACGATATACATCATTTCTGAGGATGTTATCTATTGTCTTACCATATAAATTTTATAGTTTCGACATTTCGTCTACCTATAAATAACAGCGTACGTATTTACAATGTGAAATCCTGTTTTCTGACAATTTCATGTGTAAACATAAAGTAATTTGCTATAGAGTTTTATTTTCCTCTCCGCAGGCCAATCAACTCTTCAAAGATTCCCCGATGTTTCTATCTGGCTCAACTGGATAAATTTATAAATAACAAGCACGCACACACTTAAATAAATGGGCTCAATCTGTATAGGAGTGCGATAAACTTAATGGATCTTCGTTATGCGACCGTATACGTATGAGCTATTTCCACATCTTAATTTCAGTGGCGAGTATTCTCCACGATCCACATATACCTATAAAATAAAAGTGGGTAATAAAGCCTGGTTGTACGTAGAAATTCCAGCATGTTTCAACTTACACGACTAGTTTATAACCTTGAATTACAAACCTCTTTCATTTCCAAGAATCGCTTGAGTGGGAAAAAACGTCTGCCTTAGGTCCGTGATAAGACGATAAGGCATATATCGGGCAAAACATGTAATTAAATAGGGCTTTCAGGAAAATTCCATGAACCCTTTTAAAAAAAAACAACATATTATTTCTTTCGAAAGTTTGCTAACTTAAAGCACTTTAACATAATATGTAAAAAATGAGTTGTACTTTTAGCCTTGCACAACATTTAATGAATCGCAGATTGAATACGATCTGTTTCATGTTTATAAACAGCGAGGCAATATTCACATAAAGTGTCAAAGCAAGTTCAACAGAATTTAAACACTGGATGGCTGTTATGGGAATTTGCTTTCGAAACCTTTTAATAACAAGAATACAAACAAACAGCAGACGGTTTTCTGCAAAGCGTAATTAACGGGACAGGAACTGTAAACAGTTGGGGAGGTGTTTGTAATTCGGTCGAGTTATCGTCCAAGTGACAGATATTAATAAACAGTAAAGGAGAAGGCACGCGAGATTTAAATTGTTCTAGCCGGCAGTTGCTTACATTTTCAACCATACATGAAAATGGAAAGGAGTGCTTGTATCATCGTATTTAGTTCATTAATTTTGGTAACTCAAGTATGTACTCTTTCTCCCGAATGGTCTCCTATAAGTTTTATTCTTCTATCTTTACACATTTAAATCTCACTGTTAATAAACTGGTAACATTAAAAACGAAACCCTTGAAGATCATTTTCTTAAACAGAAATGGTTGAAACATTTAGATTTATGAAAATTTTAGCGAACATTGTAAGACTTTAGATGACTATCAACCACCTGTACTTCTATGTGTAGTACCTTTGTAGTCTCACGTCCAGAGACTTGAGGTCTCTGGTTCACATTAGTCTGCATTACATTCTTGACATCTTATAAAAACACGACCAGTAAAACCAATCAGTATTTCTCACTAGTACGATGACAAAACGTACAGGCAATATTGAATATGAAGAAAAAAAGAAAAAGCCCCTGTAATTAGTGTTGCTCTGAAGAGAGGTGCAGCTTATGAAATACAGTTTTATGGGGACAATAAGCTGACAGGAATTCCAATAAATCGCAGCTCTTCGGTAAGACGTATCTCAGAGAGAAAAAAAACTAATCTGCCGCGTTTAAATGTGTAGCATGCAATAATAACAATAGCAGGTATTGTAAGGTATTCGTAGCTGCATGACGATGTAAGTACTTTTGTTATAACAACTTTGATTGTTCTAGAAACTGATGGCTGTAATTCAATTAAAATTCCCGCAATGTTAATGTATATCTTAAGTCATGTTTAGGTAACAAAACTCCACACATAACCCTTTCCTCTCACGACAGGAACTAAGAGTCACGCAGTGTTTTTGTTAAACCAATTACGCATTATCTACTCCGTCCACTCAGCTAAAAGCAGCCTTAGCCCCTGGGAAACTGTTAAGAGTGTTATTACTCATTGAAACTTGATGTGCTACGAACTATTTCATCTGGCGGTCTGTACGCATTTTGTTGGAGTACATAGGTAGTTAAAGGCATCTCAAAACCCCCTTTATAAGTGACCTCCTCCCTCATTTATTGCCCCGCCAAGCATGTGTGGGCATCTGTTTTATGATAAGCCAGGCTGCCACAGTCTGTAACGATGTGTCTGTCACCCAGGTATTGTTCAAGATCCAAGTGTATGTATGCTATATCTGGGGGTCGAACATAGTCATTCGCAGTTTGTAAAGGAAACAGTTGTGAATATACCAATTAAGCAATCATATATATATATTTCATATTTCTTATACATTTTGTTATTTCTTTCTTTCATTCTTTTAGTTCTCATATATATTTTAAGTTATATTTTATTTTGATTTGTAAAATGTAACGAAACGTTTCTAACAAAAGCAATTTAAAAAGCCATTCATTGTCAGAATAATGTCCGTCAGACCCATTTTAAGTCATTCTGAATACTAAAACTTGTAACTCTCATGTATTTTCAAAGTCAAATATTTAACTATGAAATAAATAAATAATCATGCAGTTACAAAATTGACACCTAGTAATCAATGCAATAAAGGACATCTACTAATTAATGCAATAAAGAATATGTAAGTGATCATACAGTAAACAACCAACATTATCACTAACATTAATGTTTATGGCTTTGTGTAAAAATAGCCTACTGTCTCACTTCCATACTAGCAGGTAATTTAGTTTTGCATTAACCCATCAGAGGTTTTACTGTGACAGATTAGTACTATGTTGACTAGTGACTCCCTATTTCGCAATCCTAAATACCAGGAATTATTCTATCAGTTCTTTTTTATTTATTTACACACACACGCACGCACGCACGCACGCACGCACACACACACACACACACACACACAGACACACACACATGTATTTAGATTTGTAAAATGTAAAGAAATGTTTCTAACAAAAGCGGTTTAAAACGCCATTCATTGTCAGAATAATGTCCTTCAGACTTTAATTTTATGTATTTTCAAAATCAAATATTTAACTATGAAATAAATACATAATCATGCAGTTACAAATGTGACACCTAGTAATTAATGCAATAAAGAATATGTAAGAGATCGTACAGTAAACAACCCACATTATCACTAACATTAATGTTTA
>CM017570.1:39266681-39407264 GCA_007844125.1 Sinonovacula constricta
GCTTAGTGCAGGTTCACTGCACATGCTTCTGCATCAAAAACATATGCCAGCATATGGGAGGTCTGTTTTGTCAGTTTAAAAGACTTCAAACAGATATCTGGATTCCCAAACTGAAAGTTTTCAATATAAAAGGGGGCCCCAGTTCCTGATTTCATCACAAGAAGATTAATTACCTTCATGCTATTAACAACTGCTGTCCAAGTATGAGGGGCGATCGAAAGAAGAAGGCGTTCGGTTTCAAGAAGGGATGCTCACCTTGGAATAAAGGCTTGAAGTCTGACAGTCATTTCCATGTTGATGCTGAACCTAAGAGATCTGCCATCAGGCTGACTGAAGATGAATTTCCAGTGTCTACCAGACCTACTGCAGATGGAAGCGAGCTCTGCGGAGATGTCATGCTGCTGCGGCCAAGAACATCAAGAAGTCAACCTGGAGCAAAACAAGAAGAAAACAGTAACTGTCACGGCATGAGACTTGTTGACAAGCAAGAGATGGCGAGTTCAATAAATGTGGCACTTGAAAGTCATCGGCAGAAATCGACTGAATGCCATCAGCCTAATCTGATTGTGGCCGATGAAAGAAAGATGGGACTGTGCTGGAAGATGTCATTCAATTGCAACAACTGCAGCTTTATTACACCATTATTCAAGCTATACAAGGAGGCAGAGTCATCTAAGAGGGGACCAAAGCCAGCAACAACAAATCTGAGTCTTGCTGTAGGACTACAAGATGCACCTATGGGGAACTCAAAATTCCGGTACTTACTAGCAAGTATGGACATTCCACCGCCAGCTAAAAGTAGCATGCAGAAAACATCCAACACTGTGGGCAGTGCGATCAAAGAACTGAACGATAGAGACATGACAAAGAAGATTTGCCTGGTGAAGGATATCAGCAGAAAACGAGGAAATCCTGGGAACTCTATTAATATTGCTGTGGACGGGCGATACAATTCGAGTGTTATCTCGAGCCGGAAGAAGTCAGGCCAGAATGCATCACAGTCTATCGCAGTAGCCTGTGAGACAATGACAGAAAGGCAGTACATCGTGGCTGCAGCAGTGCAAAATAAGGATACCATGTGGAATGCCCCGGCCGTCGTGCAGGCTGTACAGAAAATACATATCGACAGGCACCACTCTCAGAATATGAACTTGGAAAATCTATTGGACAGACACTAGCAGCTGAAAGTTCTCTTGTTCGGTATGTGGCAACAGATGGCGACTCCAGATCAGCTGCCGTTGTGACTGAGGCCATGCGATTACTCGACCCTATGTGGAAAGTAGAACGCCAGGCAGTCCCAATTCATCTCGGTCAGGCTCAGTTCCGGTACTGTTACAATGCTAACTTTAGTAACGGTATGTTCCCAGGCGCAAAGACAAGACCAAAGACAGGAGCAACAGAAGGGTCTCAGCCAGGACATTAAGGCTAGATGCAGCTGTATCCTGAAGGAAATGATAAAGAGACATGCTGGAGACATGACATTTATAAAAAAACAGTTACCCCATGTTCTTAAGGCCACAGTGAACTGTTATGCCGGGGACTGCTCCAAGTGCAGACGCTACTCATACGTATGTTCCGGTGGTGTAACAAACAACTGGTGGAACCGGTCTGTTTTCCTGGGCAGTTACAGTATTACATCTCTCAATCTAGACAAAAATGACAAGAAACTGTTAAATGACATTGTAAAAATGAGAACAGGTGTAAGTGATATAGAAGAAGTTAAATCTGGTACCAGCACACAGAAATGTGAGGCAGTGAACCGCGCCATCAGTGTCTCCCTGCCCAAAAACAATGACTTTTCTAGAAACATTCATGGACGGCTGAGCTCAACAATTCACAGGCTAAATAACGGTTTGGCGGACAGCTTGGTCGCGAAGCTGGATCGAGTAGGAGTACGTCTTTCCAAGAAGACCTCACAATCCCTACACCAAATGCAACGGGAAGAGACGTACCAGAGACATAATTCGAAGAAACCTGACACCATTAAGCGCAAGCTAAAATCGAAAGGTAGACAATTGCAGGAACATTTAAAATTCAAGAAAACCCACAGTGTACAGTCAGATTACAGAAGAGGCCAGCTAGACCCAAAACCAAGCACATCAAAGGGAGACAACAGTGACCATGCTTACTCACAACTGAACTGAGTTAACTCTCATTATAAACATGTGTTTATAATATGTGTTAAATGTGTTAAATAAAATGTCAGTGACATCATAATATAACTCTACCTATCAAATTAGTTTTCTTAGCAGTGAGAGACAATATACATGTATTTAAGTGTGACTTCATGTGGGTTCTATATATATTTCAATACTATTTCAATTTGCATACATGCCCTTCAATTGAACTTGTTTTAATTTGCTACCATTTCTGTGGCTGGTTTTGATTAAATAAATGTTACTATGAATTTATGCACTGTTTTTATTTTTTTTTACAATAGTAAAGTGTTTTCAGTACGGTTTAAAAAGTTATCATGGTCTAAGGCTGTTAACGAGCAATTATTTCACGCTATGCACATGTGAACTAACTCAACGTACTGAAAATGCACTGCTATTGTTCATAATATAAATCAATTATAGTGCCAACATACTGAATATATCGCGACTAAAAACAAAATAGACAACAACAAAAAGACAAGACAATAACTAGCACACACAATTTGTTCATTAAAAGACAAATACATCTTTATGAACCTTATTAAATTAATAAATAAATAAATAAAGTAAATAATAAAAAACCTTCTGTCGACATTTGTGACATCTCGAGATGTCTTTTCAACAAACAAAATACTAACCTTGCTTAGATAAACAGTCTGGATAGACTATGTGGCCTGAACATGTGCCACGGTTTGTAAATTTAAGCCTATCTGGGTTGACAGTATGAGGTTCGAGGCCGAGATGTTCCGCGCGGACACAAAGTGCCACATGACACAGATGCGAAACTTCTAGACCTGGTTCTACACTCAATTTTTTATGGTGAACCAGGTAAAGAAGTTTGTGCACATGCATGGTGTGCCACTTTTTGAGTCAGGAAATTTAGCCTTTATTACCCCATATCCCACTGGCCCCTTTTTAACACAACCTTGCCAAATGGCACAACCATGACTGTTGGGCAGAGACTTTTCAGTTATCTTTTTCAAATATTTTTCGAAAAAAATGCTTCCATTATGATTTGAAAGTGACAGTGAGGCTTTGACCTACACAGGAAATGGCCTCTTGGCTATTTTTAGATGTTATTTAATACTGAAAGTAGATGTTTTCATTTTTTTTGCAAAAATAGTATATATTATTATATAATATTATATAATATAATGTAATAACATCCTAAATGTTGACATTTAATTATAATTTCTGATTTTTACATTCTTCCTCTACCTTAGGGTCAAGTTTGAACAAAATTGTTCAAGAAATAAAAAAAAGTTATTACCATTCAAACACCATGACCCCCAGTCAATGGATGCTCCTAATCAGGCCTCAGACCACAGTTATTTTTAATATATGTTCTATATAGACATTGTGGACACTAGTCATGTTGGTAACTCTCCAATCAAATCAGAGTCACTTGTTGTCATTAGTATCATCCAAGAGAAGAAATTCTAGCTGCAGAAAGTTGGGGGTCAAGCTGCTTCCGGTCCCATAATTTCCAGTCAAAGTACAACCATGCACCATTCGGCTGTAATCCGCCGGAACCACGTGAATTTGGCCATGTACACAATCACTGAAAATAGACAAATTGACATAAAGTCTTCATCAATGCTTTCATTTACCAGCTTATTAAGGTCCACTCTGTTGAAAAATGTCCATGTTGCCATCTCTTTCATTCAACAACTTATTTATATCAGACTTTCAACACATGCACTATTTACCATGTAAACACTTCCTTATTGTGGTCAACCAAGGGCAAATAACTGTAGTCTGATTCCATTTTTCCATACGTTTTACCTCACGCTCGTGTGGTTTGTATGTGATAAAATGCCATAACGCTATATGAACAATGTCTCAATTAAGTCAGAACATATGTTTGATGTTTAAAATCTTGACATCTTAATGAATGCATAGATGTAAATTGTTTCAAATCCCGCATAAAGTATTGCGTTTATAATTTCTTGTCAAAGAAAATATGTCATAATGGCTTTCAACCAGTTTGTCATTCTTTGTATCGTAACTTCAAATGATAAAACAGTATTTTGTTATATTTAAAATAACTACCAACAGATGTTTTAAAGTTGTGACATAATACAATGGTTCCAATGGATCGCTAGTGCTTTTTAAATTACAACTATTGTACTTGTTTAGTGACTAAGGTAAAAGGACACAAACACCAACTTTTGGTAGAACGTTTCTAAACTATGCACAGTAGTTGCATTCGACTTGTACATAAAAACTAAAAATAAACAGTCTACAGCAGTGTATTTTTACTATTATAAGCTGAGACATGAACAGCAGTCTAATCATTGGGCCAAACTTTCGAATGAACATGAAGTCCAGTCCAATTTTCTAACGTTTTAAGATCAAATCGATAAGTTGACGGGTGTATACAAATTCTAGCCATGTAAACTAAAGTGTGGTATCATATTCAGAATGCATCTGTGTGCAGTTAAAACATTCTGCCAATATGCTAAAATAACTTGTTATCAAACAAACAAGTTTTCGTTTGTATTTCATACTCATACAATTTTGTGAAAATATTCGTATAGTTTTAGTGTATATTGTTATACTGTGAACATAAGGAGTCTGGAAAGGGAGTTGTTTCATTTTATTATCAGTTCAATTATCATGCAATTCAATAACTCGTGTTTATGGTCTAGTCTTTCAAATACAGTTACTACTATGTCGTTGCTCCAAACATCTTCCGGTTTGATTATGACTTGAATGTCTTGGTTGGAATTCTAGGGTCAAGTCCACTTACCATAAAGGTAAATAAATGTACTTCAAAATCATTGCGAACAAAGCAAACAGAAAAGTTCAAATAACAAACAAAACAAAGCATGCACAAACTAATCTGGGGATTTACTTGATTGGCCAGTTGACTGTACATGAAAATAATCAAATAAATCGATCTTTCTTTTTTTTCATCTTGGATAACCCACCCACCCCCCCCCCCCCCCCCCCCATCATGAAACATGGTTTATGATTGCCGTCTTAAGTTTGTTAAAACGTATGTGATTGCTCAATATCGAATCAAGTCGTCAAATCAAATCGCAGTTTACAAATGTATCCGCGAATATGATAGTGTACCGTTGTCGACTGTCTTTCACTGCGGGTAGTCGTAACTCTTGACCGAATTTCTTTTTTTTCAAATTTGAGGCGGCCCGATTTTCATTTGAGGCGACCAAATCGCCCGCCAGCCACCTCCTAATGACAAACCTGCGATGCGATGTTTATAAGGGGGAATGGATATGTTAAGAAGAATCTTTAAATACAGAAAAAGTTGGTTTTCAATAAGGCAAATATCCTCTACCCGCCAAAAAAACTACAACCAAAAATCTTCAAAGCACTGGGTGACTTCATTTGCAGCACCCAGTGGTACACGAACATTTAGAAATCAAACTAAAAGTCCGGAATCCCCTTACCATGCCTTGTCACCTAATTTCAAGCAATTAAAACTTATAATATAATAACATATAGGATCTATAATCCTTCTACAACAAGAACTATAATCAGTTCTTTCTTATTTTAATAATATTTTAATAAGTTTATATATTGTCCTAAAGTAAGGGACATCAACCAAATTTTAATATTCAGTTTGACATCATCGGGACCTACTACCAGCCCAACCCAGAATCGAACTGGGAAACAAGCAACTTTTCTCATATATAGATATAAGGTACAAGTCCTTCCAAATAGGGCTATAATAGAGCTATCCAAATATATCAAACAAAAATTAAAACTGTGGGGCCCCCTAGAGGGATGCGTTACTTAAAGTAATGGACCCGGCCTGCTCGGATCGGCTACGTACCTTGTCGCAAACTGTTAAGAGTCCAACAGGGCCCGTAGAAGTCGGGAGAGCTCGTATAGAGCTTACGCTTTATTATAAATGATTAATACCTTTTACACCAGATAGTGGCTGGTCTTGCCTGGGTCAACCCCTGGCCCTGTGGATGAATGGAGATCCATAGACAGGGCCAGGGGAAGTTGGTAGGGCCTGATAAGCACACTGCCACATGTATTTTTTTATTTAGACTTTTATTTTAGCCCGGCTTGTTCGGATCAGCTCCTGGCCTCCTACCCACATGGGGGGATGCTACAAGTGACGGGGCATGGGGGTGGGTATGATGATAGAAGCCCTGGTTAAGTAGCCTCTTCAGAATCCCGGAAGTCGAACACGGGTCACGGTCCGACAAACACTGAGCGCCAAAACATACCCAAACAGGAGACCAGTGTCCCTGAAACAATCTATGGTACACTATTTTTTTCCAATCTATAATAAATAGAAAACTAACTTCTATCATACCATTCTTTAGACACAATATCAAAGAAACCTACTCAACAGGGCGGTTGACTACCCTTGCTATATGCAATTGTCAATTTGGGTACATAAAGTCACGGCCCAGTTCTATTTTTCCTTCTACCGTGTTTATCTTTCATAAGCAATCTTTACTCCTCTCCAGGGTGAACAAGGATTAAAAAATAATTTAAGTCAATCTGAATAAAGATATACTGATCCGTGTATTAAACCGTTTTTTTCTATCTGATTTATAATACATAAATTATATAATTAAATCTTCAACTTCAAGAAATGCCATAGAGTAACATCAAATAATAATATAAACAAAATGTGAAATTAAAAAAAGTAAAATTTAGGACATTGGTTCTGCTCCAGAAAAGCATTGAATTATGGGTAATATTCTACCACTGATATAGTCAAAAGGAATGATACACATATTATAATAATACTACGGTATACGTAAAGAATTAATCCTTAAGCGATAATAATAGGGTAAAATTGATATTAAAAAATGCACATATATAATGCATAAAGGGCTAAGCTCCTCTTCATTGTTCAATGTACTCACTTATACCTTTCTTACAGGTTAAGTGTAAATATAAATAATTTTTAAAAGATAAATAAAATAAACTATGATGAACCAATAATTTAAATCACTATGGTGAAACTGTATTGGTGGAGCAATACTGCAGAAGCATACTGGACTGTTAACTAAATAAATTAAAAAGGTATAACGGTAATCAAACCATGTTCGGTTGCTCTTCCGGAAGTCAAGGTATTCCGTGGTTGTGGGTGAAGGTCACCTCATGGCCGACATTTTGTCCGCAATAAAATACTTCACTCCAACTCGTAGCCGTGTAAAGGTGCCCAGTGTAGCTCAAAATACACATCATTAATCCATTAGCGTCATCCCATACGTGACCTGAGTACTAGAACACATAACATCCATTTAAAGGCATCTCAAAATGCTTATATAAGTGACCCCCCCATTTATTGCCCCACCCAGCATGGGAGGGCATCTGTTTTCTGATAAGCCAGGCTGCCACCATCTGTAACGATGTGTCTGTCACACAGGTATTGTTCAAGATCCAAGTGTATACGTATGCTATATCTGGGGGTTGAACATAGTCATTCACAGTTTGTAAAGGAAACAGTTGTGAATATACCAACTACGCAATCATATATATATATCTTTCTTACTTTGTTGGTTGATTTCTTTATTTCTTATACATTTTGTTATTTCTTTCATTCTTAAAGTTCTCATATGTATTTTAAGTTATATTTTATTTTGATTTGTAAAATGTAACAAAACGTTTCTAACAAAAGCAATTTAGTCATTCATTGTCAGAATAATGTCCTTCAGACTCATTTTAAGTCATTTTGAATACTAAAACTTGTATCTCTCATGTATTTTCAAAATCAAATATTTAGCTATGAAATACATACGTAATCTTACAGTTACAAAATTGACACCTAGTAATTAATGCAATAAAGAATTTGTAAGAGATCATATAGTAAATAACCCACATTATCACTGACATTAATGTTTATGGCTTTGTGTAAAACTAGCCTACTGTCTCACTTCCATACTAGCAGGTAATTTAGTTTTGCATTAACCCATCAGAGGTTTTACTGTGACAGATTAGTACTATGTTGGCTTAAGACTCCCTGCAGTGATGACCAGCAATTAGCAGGTCTGGTCACAGCAGGTCAGGGCCTGGCTCAGTGGGATACCACATTCCTTTCGAGATGCCTTTAGCGTTACACAAACTAAACACACACTTCTGTTTCAAATGGCGATCAGTGGACATGGGATAACCTCTCACTACTATTCTAAAACGCCACTTGCAGCTTTCAAATGCTTTCAAATTATATATGTAAATAAAACATAATAATAAAAACGACATCTACAGCAGATAACTAATCTATATCGTTCGACAGAACCAATTCAATATTTTATCTGAATACTATCCCTATACATAGAGGCTATTTTTGGAAAAAGAAGGGTACTCTGATCGCGTTTGGGGGGCACCCCCGGGGTATGTCGGACGTGTGAGGAATCCGATGGGGAAATGCATCGAGGCGCTCTCAGATAGTGCTTTCGCCGAACCGTACCTCCGATGGACACAGGCCTGTACCCACATAAACAAGAATTATTTGTGTACGTATTTAAACGTATTTATAACACAGAGGGGCAGGCCTGGATAATTATATTTTGGGGTTGTACACATTGTAAATAAAAATTGTATTTTTAGTTTAATTGTACTTAAAAAAAAAAAAAAAAAAAAAACTTGTATGTGGTCCTGGAAATGTTCTTGTCTTAACTTTTATTTAAAAATAAACATTGTTTGGCTTTTAATCCTATACATTTTTAATATTACTATATGCCTTTAAATAATAATTAGTGGTGTCCCCAACACGAAAACATGTCCGGAGGAGGCTACGGTTCATGCAATGAACAATGAAACAAGGCGAATTAATCATGTTTGTTAGAAAGTGGACAGGACATTAGATTGTAGAAAGAAAGTACTTTGTGCTCGGAGTGCACATAGTACTGTTTATATGTATATAATGTTACAATAGATTTATATTTACATATAACTTACTACCTATGCGTAGATTTTTCTATTAACTGTTTTGATTTTTATGTTAAGATATTTTATACAGTATTCTTGTATACACACCCTGGCACCACTATATACATCACAATCACACATCACTGGAATAATTTATAATCTACAACGTTGCTTATCACCCAGATATATTTAGACTCCAAGATATTTTATAGTGTACAATTTTAATTGCTAGCATACGTTAACCGGCACGCCATTAATATAAAATCTCTGTGATACTTATATTTTAATCCTCTGTACATTTATTCTCGACCAATAACAATAGTTAGGGCGAGGGTAAATAAATCCAAGTAGTTAGTTAGTTAATACCCAGACATTAATGTTCTCGAGATATTGTGCCTTATCCTTTCCTACGATGGAGTTATTATTTCCTATACATTGCTGTCATGGAGATATCATAACCTAGACATGAATGCTATGGAGTTATTATGCCTTATACATTACTGCCATCTAGTTATTAATACCTAGAGCCCGATATCCATTGCTGCCATGAAGTTATTATGCCTTATAAATTAATGCCATGAAATTATCCTAACCTAGACATGAATGCTATGGATTTATTATGCCCTTTACATTACTTCCATCAAGTTATTAATACCTAGACATTAATGTTCCGGATTTATTGTGTCGTATCCATTGCTACCATGGAGTTATTATGCCTTATAAATTAATGCCATGGAATTATCATAACCTAGACATGAATGCTTTGGAGTTATTATATATTATCCATTGCTGCCACGGAGTCGTTATTCCTTGTACACTGCTGCCATGGAGTTAATATGCACTTTATTTACTGCCATTACATTGTTATGCCTAGACAATGCTGCCATGACGTTTTTTCGATCACAAACATTGCTGCCATGGAGTTCTTAGGCCATATAAAGTTATTAACCTTATTAGGGTTTTTGTCAGACATGGACTTATGCCGTTTAAATTGTGACCTAGAAGTACTAGGCTGTATTAGTAATGGAAATGGCGTAATTAAACTGTATCGATTACCGATATATAGCTATAACTAAGACCTTCAAAAAAACCGACATGGAGATTATAGTTCGTTTATGTGTATGTGTAAAATTTAAATTCAAATTAAAGAATAATTCTGACACAAACATGTTTTTTATTCATTCAAGATGTATGTATCAATCCCGAGGGTAAAGGTCTAAGTTGATATTATATCATCGCTTCCTCTAGTTTATGCTTAGGTTAATGTGAAATACTTATGAAGGAAGCATAGAAACATTTATGAATCTTTAAATATCAACATATTTGAAACATTACTCTTGTTATTTTAATAAAGGCAGAGCGCATCTATTAGCACAATTTCCATGGTGCTTACAGTGATGCTTTGGGGTGATATCCCCCGGCCTTCCAAATCTCGATCTCTTTTACCGCGGGACTCTTTTGAAAATATTTAAATTGGCTTCTGTATATATAGTATAGTGTTTAAATATTACAGTGTGTCGCGGCAGTTATAATAATTACACATCACTTAATGCTACTTAAACTAATATTTACCCTACTGTGTTTACCCCTAGCAACATAAAATGATTGGAAATTATCGCTAGGGTTAGTTAAAGCAAAGTGATACTTTTCGGGTTTGCAGATTATGGGGATTTCACTGACAGAATAGCTACAACATAAATTAAATAGTTTATTGTAAATACAGATAAAGATATAAGTCAGGCTATTTAAAGAAGAAAAACAACAACAATCAAAGCAAACGCAGGATATATATTGGCATCTCTATCAAACACGGGTTTACATTTTACATTCAAATACATGAACATAAGTACAGCAATTATTATAGTCTATTCGCTGTAACAATCATCTAAAACTTATACTAGTTTATGATCTGTTCTAACAACTATTCACAATTCCAGTAACAATCATTGTTATCACATTTTAAATGGTTAATCAACATCAATGTCCCATTCAGAGATTAGTGGTTTAATCACGGATAAATAACGCTTTAATCCTTGAGTTTTTGTAAAAACTTTCTACATCAAAGCTATGGAAAATATATCCTGTCAGACCACCTATCCGGCACTCTAGAAATCGATATTTTTCACGCTAAACATTCCCTTGCCCATCCTGGTAGCAAACGTATGCAATTGAACATATCTTTGCTAAACGCCTTTTGGGCGAAATTCAGGAAATTTCATTAGTGTTTAGTTAACAACTGAGTCAAGTGCAATTGGCGTGTAAAGAAATCTAACAATCATGAAGTGAGATCGTTTAAACATTTCAAGGAAGTTCACGGCCGCTCGGGGTAAAATCCTTGATCCGCTCCTGGAACCACGCACAATTTGGGATATAAAAGATAGGTAAAATGGTATTGTTTCAAATACGCAGAGATTCCTGCATGAACATCAATTAGGGGATCAGCAAAAAACATATATTTCTTACAAATTCTAACTAAACCACTTATGTCGTAGATATGCATTGTTTGTAAAGTGTAGATACTGTAAACATTATATATAAACCATATACTATGCATTATATACTAAAATTGACGCATTGCTGGTCACGGATACAATCATATAAACAAATTAACATTGAAAATCGGTTGATGACTGTCTATATAACAATTCACCATTAAACTGTTGAACATTACTGCATTTTTTACATACGCTACTTGTAACACGAATGATAACATGTATTAAACTAAAATGCGAATAGTAATAAATGTTTTAATTAAAGACTTAGTAAATTCTGAAGAAATCTGGTATAGATGCCAAAAGTTCAGCATTGTACTAATATATTGATAACGTCGCTTATTTTTGTTGATTTTGCGGGAAAAAATTATTATCCGCGTGTGATGACGTCATATTGTTATGCTTAATGACGTAGTTGTTTAGGTGTTGATGTAAATTATACAAACATTGAGAACTGAGATGAAAACATCAAACTGGATTAAAATAAACTGTAATTGTATGTTTGTAAAAAACATTTACAAATACAACAATACATCAACTACATATTTAACTGTAACATGTACAGGTGAATAGAGTTTCAAAGTCACGTTTTATTTTCTTTTTATTCATAAACAAAATGTCAATGGAAAGAGTTAAAATTTAATTCCACATTTATAACGTGACACTAATTCACAAAATGTCACAATCAGCAACAAAAGCAGAATCACAAATAATAAACAAAATGTCCAGCAATTTATAAATGTCTCGCAATATTTAATATTTAATTCCATTCCACCATCAGAATCTGACCACTCTTCCCTCCAACACACAACTGATTTCTACTCACATCGTAACTGAGGCAGCGCGGACTCTTGATCCCATCTCTCCTGGACAATATTTCTCCTACCACGTGACCATCCTCGGTCACCTTGACTACGTTGTTTGACTCACAGCCACTGACAAACACGTGACCATGATGATCAGCGGTCACACCCTGGGCTCCAGACAGTCCGAGATCCTTATCGTAGAGATGGAATATCCGCCGCCCGTCCATGTTTACACATAACAGACCTTCCCAGACAGTCACATAGAGTCGGTCCCCGGGACCGTTCACGGCGATGCCTGAGATGTAAGGCGTATTGAGGCCGAACTCCCGCAGCTTCCTGCCGTCACGCACGTCGTGTACGTACAAGATGATGTCATCTAACAAACCAGTCGCAGTAGCACAGTACAGTAGCCCGCCGTGACAAGCGATATAGGAGATCCTGGAGGAGGTCTTATGTCCCAACTCAATGGTTCGTGTCCGGGTCAGACTAACAACGTTGTACACGTGGACTTGGGTAGAACCAAAGGCAACCTGGAAATAGAGAAATGTAGATAGGATTTAAACACTGAAATTTACAGATTGTGTTAGTGACAAAATACTCGTCTGTAGTAATTAACGTGAATTATGATGCAACCTGAAAAAAGTTAAAAGTTAAAAGAAAAATAAACACACATAAAGTGTTGATGTCGTGTCAGAAGTTCGGTCGTTTTGTTCACTGTGCAATAGACATTTCCGGCGGAACAATAATCCACACAGCAATCTACAAAAATAGAAATGTAGAGCAGATAAACATTAAAATGGAATATGTAAACAACTGCTAATAACATGGCAAAGGTCAGCCATTTCATTGTCGTTCAGCTGGCTTGTCACTGGGCTGAATATCAGAACAAACCATTCAATCATCACCCAAAATACTAAACTGTACACTTGATGTGTTTTCCTGTTTTCTCTGTTTTCCTGGTCCGGTTCAAACTCCCTGAGCTATTCGTACAGATTTGGGTAGATCCGAAGGCAACCTGGAACTTAAGAAATCTAGTTCAGAAAAACATTGTAAACCTACAGATTGGAATCATATAAGTGCATGTATTCATGCTAATTCAACCGGAAAACAGATGGAAGGAAAAATCAAATAAAGTGTTAATGTTTTAAGCTAAGTTTGGTCAGTGTCTTTGCGAGTAAACAAGGCTAACGAAATGATCAATAATCGTCCACACAACAATCTAAGAAATAGAAATATAGACCAGGTTAACATTTTAAATTAAAAAATGTAAACATTTACTAGTATCATGGCAAACGTCAGTTGTTTATGGTCGGCAGCATGCTAGTGACAGGTTCAAAGTATAGAAACAACACGACTCAATATCCACTGGGAAATAAAGATCTGTAATGTTACACTTTATTCGCTTGATGTCCTTCTGGCTCGGTTCAATACGAGGGATAGTCGCTTTTTGTGTCTGAAAGTGTAGAAATGTGAATACATGGACATTTCTTTTTAACAAGTGAAACAAATATACGATAAACATTCAATAGAAAAACATGATTTTACTTGCTCTCACATTCGATAACAGATTAAATGTACAGTAGACTCACATCAACTGGGCAACTGGCCATTTACAAAAGAACAGAGATCGAATTTCGAGCCATGGTTTTCAAACTGTATTCTTATCTAAGGTAAGCATGAAGCTTTATGATAATATATAAGTAATATATAATATATCAATTGAAAAGTAATAATATAATTTTCAAACTTATACTTAACAAGACATCTTAGTTAATCTTTCCTCAAATCCATCACAAAATCCACTTCGCACTGGATAAACTTCGTGAACGCTCAAAATGTTTTGTTTTTCAAATATTTATGACGTCATATTTTGTCGCGAGGTGAATGGAATGTTTACAACAGTTTGTATACATGTACGCGATAACATGTGTTTGGCAATGCTTCTTATAAGATCAATTCAGTGAGCAAGTTTTGGGTAAAATTGTCATGCTTATTTTGAATTGTATAGATTGTGTCATACGCACATAGGAAAGGCGTTTTGTTTACAGTCAGTCAAGATATTATATGTTTCCAATGTCTGTGCACGTCTTGTCAATTGTGAATATGTCATGATTACTATAGACAGAGAGAGAGAGAGAGAAAGAGAGATAGGGGCACAGAGAGAGGAGGGAAGGACAGAGAGAGAGAGAGGGAGGGACGGAGGGACAGAGAGAGAGAGAGGGAGGGAGGGACAGAAAGAGAGGGAGGGACAGAGAGAGAGGGAGGGACAGAGAGAGATAGGTAGGGACAGAGAGAGAGAGAGAGAGGGACAGAGAGAGAGAGGGGGAGGGACACAGATAGAGAGGGAGGGACTGAGAGAAGGTAGGGAGGGACAGAGAGAGAGGGAGGAATAGAGAGGGGGGGCAAAGAGAGAGGGGGGACAGGGAGAGAGGGAGGGACAGAGAGAGGGAGGGACAGAGAGAGAGGGATAGAGAGATGCAGGGAGGGACAGAGAGATACAGGGAGGGAGGGAGTGACAGAGAGGGAGGGACATAGAGAGAGGGAGGGACAAAGAGAGAGGGAGGGACAAAGAGAGGAGTAGGGACAGAGAGAGAGGGAGTGAGGGACAGAGAGAGGGAGAGAAAGAGAGAGGAAGGGACAGATAGAGAGGGAGGGACAGAGAAAGAGAGAG
Source organism: Sinonovacula constricta (assembly GCA_007844125.1). NCBI lineage: Eukaryota > Metazoa > Mollusca > Bivalvia > Cardiida > Solecurtidae > Sinonovacula > Sinonovacula constricta. Next base: position 39,281,674 of record CM017570.1, read on the forward strand.
AGGGAGGGACAGAGAGAGAGGGAGGGACAGACTGAGGGAGGGAGGGACAGAGAGAGGGAGGGAGGGACAGAGATAGAGAGGGAGGGACAGAGATAGAGAGAGAGAGAGAGAGGGACACAGAGAGAAGGAGGGACCGAGACAGAGGCGGGGACAGAGAGAGGTGAGGGACACACAGAGAGAGGGAGGGACAGAGAGAAAGAGAGAGAGGGAGGGAGAGAGAGGAAGGGAGAGAGAGATATGGGGAGTGAGGGACAAAGAGAGAGGGAGGGACAGAGAGAGAGAGAGAGGGACAGAGAGAGAGGGAGGGACAGAGAGAGAAGAAGGAACAGAGAGAGAGAGGGAGGGACAGAGAGAGAGGGGGGTAAGGAGGGAGGGACAGAGAGTGAGAGAGAGAGAGAGGGGGAGGGCGGGACAAAGAGAGGGAGGGAGGTACAGAGAGAGCGAGAGAGAGAGAGAGAGAGAGAGAGAGAGAGAGAGAGAGAGAGAAGGAGGAGGAGGATGGAGAGTGAGTTGGTATTAGGGGTGCGGCAAATTGGAAATTGTTTTTATATAACTATAGATTTATGTTTTGGTGTTCTCACACAACTATACAGAGGAAATCACTCCCTCTATAAGAATGTACTTTGAAGGGTCATGGTTAAAAAGAGATGCTGTCATCTCTGTGATAGCATGTCATAAAATCTATTCTGAACATTCGTGGGGGCTCTTATTAAGGCATGCCGTACTAGGGAGGTCTAAAGCATGTTCCCCCATAAAACTTTGGAATAGAAACAATTCCTGCATTTCAGAAGCTGTTATGAATTTCTTTTAGTCCAAACTGTTTGCATTTACGGTGACAGTGATAATCATAAATCTTATTTGTTCAAGCCATGGTTGAAGAGATACAACTGAGCGAGTACCATGGTGCGAGTTCTGTTCACGAGATTAGGGGCATGGTCCCACAGGAAAAATGTTGATATCTAGAAGCCAACGAATGCCATTTCCTGCATTTCAAATGCTTGACAGACCTTCATAGAAAATACAAATTTCACACAAATTGTTTAATTTCATTGCTATTTCAAAACATGTTAGGCGTTTATAGTGCTTACTCGTCTTATATGTAGCACTGGACACATATGTGACAATTCTACTTCTAGTGCCGTAAAGATGTATCACACCCTGAAATATGGAAGGTATTGTTGATCCCCAATCCTCCCGCTACGTCCGTACATGTCATATACTATCTTAATCCTGACAGGAGATACTTAACAAACACCTGAAAGCTTAAAAAGTTTATGACGCCATTGTAATCAAGACCGGCAATACCGCGTACATATATGCAAACAGTGAATCAAATGTACCTATCCCCATATGTGACGTAATAACAGAATGCGTTTTTCGTTTGTTAAACTTTCATTTCGTCTTTCTTTCCCTATACCTCCTTATTACTACTTTCTCTGTCTCTCTCTCTCTCTCTCTGTTACGGTTTTCTAAACAATGTTTTTTTTACATATTGTTATTTCAGTTGTACATGTATGCTCACTTCCCTTTGCTCATAGTTGTTTTTCCAACACATTTTGTTTCTCTTTCTATATGTAACCTTATCGCTCCTACCACTCTCCTACTCTGTTTTACCTCTCTTTGTCTCACAGTTTCTCTGTCTGTCTTTCTTGATCTCTCTCTCGGAACACGATCAGATTATAGTGACGTCATAGAAGTTTGTACTGTTATTATTTACAGACGTTTTAAAAGACCATATCTTGTTTGGATATTGAAATATAGCTCCCTTAAGATAAAACCATTATTAAAGCGACTTGGACACAGTTTTCTCCTTGTGTATTTATTGCATAAATCAGAGATGTTTGTATACAGTGTTTCCTTAAAATGTCGAGTAATCGTAATGTTGGAACGAAACACCAGCAACCAAGCGCATAACTAAACTGCGATTCACGAAAATACACCACGTACACGTATACCTTAATCATTAACAACACAACGATTAGAGTGAGAAACTTCAAAACTATGAGGCGTAAAGGACCAACAGAACAATTAAATTATTCTAATGTTTCGTTTCTGTTTTCTGTTTTCTCCTCTGTTCGCCCTTCTCTCGTTTTCATTCGCTCATCACCCTTTATTATTTTCTGTTGTCGTCTTGCCTTTTTCACAAAGTTCGATTCGTTAACTTTTAGCGTATGTTAAGTGGTGCTAACTATTTACGCAAGCTGGCTTTTGCGAAAATAAATATTCGGATTTTACTCACTCCATTTAATTCAACTGTTTGTATGTTAAAGGTGATATTAATTAAATTTTGGCTTCGCAATGAATCCTTACAAAACACAAACAATAGTTTCTACAAATCTAAAAAGTAATATTAGTGATATATATTACCAAAATTAAGTTTTACGCTCATTTTCTCTGACTGACCTCTATATGAGGGATTTATTATCAACATATTGTAACGCAATAAGTCAAGTAAGCTGAGTATTTAAAGTGAAAATGACTATGCATTATTCCTGTACAATGATTGAAAAATGATATATTTTGTTTTATAAAGACTTTTATTTATGTCGATAGTATTGCCATATCTTGATATTTTTTTCTGAATCCGTGATTGTTGTGATTCTACGCCCTGATAAGACAAGGATCTCATGGAGAGTTTGCATGTACTTAGGTTCTATTTGTAACGCAGAACCCTGGATGTGTAGTATATCTCAGTGTAGTGTTAAGATATGTATTATATACTTCTGTATATAATGTTACTGTTGGATTGGGTGCCCGCAGACGGGATATAAATTGTCCTTTAAACTATTCCTATATTAAAACATCATATAAAATATATATACTTAAAATTTAATTCTTTCTTATGCATTGTTGACATATCTCTTCCGTCCGACTCCTTTTAAGAACGTTAAAAGTAAGAATTTAAAAAGTATCTATTTAATAATGTCCTTTACCCCCCCCCCCTCCCCCCCGTGTGCCACCATATATATACATTGTGGTCAGTAAAAACTAATTGTGGTACTATAATATTTCTGCGATGTGATATTACTGTGCCTTGCCCACAGTGCTTACGTCACACACCCGATTATGTTCAACAGTTTCTTATTGCAATACGCAGGGGCGGATCCAGGATTTCAAAATTTGGGGGCCGATGGAGTCACATTCGGCCGCAGGCCGAAGCTGATCGCGCCGTAGATCGCGCCTACGGCGCGAAATCCGCGGCGGGGGTCTGGAGGGGGCTCCCCCAGAAAATTTTGAATTCTAGATGCGCTGAGATGCGATTTCCAAGCATCTGTGGGGCATAATTTCCTTATCTATTTGCTCACTTTTAGGGGCAAAATATCCACTGACTTGGACATCTTAAGGTTACTGAAAAGAAACCTATTATCGTAAGAACACTACAATAACCAAGACACTGTCAGTGTAAAGTATAATAAACGTCCTGAATGTGAATAACTATCACTTTATCTGTAAAAAAGATAAATGCAAGGATATTCCTAGCATTTGCTATTTTAGGCATACAGAGCATAGAAATGATATATTTACATTGCCTGTCATTCTAAAGCACGAGTTAAAGAATATGAGAGTATTATGAAGTATATATAAAGTGAAGAAACACCAGTCATCATAATATAAAATGCGTGACAAAGCTCTAGTGGAAACGGGCCTTAAGAGGCGTAGCCCTTCGAAAACCTTCGCGTAAAAAAAAACTAAAAAATTAACACTTTTTTTTGTTGGTCGTCGAAAAATAGGGGGGGGGCGGCCTCTTCGGCCCCCCTCTGGATCCGCCCCTGATGCGGTATTAATAGATCAACCATCTCTAATTGTTTTATGGATTACTACGGGCATTTTAATAAATTATATGCCCAATATATTAGGGTAGTTTTAATTTTATAATCGTATATATCAATTTAGTACATTTATTGATCTTGGAATCAGTGCCTCTTATAGTTTAGTAATTACAAAATAATAAAATATATTTATAGAAAGTGCGTTTAGTTTATCAATGTTCCTATTTTCTTGATATCGCCCAGTCCTCACCGCTTCTAAGATAGGGCTTGGTGCAAAACTATTGTAACTAACATTTTTTCAGAAAATCACTTTTTGTGATATTTCTATTAAAAAATATTGATTACATATTCCCTTTGATTTTTTTGGCAAAATTTTGAAAATTGACTGAGATATTGCAAAATGGCAAAACTATTGTAACTGAAACTCATAATTTAGTTTGTGCAAAACTAATGTAACTTAAGTTACAATAGTTTTGCTAAGACAATATAGACAACATTATTGTGCAAAACTATTGTAACTGACTTAATGTTATATAAAACTGTGCACTACACTACTATGAACAGTAAAGGTAAGCTTAAGTTTACATGCATTAAGTTAAAAAATCAATAAATGTGTACCTACATGTATATACTGGTGTGTGTATATATATATATATATATATATATATATATATATATATATATATATATATATATATATATATATATATATATATATATATATATATATATATAATATATATATATATTTTTTTTTTTTTTTTTAAACCATGACAAGCACAATGATTCATTCTAGTGATGTCATGACTGTCAGAGAGGGTGCGCCTCTTAAGCCTAATGAAAATTACTTTGATCCAGGGTATGACACTGAAGTAGAAAGTGATGAGGTGGATGATGATTGTAAACATGATGAAGTTGTTGATGATTGTAAACATGAGGATGAAGTTTTTGATGATTGGTAACATGATGATGATGAAGTTAATTATTGTAAACATGATGATGATGATGTTGATGAGTGTAAACATGATGATGATGAACTTGATGATGATTGTAAACATGGCGATAATGAAGTTGATGATGAGTGGAAACATGATGATGATTTTGATGGTGTTGAGGATGATTTGCCTCTTATTGTTTACAGGAACAAGTATATGTAAAGTGAAAAAAGTCGAACTGAGCAAGGAAGAGAACAGATGGTGTTACAGATGTAGCAGGTCTAAGTGGGCAGGGTGTTGTGGATATGGCAGGGCAGGGTGTTGTGGATGTGGCAGGGCAGGGTGTTGTGGATGTGGCAGGGCAGGGTGTTGTTGATGTGGCAGGGCAGGGTGTTGTGGATGTGGCAGGGCAGGGTATTGTGGATGTGGCAGGGTGTTGTAGATGTGGCAGGGCATGGTATTGTGGATGTGGCAGGGCAGGGTGTTGTGGATGTGGCAGGGTATTGTGGATGTGGCAGGGTGTTGTGGATGTGGCAGGGCAGGGTGTTGTGGATGTGGCAGGGTATTGTGGATGTGGCAGGGCAGGGTGTTGTGGATGTGGCAGGGTGTTGTTGATGTGGCAGGGCAGGGTGTTGTGGATGTGGCAGGGTATTGTGGATGTGGCAGGGTGTTGTGGATGTGGCAGGGCAGGGTATTGTGGATGTGGCAGGGCGGGGTGTTGTGGATGTGGCAGGGCAGGGTGTTGTGGATGTGGCAGGGTGTTGTGGATGTGGCAGTTCTAATTGGGCAGGGTGTTGTAGATGAAGCAGGACTAAATGGGCAGGGTGTTGTGGATGTGGCATGGCATGGGGTTGTGGAAGTGGCGGCTCAAAGTGGGCAGGGTGTTGTAGATGTTGCAGAGCAGGGGGTTGTGGATGTAGCAGGTCAAAGTGGGCAGGGTGTTGTGGATGCTGCAAGGCAGGTGGTTGTGGATGTAGCAGGTCAAAGTGGGCAGGGTGTTGTGGATGTTGCAAGGCAGGTGGTTGTGGATGTTGCAAGGCAGGTGGTTGTGGATGTTGCATGGCATGGGGTTGTGGAAGTGGCGGGTCAAAGTGAGCAGGGTGTTGTGGATGTTGCAAGGCAGGGGGTTGTGGATGTAGCAGGTCAAAGTGGGCAGGGTGTTGTGGACGTTGCAAGGCAGGTGGTTGTGGATGTAGCAGGTCAAAGTGGGCAGGGTGTTGTGTAAGTTGCAAGGCAGGGTGTTGTGGATGTTGCAGGGCAGGGTGTTGTGGATGTTGCAGGGCAGGGGGTTGTGGATGTAGCAGGTCAAAGTGGGCAGGGTGTTGTGAATGTTGCAAGGCAGGGGGTTGTGGATGTAGCAGGTCAAAGGGGGCAGGGTGTTGTGGATGTTGCAGGGCCGGGGGTTGTGGATGTAGCAAGTCAAAGTGGGCAGGGTGTTGTGGATGTTGCAGGGCAGGGGGTTGTGGATGTAGCAGGTCAAAGTGGGCAGGGTGTTGTGGATGTGGCAGGGCAGGGGGTTGTGGATGTAGCAGGTCAAAGTGGGCAGGGTTTTGTGGATGTGGCAGGGCAGGGTGTTGTGAATGTAGCAGGGCAGGAGGTTGTGGATGTGGCAGGGCAGGAGGTTGTGGATGTGGCAGGGCAGGGTGTTGTGGATGTGACAGGGCAGGAGGTTGTGGATGTGGCAGGGCAGGGGGTTGTGGATGTGGCAGGTCAAAGGGGGCAGGGTGTTGTGAATGTAGCAGGTCAAAGTGGTCAGGCTGTTGTGGATGTGGCAGGGAAGGGGTTTGTTGGTGTGGCAGGGCAGGGGGTTGTGGAAGTGGTGAGTCAAAGGGGGCAGGGTGTTGTGAATATCACAGGGCAGGGTGTTGTGGATGTGGCAGGGCAGGTGGTTGTGGATGTGGCAGGTCAAAGTGGGTAGGGTGTTGTAGATGTAGCAGGTCAAAGTGGACAGGACAGTTATGAAAAAAGAGGTTCGCAAGTCAGAGCTTTTGGCCAGAAACATAAAGAAAAGTAAAAATGAAAGAAAATCTTATTTTTCAACTTTACCAAAGAGCATAAAGAAAGTGAAAGGAATGGGACCAGGGTTTGGAGATTAATGTCGCTTTAGTTGCTAGCAAAATATTTCTCAACAAAACAGGGAACACATTTTCCACAAATTTTGGCAGTTAGGAGATATTAACAAAAGGGATACTCCCTACCAGGAGAGAAATGTTGCACAAAAGTTTGCAAAACATTTTTTCTTGCAACACTATCAGTGTCAGATAAATGGTCATAACTGTTTTTTTAGAAACAAAATATCCTTGGGCTTAGTGAAAAAGACAAAAGATAATCATAAGTAGATAATCAAGAGTTTGTATTTCTTTCATGAATACAATACAATAATATTGCTTAAATAACTAAAGAATGATACAGATGTGTATTAATTTGCATTTAACATATTTTTGTAATAAAACCATGTTGATGTTACATGTACCTATTGACAGGATATGTAACCTATGTAGAAATAATAACCAGGAGAAAGAAGCTAGATGTTAAGGGTTTTTAGTTGATGTTTTAGCATACACATTTCTGTGATGTTTGCTATTACATGTATGCCTCTTGAATTATAATATTGAACACCACTGTGAATGTCAAATAATTTCTTGAGCAAGTTCTGTTATCTGAGAAAAGAAAGGGTTAATTCAATAAAGTTAAAGAAAGTTAATTGCATTTTTTTTTATTTTGTATCCATCATCATGCAGAAGTTTGTTTTTGTTAAAACACTTAAAGTCAGTGTAAAATAAAACATTATTAATACAGTTACAATAGTATTGCACTGAAACACTTGGTAGATTTTTCTAAAATTTGAGGAGCAAAACTATTGTAACTGGGTTATTTGCTTCAAAGTCAATATTTGATTATTTTTTGTTAATGTATTATACATAATATACAACAGACTTCTTATTGCCTTGACATTTGAAGATATTTGTGAAATTAAAGTAAAAGTATTTTAAATAATCAGTTTTTATTATTTCCTGTAAAAAAGTGAAAATCGCAGTTACAATAGTTTTGCACCAAGCCCTCGAATAGAAGGAGATCCGTAGATTATAGTTGTGTGAGATGTAAGGGAAGTTACTCTCCATACCCGGAAGTAGCGAGGCTACAAATGGATTATTTGTGTATTTTAATGTTACTTCCATAAAATACAGTGGGTTAAAGGATGTTTGAAAGGTATTACTTATTCATTATTTGTATATTTTGATTTAATCGTACATGAGCCAAAATTTCTGTGTTTATTAGCTGTCATTTCTTTCAGTATTTGTGTTGAGTTGGTGTGATGAATGTTTGAACACTAGACCAACAGGCAACAGTATTATTCTCATTAACTTCTCGGCTGTGGCTATAAGAAATACATTATCGGCTTTAGTTTTTACTATAGTGTATGGACTGTAGTTATGTGCTGCAGCTATTATTCGACACTGGGCAACCTGAAGCCAACGCTGAGAGGGGTCTATTGGGAGTTGGGCCCGGGACCAGAGTCCATTGCGAGATTTGGCGAATTGGAAGGATAAGCGCCCGTGAGAGAATGTATGGGTCTCCCGGGCTATGAGAGAGACTATCCCATCCTCCATCTGCCCTCCCTTCCATACTGGATGAGGTCGAATGGCTAAACCAAGAAGCCTGGCATAAGTCGTTAAAAGCGTTTTATGTTAAAAACAGTGTTAAAATATAAAATAAATGGGTATAGGACATGAATACGCGGTGTACCTAGAACCCAACTGATATAAAATATATAAGTGTCTAACTTACTGCGGCCCAATTCCAAGATTCTCGGCTTGCGGATTGGGAGGTCGCGGGTTCGTACCCCGGCCGGGTCAAACCAAAGACTTTAAAGTTGGTAGTAGTGGCTTCCCTCATAACGCTCGGGGCTAAGGGGACAGCATTACGCCTGACTCATCGGTGTCAGTATGATGGACCGGCCGGGTTCAGTCCTTGGGCACTTCATAAATGCCCCTGTGCTATAATGATAGAAATGTCGCTGCAAAGTATCGGCAAAAATGTGGGCAAATCCCATCCCATCCCCAAGATTCTCGGGCCATGGCCAGGGGCTGATCCGGACAGACCGCGCTAGGCTCCCTGATGATGACTTCACTCAGGAGACCCCATATTGATAATATTACTATACTGATATTAATATTACCATAATTTTAACTACTACACTTACTTATGTAGGAGTTGACTGCTCCTATTCATTTTGAATATACTTAACTTGGTCCTAGATGTAATACATGTATATTAATACACGAGAAGTTTAGAGGTGAATATAGCCTTCATAGTATCATTTTATTCTCAATAATAGTATATTTATATATATGGAGGTATGCTAGAATTACAAATCGGGATAGTCCGTTCATGTTTTAATTTTGATGAATGGACTAATTTATATGCTTACAATAGTGAAAATTGTAGCCGACTGGTAAAATAGGCGTTGGTCTATGCAGGTGCAATTCTTAGTTGGATTATCAGTTCAATTCTGATGTGGACCCGTCTACGTGCACGCCTGTCGACTACAGTTGTTATATTTTAAATTATTTTAAATTATTAAGTCTTTCTTATCGGGCGTCCATCCTTTCCAATATAATTTGATGTCACATGTTTTAATGTATTCACCAAGAGCTTGGAATATTTGGTGTTTCAGTTTTTTTGGTGGGAACAATATATTGTGTAGCCCAGTAACATTATCACGCACCCATTGTTTTCAAGAGGTTTTGCAACATTACATATAAATGTCGAATCATACAATTTCGGTAATATTTTCTTCTCACAATAACGAACGAAGTTATTGTAAATTGAAAAGATCCCGCGAAATATTGCTTGAGTAGGTCCTACATTTGTGTGCACAGTGAGGCATGACACCCCACTTGTAATTTAAACATTTCCTATCTGAAACACGCAGCACTGCTATTTTTAGACTTATAAAACAACAACAAAACTTCATCATTTTTTCTTTTGGGTCAATGTTGCATATTCATCCGGGTTATCCGCTCTTACGTCGATCTTTATATTAATATAATTTCCCACCATTACTATGTTGTAGATTTAATAAATCATATCAGGATTGTTACATGTACGCCAAAGTCATACAGATAACATAGGTTACATGCTCTTGGAGACTTTTTACGACATCCACTCTGCAATTGTAACATTGTTGTAATCATGAATAAGAAAATTTGACACTGTCCTATGATTATTGCAACATATGGAAAGGAAAATGATAAAGGTATTCAAATGCCAGTTAAATGTGAAGTAGCAAGACATGATATTACATAGAGCTAAACAAACAGTTACTGCTTTGGAACTGTCAGTCAGTTGGTAAAATGGACGAATGAGGTATTAAAACTACAATAGTTGCTCCCAGGTTTAAGTCCGTGTCGCATCCCTTTCCACAGAGGTGGGTGGGGGCATTAATACGATGATGACGAAGATAGAAATAGATATATGCACTTTGTGCTAGTCACAAGTCTCCATGACTGCTGTAATAATGATAAATTGTGTACATGCAATGCAATTAACTGAAAGAAAGCCACGTTTGTTAGCGCACATTTTGATGACGGTGTTGCATTCACACTCACCAATGTTGCTTTTTTAAATAAACACCAAACACTAAACAGCTAATTTAAGCACCTGTGTTTTTGATGCATTAAGCCAATCTGGCTTTTACCAACACGATGATGTAGGCATCATAAACATTCATATAAGACTGAGTGGCAGCGTAATTTTGTGTTTGCTATTAATGTGAAAAAATACTTTAGTTGTTCGCATGTTATAAGTTTATGAAGATTTTAAGTATCAAGATTACGGTTAGAAACATTCGAGGAAACTCTGTCTGGTTAAGTTCTATATCGTTTTTATTATATTTTTACAAACGTATTTATATTGTAGGAAAGTAAATATTAGTAGTATATTCAGATTGTTTATAATATTTGTGTATGTTCCAAATGCTCTGAATAAGTGATTCAATAGAAACAATGCGATAAAAAGTCGCAAGACTACTGTATGCATTTAACGTTAATGAATAATATCATACGTAAATGCAAACACAATTGGCTGAAAATGTATAAAATATCATTGTTTATTATGTATAATATATTGTACAGCACTATATTATCTATAATATGAGCCTAAACAGTAGAGTTTGCTTTTGGGAGAAATTCGCATGTTTATGTGGATTTTGTTATATTGTTTGAATATTTTGTTGAGATTAAGCCATAAAAGTTTGATTGATTGTAACATCTTCTCTCAAACACAAGTTATACCAAATTAATACTCTTCTTATTATTAGGGCTTATTATTACGAAATTAAAATTAAAGAAAAAATAAGTGGAAGCATTGATAATTGAATTTATAATAAAAAAGTCTATGTACATTTACCACTTTAAGAACTGTTATAATGCATTTACTTTCTAAACAAACATATCAAATTAATTATAGTATATTAACACTTATATTAGAAAATCATAATAATTATAAACGATTAAGTCAGCTATTGTATAAAATTGTTATGTCACAAACTTGCGTGTTCGAGTTACTTTTATATGTTCATTATTTTCAGAAATTATGAAATAAAAGACAATAGGAATTCCGAAAAGTTTTTAACAGGAACATTATATATTTTTCAATCTGTAATAGAATTCCTAATTGGTGGTGTGGTATTAATCATCACTTGATAAAAAAACAAACTCTGCGACGAGGAAGTTATCTTAATTTAAATATATGAATTATATGAAATATAAAAGAGTGTCACTGTTTGAAAACAAATCGCAAAATAATTATCTACTCACAAATAAAAAGATTAGCCGCTGAAACAACAATCCATTACGGTATTTGGCAGCTATGCGTATGAATACTTTACAATTAAATCGCCGATGAGACATAAAAAGTTTACTTACTGCAACCTCTTGTGGACCTATGCAGCATACACTTGTTGGCCATTCATCTGTGTCACAGTATTTGGTAATCTTGCCGCTTGACGGATCTACAAGCTTCAGTCGTATGTTTGTGTGATCTGCTATCACGAGACTTCCGTTATCAAGGTAACAACAACCACTGATAGAACATCTGTTATCATTTTGCAGTTTGACTTTTACCATTCTTACTTGTTTACTTCTGTTCTTTGCTTTCCCCCCGGATCGTCCTTCTACCAGTTCTACTACTTGACTGTTTCCTTGTCGCTCTACTGTCGCCTGTACTGACATGTCTTCTGCTCCTACCACTGCACCCAATGAACTGATATTCTGCACATTAGTAATGACATTTTCAAGCAGGGAATTGAAGCTTTTGAGGGAATCAAACATTTTCTTGTCGGTTTTGAATTGGAATTGATGCTCCTCTATCACACTTTTTGACTCGGTAAAAAGAGCATTAACTTTTTGTGGTATTTTCTGACCCTTCTTTTTAACGACAAACATATTAGCTTTCCACTCGTTTGACTTTGTAATTTTATGTAAACATTGGCTTATTTCGTCTTTAGTTAAAGCACATGCCTGTCTGTGATGTTTGGCGACTGCAAGAAGCTCGTCCTGTTTACTTTTGATATCCTTCTTACCCTTCTCTTTTAGCTCCTCAATCAGTGACAAGAGTTTATTTGCGTAGACTTCCAGATCTTTAAGAAACACGCTTCCATTCTTTTCAATACTAGCCACATGCATATCTAATGCTATAATAGCTTTCTTTATAATGTCCAGAGCAGATTTTAACTGTGCTGGGACAGCTTCTAGCTCAGGTTGAGCATTGAGCTCATCAGACGATTCCCTGATGTTTTGGGCGTCCTGACATTTCCTGAAAAGAAATTAAAAAGAACAACCTGTAATTGAAGTACATCACAGCGACCCCACTAAGGTCATTATAGTAAGGTGGATGAAGACCTCAGACACAGCTTGAACCTCGCAGGCTGATATTTGTGCTTAGGGCCAATTATCACTGCTCAGGCCAGCTCCACAACTGTTTACTCTTATAATACTTGTTTTTCTTGTTTTTTTTTGTTATTTTTTTTTGTAAATTGGAGGTTTCTTTTGCAAGCAAAAATAATATTTTGCACACAATTGTTCTAATTTCAGTATCTTAATAAAACATTGACTAAAAAGCTTAGGCTTATGTGGGGGCTGGGTGGGGGTGACGGGGGATGGTCTGGTGGGGGGGGGCTTAAAGCACTGCATAACCACCCCTTACTCAGATGGGTTGTAGCCACACCCACCATAGCAGTGGGCCCTCACTTCAACTAGGTCAGGCTAACAATGGCCACATGGCATCGTTTACATTAAAACCAATGCAAGATGTGTGTATTTTGCGATTGTTTCTAGAGGCCTCAACTTGTCCAATTGGTCATATTAATACATAAAATGAAAAGCAACATTTATACTACATTTATTAAGTTTCATGGTCATCCGGGTAATAAGCTCTGAAATCGATATCTATTTTTAGCTTAACTCTTCATCATCTTAATGATAGATTTGGAAAGACTGGACAAGGACAGAAATATATATTTCATGATTTGTAGTGTCTGACAATTGAGGTAATGTTATATCAGATTTTACTCAAACTAAAGTTTAAGTTAAGGCAGCAACTTGTCATACATTTCCCAGAACAGGTGTAAGATGCTGCTTTATCTTTAGAAATGTGCAAACTGTTAGAAATCAACTTTAAAGCAGATAACTGACCTGTGATCCAAGAGGTGACATTTCCTACACAGCAGTTCATCGTGCTGGCGACAGTACAACGTTATCAACTCATCAGCATGTTTCCCACATTTCTCAGTTAGCACATCTTTGCCGTCTCCAAGTCCTTGCACTATGTTGTGATTTACACTGAATCTATTATGAGTTCCTAAGCAAGCTTTACACATATGTTTATTGCAGTCAAAGCAGTAATAATCTGCAATCTCGTCTCTGTTCTCCTGTGCACAAATGGAACATTTGTCATCTTTAACTTCATCTGATCCCGTCTCTGCATCAATTGCTGTCGCCATATTGATTATCCACTACGAGAACTGGCGTCTGTGCTGCAAGAACAAGAGGTATATATTGCTAACTAGCCTATGGCCAAATTGAACCTAGCTTATCACCAGGAAACAAATACCTCAATCTTATCAGGATAATGGTTAAATAAATGATATGAATTGTTTTAATTTAATTAAATGTCTGTGTATAGATAGTGTATAGTTTGTATGCTTTAAGTCAGACTTCAGATGGTTGTAGGTCTGTGATGTTTAACTAACTACAGTGTGTAACAATGACAGAACATTTGTACTCTATTTTACATGACAGTTAGATTCGGCTTTACTTAAGCAGGAAATCTGTTGCCATCAAGGCAATGTAAAGTTCTATTGAAAATGTGTATTCATTATAGATTCGGACATTCCAACTGGCATATAATTACTCTAATTCATGACAGTAAAACAGAAAGTGTGTGCTTTGCATTCTTACAGGAGGAAAGATATAAATACATTTCTTGTCGATAACCTTACATTAGTGCATTCGGAATGCTAGGCATATGAAATAAATATTCTTGTCGCGAAAAATGATGAACAGTTTGTCCAGATGCTTTACAATTTAACCGTCCACTCAAAACACATGAACTATGGTTAACGTCTGTTTAATCAAACTGTTATGACATGACAATATAGGTTTGTTTACACGTACGTAAGAACTCATTGTTTAAAGGAAACCACATGCGGATATCCTGAAAAGTACAGTTTTAGATAAATTTACACTTAAAACATCAATAAGAAAAACAATCTTTTGAAAATGTAAATGCATAATAAAGAAATTAAGCTGATTTATCCACGACTTGCAATACAATATATGCACATAGGTCCAAAGATATGGATAGCTTATGCTAACTTATCCGTCAATAAAGAAATTGCTGACATGGCTTACTCTACTACTGTTCTAGAGGGTAGTTTACCCAAGTTGCCGGACGAAGATTCACATATATTACCGGCAAGCGGCCCCAAGTTAGGATATAATTCTCGATTTGGCGGAAAATGCTGGCTTCTGGAAGATCACTGTGAACAATTCTAACACAAATACAGGCATACAGTGTTACTTCAACGTATTTATGTAAAAATTCCACTTGTCACTTTGTACTTCAGCGATCCCCGGAAATGCTCACACTGCGCATGCTCGCCGGTTGCTAAGCAGGCGCGTATGATAAAATACCTGATATGAATTCATATCCGCGGATATTATTTAATGGGACGAATATGAACTTAAACATCAATATTTACCTGCCATTCTTCCAATTCTTTAGTGTTCAGATGTCCTTTAATGTATTTGGTGGTAGATACAATCATTAATACTAAGTATTCTCGAAATTACATAGTTGAAGTCAATTAAAGAGATCTACTATAGGTAGCTAGATATATTTATGTGACGCGCTATGAGGCTTTGGATCCAAATTCAAAAGACTTCGATCTGAAGAAAATCGTTGAGAAGGATGACGTCACAAAATACCCAATGATGAATCAATATGTGAACTTTCCTCCGTATAGCCACAAAAAATCAGTTGAATTATCTTTAAAAATCAGCACATTGTGGCTCTATTCGGTAGTATACATTTGTACTTTCGCAATTAAAACCGGTAAAAATAAATATATCACGATTCGCCCCACTCAAGATTCGCCCCATAACGTCTCGCCCAATATTATTAATAAGGACTCGCCCCATTCAATAACAATTCGACCCGTAACGTAAATGATTGATATTAATGCAAAAAATGACCATATTTGCCATTTATAAAGCGTTAATTGTTATGTGTGTAAGTGTATTTCGATCTTCCAGAAAAGTACATGAATGAAAATAATTGTGTTCATAACAGTAATAAAGAAATTCCATGTGTATTGACATAAAATAATCAGCATATACACATTATTAATTTTATTTTATATTACAAAAACAACAACATATAAGCGTCATTGGTGTGTTCACAGTATGCACAGCATATATAAAGTTTCTTATTCGAGAAAAACGGCATGTTCATATATTACATTAGAGCTTTGTTCTTTGCGTTCAATGTAAAAGATTTTAAGATTTAAGATTGCCAGTTTTTTTTTATTGGCGATGAATCTCGTGAGATTAGAGTAAGCTCGTGTTCACTTCTTTAATTAGTTAATCGCTTTCTCAATTAAACAATACTTTCATCGGAGTAACAGCTGTTCATTTTAGATGGACAGCTTAATGATCAGTGATGTCTTACATGTAGAGTGTTTTATTGATGTTGTTCCTTGTTTTTGTTTTACATGTACATTGTTTTATTGATGTTGTTCATTGTTGTTGTTTTACATGTGCAGTGTAAATATTTTATTGTTGTTGTCGATATCATCACTTGCATTTCGTTTCGGCAAGGCTTACCATCTTCCTTCATCATCATTATATAATCATCATCATATTCTGTTGTTATCGGTTATAAATTAATTGAAACATTAAAATTGTTTTAAAGTTGTTGTTGATTTTTGTATTGAAACAATGCAATTAAGAGTAACACGGTCGTGTTTAAACTTATAGCATACTGTGTGATACATTAAAATAATTTATATATTAGATCACTAACGTTTCTTAATGGCTTCTTAATGTTGTTTACTTGACTTTCAAATGATAAACGTTATTGATATGAGGCGAGTCCTTATAGGGCGAATCATGATTGGGGCGAATCATTGCATTACCGCAAACGGAACTCCTCGGATAATTCCTTTATCGGGACAATGATTCGTGATCCGAGGCGTTTCGATTGGTACAAATAATACGATTACTTCCCTTTGATTCACAAATTTTTGCTATGCAGAGCAGCATGAGCGAAGCAATGAAGATGGGTTATGGATGAAGATGAACTGTAAGTGTTAAGTGTGCTAGATCTTACTCTGATTATGTGTTTTATCAATCATTAATCATATCACAGATGGTTGGTTGCATCTTCGACGTAAATCATGCATTCTATTTTACCGGAAATGAAAACTTTTGCACGGCGAAAAAAATAACAGACTTAACATAAATTAGTGCGGTTTGATATATATAAATGCGTCAGGATCGATGGCATGTTGACCACGCCTCCAAATAAAATATGTATACACATTCAAACAGCTAAGGTCAGATAGCAACCGAGAGCACTTTATAAACACTAGTTAACATAATATACATAGTCTGATAAGTTGATCAACAACAGTAAGGTTCGATATATAGTCTTGATAAACACCAGCAGATGCAGTCTGATAAGCGCTTCAACACGTAAGATTCGATGTTTCATAAACATCAACACATGCCAATAAGGCACAATAAGCCCATCAACCTGTAAGGTTCAATGTTTAAAAAAAATTCAACACATGCTGTCTTATAAGCCCATCAACATGTAAGGTTCATTGTTTAATAAACATTAACCTTGCAGTCTGATGAACCCATGGAAACGAAAGGTTTGGTGTTTAATAAACATCAACAAATATTCTGTCTGATGAGCCATCAACACGTAAGGTTCAAAGATTGATGAACATCAACATCAGTGTTCTTATAAGCATATCATTATCAACATACATATCGTCTGATGAGCCCAGAAACAGCATGTCTTTGATTGCACGCAATAAACACATAATACACAGTAAATCATTTTTAAGAGAGGTTTTCTTGTTATACCTAGATAAAGTAGATACAATAGTAAAGTGCCTTATAACAAAGCGTTTTCGACATGTATTATTATCCTATAACTGGTGTTTTATGACAGATAAACTGATAGCAGTTCATATAAAAAGTGTGTGCCTCATTAGATTTTATTATAGTGAAAAATGCGATCGGCAACAACAAACAAATATAACTTACAAAGAGTAAACAGATTTTTATTTAAACAAAATCGTTTAGAGATATCAGACTGCAACCCTTATGTGTTGATGGACATCGGACCTGACACATTTATATTTCTGACCGCACTAATTTATGTCAAGCCACTACTTCTAGTTCTTAATCAAATGTTTGGGACTTATTTAACATGGATTATTGTTTATTTTGGATATATTTATGTGTAATAAAGTGTTGTATAATTTATAACCGTTGAATGTAACACACTAGGAGCACTCCTTTTTGTTTCCGATAAAGTGGAATAATATGTGCATTTATTGTTTCATTTTCATTGTTGGGGTAAGACAAAATGGAGGACAAGATGGATTTATGTATTCTCATTGTCTCATTTATAAAATGGATATTCATCTTTTGTATAAGGAGTAGCTTTTTTCACCAGGATAGCTACCCGCTGTCACCGCTGAAGTTGTTTTACCCACAACCCAATGTCGAGCCTAACAAAGGTTATTGCAATCTCTGTCCTTGTTTTTATTATTATTATATGTTAATCATTATTGAATTGTATTAGTATTCTTGTCAGAGAAATGGACTGTTCATGATAAAACTTTTTGAGATAGAACTGTAGCTGCCATTTTTGAAAATTTAAAGGTAATATTTATATTATAACATAATTACATATTAGGCACCCAAAAAACCTAAATAATATGGTTCATGTTATCATTGAAGTTTATAAACACTATCTTAAGAAAAAAATAAAGAACAACAGCATGCTTTGTTTTTAGAACATAAATTTAATAACAATCGTGTGGTCTGGTATGTCCCTAATGTGATCCAGAATGTCCCTAATTCAAACCAATTATGCCAACTAATTTGGTCTTCACCCAGGAGTAAATATTTATTTATTAACATTTTAATTTTATTAAATTCTTTAACCAATGTATAACTGTGATGGGTCCTGGGTTAACGTTATAAACCATTTAACCTGGACACCCTCAACTAGTCGGTCCTTATTAAGTTATATGGTGTAACTATGGTAGGCCACACCAAACTCAGATGTCTTCTGGCACTAACGTTATGAACCATTTGTGTACAACAATTTGATCATAGCCCCTGGACCCCCTAGTAAAAATGTAAAGAAGGTCCATATAGAATTTATTTTATTGTTTTTATGTTCACATTCATGTATGCAGGTGGTAATTTGCTCCATGCATGGCTTGACGTCAAGTATGTTATATTTTTGTGTCGTACCGGTACTTCAGATTAATTATAAATTATATATATATAGCCTGCCTGCTACCTAGTGCTTCAATAATCTATTGTTGTTTTGTTTATTTCAGGTCCGGCTATGGGGTTTATATTTGACTGTAAAGAGGGTAAGAACTCCTTGTTATTCTAAAATATGATAGTATTTCTTTTAGTATTTGGTGATTGTTTTAAAAAATATGACACAAAATAAAAACATTTATGTTAATCTTATTTTAAGGTGATGTTCCTATGTGATGTTCTTGTTTACTGCATGTATAGGTCACAGCTTATATTTATCACGTTTATGTCTTTGTTTATAATTATATATATGTATCCTGAGCTATTTTTAATGGGTGACCTTACAATCTATTCCCCAAGGTGTTCCTGGGGCTTGTTGGAGAAGGGTGATTTCCAGATTTGACCTCCCTGGTCCATGTTGAACCAGTTTTGCTTACTGACTGGATAGAGATTAGATGTATTAAGACTCCAGCCTTAAACAGTTTCTGGGCTAGCTTGTCTTATATCACCCTTCCCTGGGTTGGGTTATCAGGGCTGCTTTGATGCATTCAGGGCAACCCATATAATTGGTTGTGTGCTGTCTGCCAGTTACAACATTTGTTGTATGGATTTTGGCATTCTTGAATTCCATGCCCACCTCCGCATCTAGCACACTTCTTTTCGTTCTGACATCTGTTTGCTCTGTACCCGAAACCCTGAGAGTTGAAGCATCTTGTCAGTGGTTGGATATAATCCACTACTTGGAAGTAGAGATTTGTCACTCTTATGGAGACGCTTGTGGGTGGGTTATTTTCCATGAATTTAATCAAAACTGTTGTTGACTCTTGATGATATTTGTTTTTGAATCGTATGCATGTTGCAATCATCTGTGAGAGAGTACATACAAATGATTTGTGTACGTAGTATGTTGATGTTTGTGTTGTGACGTGAGTTGTGTTTTATTCCCTCAGAAGCCACCACCCGCCCAACACCTCAGGTTACTGACATTGACTTCCACCCCCACCACCAGTACAAGTGGCTTTTGCCTTAGTGCTATTGTCAGGGTTTTGGCAGAGGCCATTTCTAGCATAAATGTCCTCCGAGGCAAGGGGTGTAACATTTTTGACCTCTTTTCCCAGTCCCCGGTCAATAGCTCTGGCTAATTTTATAACAGGCAAGGAAGATAGTGAGGCTCCCAGACTGCCTCAGCATTAGTTTATGTGGGCAGGTTGACTCTGTTATTGTGTGACCATGGACTGGTAGCCTCGACCTGCCATACAGAGGGGACTGACTGTCTCCCAAGACTTGTTTTTTTAGCATTAATGAACATACTAACATCCCCCAATAGCCCATCCCACCCACCATTCCAGGTTACTGACATTGACTTCCACCCCCACCCCAGGTATAAGTGGCTTTTGCTTCAGTGCTGCTGTCAGAATTCCGGCAAAGGACATTTCTAGCATAAATGCCCGCGAGGCTAACTTGAAACTCCTCTGACTGTTTAGTCTCACAGTGTGAGTTCGATCCCTGTTCAGGGCGAAGGACTTCATGTGGAAAGGTCTTCCAGCTTACCTGCGGAGACCTACCTAGACATTTGTCTGGGGTCTTCCTTCACCAAAATAGATGGACGTCGCTACAATGATCATAATTGGTCGCTGCAGTGTATTTACAAAACAATCTGTCCGTTTAAAAGTATTTATAATAATCAGAGCACTTAAAGCTAAAATGCTTGTTTAATAATTTAATAAATAATGAAGTAAATATGTTTAAAAGAGGTATTCAGTAGTAATAATTTATTGTAGTAAATAATGTAATATATATGTATAGCAGAAGCTTTCAGTAGTAATAATTTCATGTAGTAAATAATGTAATATATATGTATGGCAGAGGTATTCAGTAGTAATAATTTCATGTAGTAAATAATGTAATATATATGTATGGCAGAGGTATTCAGTAGTAATAATTTCATGTAGTAAATGATGTTATATATATGTATAGCAGAAGTATTAAGTAGTAATAATTTTATGTAGTAAATAATGTTATATATATGTATAGCAGAGGTATTAAGTAGTAATAAGTTAATGTAGTTACTTATTAGATAAATACGATAGCAGAAGTAATACATAATAACTCTACTATGTAAATGTATTGTATTAATGTAATATCTGTCTCTGTAACTATATTTATATCAATTAGCACATTTCATCTAAATACTTCTGTTAAAATGTAGATTATTAAATAATGGAGTATGTCTATGGATTAGAAGTATTATGTTGTTAATCTAACGATGACAAAGTAGAAGCCTGCATCGGTCAACTGCAGTCGGTGCGGTTCTTTACAGAACACCTAGTTCAAGTCTAGGATTGACCTGCAAACACTACTCTGTTATTGTAAATAGTATGTATAGTATAGATAGTATAGATAGCTATATAAATATATAGTATCATTAGATTATTATAAGATTATATAGTAATATTACTCTTACCATTAAGGTTATGTGAAATCAGGTGTTTTTATATTTGGTCTTATTATGGCTAACCAATATTACTTCTTTTATAATGGAGGGTATATAACCACGTGTATTTACGACTTGTACTTGTCTTGAATTTTAGCAACAATATCAGGGTTGTCACTAGAAATATTTTGAGCAGGCTCAATTAACTTTTGAGGAGGCTATGCAAGCGCCGAAGGCGAGAAGCGCTGCTAGGGGGGTCTGGGGGCATGCTCTTGACCGATTTACATTTTTTTTTTTCAAATTTGAGGCGGCCCGATTTTCATTTGAGGCGGTCAAATCGGCCGCCAGCCGCCTCCTAATGACAACCCTGATAATATCGGCTTATGTCTTACCACTGTCAGGCGACTTTGTCCCCCCACCCAACATCCACCCAAATACAACCGGATGCTGTGACTTGCAATATGACTTATGACATTTCCTCTTCTATTTGGACACCTTTTGCCAGGTAGCTTTATCTATCAATATTTATATTTTATATCAGGCTAGAATTACCCGGAAAAATATCTGGTAAGACCAACCATGTAGCTGGCCAAACAACTAACTAGCTATAATTCCCGACCAACTAAACCATTAATTGTGGTACACTGAGTCTCTTATCACCTAACACTCCTTCACACTGTAAACAAAGCCAAATTAAATCAATGAAAAGTATACAATTATAATTAGGGCACGCACATTGCTGTCATGGCGTCATTCAGCCAGAAACATAGCTACCATGACGTTATTAGGCCATACACATTGCTGCCATGACACTATTCGAGTACAAACATTGATGCCATGGTGTTAGGATGCCATATTCATAGCTGCCATGACATTATTTGGCCAGAAACATTGCTGTCATGATGTCATTAGGCCAAATACATAGCTGTCATGATGATAAAAGGCCACATTCATTGCTGCCATGAGGTTATGAGGCAACATACATAGCGGTCATAACGTTTTAAGGCAACAAACATTGATGCCATGACATCATAAGTACATAAAAGTAGCTGCCATGACATCATTACTACATATAAATGGCTGCCATAACATCATTACTACATATAAATAGCTACCATGACAACATCAGTAAATATAAATAGTTGACATTACATCATTAGTACATATACATGGCTGCCATGACATTATTAGTACATGTACATGGCTGCCATGACATTATAAGTTCATATACATGGCTGTCATGACAGCATTAGTACATATAAATAGCTGCCATGACATCATTAGTACATATAAATAGCTGCCATGACATCATTAGTACATATAAATAGCTGCCATGACATCATTAGTACATATAAATAGCTGCCATGACATCATTAGTACATATAATGAGCTGCCATGAAATTATTAGTACACATACATGGCTGCCATGACATTATTAGTACATATACATGGCTGCCATGACATTATTAGTACATATACATGGCTGCCATGACATCATTAGCACATATAAATAGCTGTCATGCCATCATTAGTACATATAAATAGCTGTCATGACATCATTAGTACATATACATGGCTACCATGACATCATTAGTACATATACATGGCTACCATGACATCATTAGTACATATAAATAGCTGCCATGACATCATTAGTACATATAAATAGCTACCATGACATCATTAATAAATTACAAACATTTCTGCCATGACGTTATTAGACCACATACATAGCTACCATGACGTCATTAAGCCACATAGATAGCTGCAATGACGTAATTAGATTACAAACAATTCTGCCATGACGGTATTAGACCACATACATATTTGCCCTGGGGTTATGGGACGATAAATATTGCTGCCATGTATGCCCTACACTTTGCTGTCATGGTGTAATTAGGCCCTACACATAACTGACATGGAATTATTATACCGTAGACATTAACGCTATGGAGTTATCATGCCTTATATATTACTGTCATGAATATATTATGCCTTATGCATTACTTCAATGGGGTTATTATGCCTTGTACATTGTTGCCATGGAGTTATAATGCCATATAAAATATTCTTGGAGTTATTATGTCATATGTATATTATTGCCATGGAGTAAATATGCAGTATCCATTACTGCCATGGGGTTATTATACCATATACATTACTGCATTGGAGCTATTATGCCATAAACATTACTGTCATGGAGCGATTATGCCTTATCCATTGCTGCCATGGGGTTATTATGCCATATAAATAACTGTCTTGAAGTTATTATGCCTTATTAATTGCTGCCATGGAGTAATTATGACAAATACACTACTGCTTTGGAGTTATTATGGCTTATATACTGCTGCCATAACTTATTATGACCTATACATTACTGCCATGGAGTTATTATATCCTAGACATTTAATGTTCTGGTGAAAGTTTGTCTTATACATTACATCTGGAGTTATTATGCATTATACATTGCTGCCATGGCTTTATTATGTCTTATACATTACTGCCATGGTGTTATTATGACCTAGATATTAATGTTCTGGAGTTCTTGGGCCTTATACAATACTTTCTTGAAGCTATTATGACTTATACATTACTGCCATGGAGTAATTATAACCTTGAAATTAATGTTCTGGAGTAATTGGGCCTTATACATTACTTCCATGGAGTTATTTTGCCTTATACATTGCTGTCATGGAGTTATTATGCCTTATACATTAGTGTCGTGGAGTTATTATTCCTTATACATTACTGCCATGGAGTTATTATGCCTTATACATTGCTGCCATGGAGTTATTATGCCTTATACATTACTGCCATGGAGTTATTATGCCTTATACATTACTACCATGGAGTAATTATGCCTTATACATTACTGCCATGGAGTTATAATGCCCTATACATTGCTGCCATGGAGTTATTATGCCTTAAACATTACTGCCATGGTGATTATATATACTTGATATTAATGTTCTGGAGATACTGTGCCTTATACATTGCTGCCATGGAGTTATTATGTCCTACAAATTACTGCCATCTAGTTATGAATACCTAGACATAAAGGTTCTGGTGTAATTATGCCTTATTTGTTGCTGGAGTTGTTATATCATTGACATTAATGTATTGGAGTTGTTGTGCCTTATACATTACTGCCATGAAATTATTATGACTTACACATTGCTGCCATGGAGTTATTATGCCTTAAACATTACTGCCATGGATTTAAATTTTGACTTATACATTACTACCATGGAGTTCTTATGCCTTATACATTACTGCCATGGAGTTATTATTCCTTATACATTACTGCCATGGAGTTATTATGCCTTATACATTACTGCCATGGTGTTCTTATGCCCTTCACATTACTGTCATGCTGATTATATATACTTGACATTAATGTTTTGAAGATATTGTGACTTATTGCTGCCCTCTAGATATTAATACCTACACATTAATGTTCTTTAGAAATTGTGCCTTATACATTGCTGCCATGGGGTTATTATATCCTAAATATTACATCCATCTAGTTATGAATATCTAGACATTAAAGTTCTGGATTTATTGTGCCTTAATCATTCCTGCCATGGAGTTATTATGTCATATATATATTACTGCCATGGAGTTATTATGCCATATAGATGACTCCCATGGAGTTATTATAATACAGATATTAATGCTAAGCAGTTGTTATGCCATATACATTAAAGTCATCTAGTTATTAATACCTAGGGAGCTTTCTTAAGTAACAGTAAAATTCAGGTTAAGGTGGGGAATACACTATCTCATCATGAGACCCTAAGCAGGGGTACCCCCGAGGGCGCAATACTCTCCCCACTACTATTCCCTCTCCTCATTAATGACCTTCCTAGCAGTGTCGAAGGACATGTCTAGTGGTGAGTCAATTCGCTGATGATTAAAACATTTGGCTATCTGACTTTTCGCACAAACCGCTCAGAAAGAAAGCCCAGACCGGATTTGATGCCATTTGGGAGTGGACAAAAACCATGGGCATACTTTTCGGTCTTAAACCAGAGATGCATTTGGACGTAATTTAGGCAGGGAAAAGATACATTTTAAAGATAAGGTCAAATTTCTGGGAATGACTCTTGACAGGAGTTTATCATTCAAGAGTCATATTTAAGACATCGTTAATAGATGCCAGAGAGACTTGAACTTAATGAAATGTTAAAAGGAACTGACTTTGGTTCAGATAAACACAGTCTCCTGTTACTCTACAAGTCTCTAATACGTCCAAAAATAGAATATAGCTGTCAAATCTATTCCATCGCAGCCAAATCAAATCTTAAGAAACTGCAATGCCTACAAAATCGAGCTCTAAGAATTGCACTAGGGGCCCTCGTGTCCACACCTATATGTCTATTAGAACAAGAGTCCGGGATACCTCCCCTAAGTCTGCGGAGAGATGATCAGTCAGTTAGATACTGGGCCAGGGCTTGTACCAGACCGGGCAACCCTGTAAACAAAATCTTTGGCACCGACTATTACTATAAAACTGCTGGAAAAGGTATAAAAACCTACCTTCCCTACCATTTGGGGCTCAGGTACAAGATCTAGTTGAATTATGCGGTGTCGAAGAGAGCAGCATAGTGGTGTTTGACCCGGAAGAGGTAGAACCGTGGACCCGAGAAAAACCCGAGATCGATTTAAGTCTCACAAAACTGTTCAACAAAAATGACTGCCCCACTAAAATAAGGGGGCTAACACAGGAGCATTTGTAGAGTAATTACAACAATGTGGTCAAAATGTATGCAGATGGAAGTAAAGATCCATTAGGAAGTAGGGTGGCATCTGCTGTCTGTATTCCATCTCTAAATTTAACCTTTTCTGAACGTATAACTGATAAAACTTCCATCTATACAGCGGAAATGAACGCCAACCTGCAAGCTCTTAAAAGAACAAGAAAAAGCAAGATCGGCTATTCTTTCGGTCTCTTTGGGATCATTATTATCAATAAAAGCAGATCTAGACATGACCTATAAAAAATCAAAATTCCAGCGAACCAGTGCATGGAGAAAGGTCACTCAGTCACAATAATATGGTGTCCAGCTCATGTAGGGATCTTGGGTAAAGACAGGGCTTGCGGGGGCCGCCAAAACCGGGTTTAACCAAGTGCAGGTGGGTCGTCACACTGGCCTCGCTCCATCAGAAATCAATTCTATTTCTCATAGCCATCTTTTAAAGAATTGGGAATATCACTGTAAAACTTTTAATAATAACATCAATGATAGTAGACCAAAAAAGCAATCTTGCCCACCAATTTATTCAGAATAATTTTAGATTAGATAGATGTTTTACAAGATTAGAACTAGGCACTTCTTTACTACCAGGTAATTATTAATTAATAATATTTTAAGTTTATATATTGTCCTAAAGTAAAGGACATCAACCATATTTTAATATTCAGATTGACATCATCGGGACCTACTACCAGCCCCACCCAGAATCGAACTGGGAAACAAGCAACTTTTCTCATATAGATATAAAGTTCAAGTCCTTCCAAATAGGGCTATAATAGAGCTAGCCAAATATATCAAACCGAAATTAAAACTGTGGGGCCCCCTAGAGGGATGTGTTACTTTAAGTAATGGACTCGGCCTGCTCGGACTGGCTACGGACCATGTCGCAAACTGTTAGAGCCAACAGGGCCCGTAGAAGTCGGGAGAGCTCGTATAGAGCTTAGGCTTTATTATAAATAATTAATACCTTTTACACCAGATCAGTCAATGCGAATGTCTGTCGGTCAGTCGGACATGTCCGATAGATTTCTACTATGGCCGATGAAAAGTCTGTTATCGTCAGACATAATGTCGGGTGAAAACGTTTTATGAAAATTCTGAAACGAACATGAATGTTTCTTCCCTAACATCAACAATCTCCCATCCTTGGTCTCTTAAATAGCTAAATAGCACAGCGCAACGTGATGTAACACATGTCCCTGAACGCAGACAAATCACAGCAGTATTTAATAAGCGTCTGTGTGATACGATTTTGTTGAACTTGGTACTTATCCTTAAGCCCATGTATGTGAAGTTGCGATTGCCATGGATGGCAGTTGCAGACACTTTTTCACATGTAAAAGGTAATAAACTTTTACCACTAAAGAAAATAAGAACAGACGAGGAAGCACGCAAGGGATATGAAGAATAAGCGGGAAAGAACGTTTCCCGAGTCGTTGAAAAATATATTTACATGGGTAACCTTCAACGAAGTTAAGAAGAAATAACTTCTATGTTTAGTAATAGGAATTAGGAAACGTCGTAGAAGTGGCAGGGTGTAACATGAAAATTGAGGCTGCAAAGTAACATAATGTGTCAAATACTCATATGGAAAAATGACAGAAAATAAAAGGCTGAACCCCACCCAGCTTTTACTGTAAGTGTCAGATGCAGGCCGCTCATTGCTTTTATGTAGATATTAGGAGGGTGATATGCCTGGCCGAGAGTATGAAGTCAAACAACAGGCTAAGAAAATAGTTGTGACAAACCTTTTTGAGCAACACTTATACAGTAACGCTGTATTTACATTTTTAAGTCTAAAAGAACCAATCAACATGTTTAAATTTATGCTTTAAAGCTAAGTATTTCTAATGCTTGTAATAAAACAGCAATTAAGATCAATAATTCAAAAAATGTTTAAAAAAAACATTGTGACTGGTAAAAATTTGGTGTGACTGGTAAACTTTTTTGTGTTTACCAGTCACCATGTCCTGTGAAGGGAAAAAAGTTTTCGCGTAGACTGCCAGATAGTGGCTCGTCTTGCCCGGGTCAACCCCTGGCCCTGTGGATGAATGGAGATCCATAGACAGGGCCAGGGGAAGTTGGTGATAAGCACACTGTGACATAGGCCCTACTAGTTGATGTTGCAACGTATCAGGCCCAACAAGTTGATGTCAGTAACATATAAGGCCCGATTAACTGATGTCGGTAACATATAGGGCCCTACAAGGCTAGTAGTTGATGTTGGTAACATATAAGGCAATGCTAATTGATGGCGGTAAA
This sequence comes from Sinonovacula constricta, assembly GCA_007844125.1. Lineage (NCBI taxonomy): Eukaryota > Metazoa > Mollusca > Bivalvia > Cardiida > Solecurtidae > Sinonovacula > Sinonovacula constricta. The sequence continues at coordinate 39,309,910 of CM017570.1, forward strand.
ATATATGGCCTAACAAGTTTATGTTATTAACATATAGCGCCCAACAAGTTGACGAAAGTAGCATTTAAGGCCCAACTAGTTGATGTCGGTAAAACTAAGGCCCAACAAGCTGATGTTGGTAACAGATGGGGTCCAACAAGTTGATGACAGTTGCATTTAAGGCTCAACTAGTTGAAGTCGGAAACATATACGGCCTAACAAGTTGATGTTATAACATATAGGGCCCTACAAGTTGATATCCGTAACATATAAGGCCCTACTAGTTGATGTTGGTAACACATAAGGCCCAAAATGTTGATGTTGGTAACATATAAGGCCCAACAAGTTGATGACAGTAACATTTAAGGTCCTACTAGTTGATGTCAGTAACATATAAGGCACTGCTAGCTGATGTCAGTAACATTTAAGGCACTACTAGCTGATGTCAGTAACATATAAGGCACTACTAGCTGATGTCAGTAACATATAAGGCACTACTAGCTGATGTCAGTAACATTTAAGGTCCTACTAGTTGATGTCAGTAACATTTAAGGTCCTACTAGTTGATGACAGTAACATTTAAGGCCCTACTAGTTAATGTCAGTAACATTGAAGGTCCTACAAGTTGATGTCAGTAACATTTAAGGTCCTATTAGTTGATGTCAGTAACATTTAAGGTCCTACTAGTTGATGACAGTAACATTTAAGGTCCTACTAGCTGATGTCGGTAACATATAAGGTCCTACAAGTTGATGTCAGTAACATTTAAGGTCCTACTAGTTGATGTCAGTAACATTTAAGGTCCTACTAGCTGATGTCAGTAACATATAAGGCACTACTAGCTGATGTCAGTAACATTTAAGGTCCTACTAGTTGATGTCAGTAACATTTAAGGTCCTACTAGTTGATGTCAGTAACATTTAAGGTCCTACTAGTTGATGTCAGCAACATTTAAGGCCCTACTAGTTGATGTCAGTAACATTTAAGGCACTACTAGTTGATGTCAGTAACATTTAAGGTCCTACTAGTTGATGTCAGTAACATTTAAGGTCCTACTAGTTGATGTCAGTAACATTTAAGGTCCTACTAGTTGATGTCAGTAACATTTAAGGTCCTACTAGCTGATGTCAGTAACATTTAAGGTCCTACTAGTTGATGTCAGTAACATTTAAGGTCCTACTAGTTGATGTCAGTAACATTTAAGGTCCTACTAGTTGATGTCAGTAACATTTAAGGTCCTACTAGCTGATGTCAGTAACATTTAAGGTCCTACTAGCTGATGTCAGTAACATATAATAGGCCCTACTAGTTGATGTCAGTAACATTTAAGGTCCTACTAGTTGATGTCGGTAACATTTAAGGTCCTACTAGCTGATGTCAGTAACATTTAAGGTCCTACTAGTTGATGTCAGTAACATTTAAAGTCCTACTAGCTGATGTCGGTAACATTTAAGGTCCTACTAGTTGATGTCAGTAACATTTAAGGTCCTACTAGTTGATGTCAGTAACATTTAAGGCCCTACTAGTTGATGTCAGTAACATTTAAGGTCCTACAAGTTGATGTCAGTAACATTTAAGGTCCTACTAGTTGATGTCAGTAAAATTTAAGGCCCTACTAGTTGATGTCAGTAACATTTAAGGTCCTACTACCTGATGTCAGTAACATTTAAGGCCCTACTAGTTGATGTCGGTAACATTTAAGGTCCTACTAGTTGATGTCAGTAACATTTAAGGCCCTACTAGTTGATGTCAGTAACATTTAAGGTCCTACTAGTTGATGTCAGTAACATTTAAGGTCCTACTAGCTGATGTCGGTAACATTTAAGGTCCTACTAGTTGATGTCAGTAACATTTAAGGTCCTACTAGTTGATGTCAGTAACATTTAAGATCCTACTAGTTGATGTCGGTAACATTTAAGATCCTACTAGTTGATGTCAGTAACATATAAGGCCCTACTAGTTGATGTCGGTAACATTTAAGGTCCTACTAGTTGATGTCAGTAACATTTAAGGTCCTACTAGTTGATGTCGGTAACATTTAAGATCCTACTAGTTGATGTCAGTAACATATAATAGGCCCTACTAGTTGATGTCAGTAACATTTAAGGTCCTACTAGTTGATGTCGGTAACATTTAAGGTCCTACTAGCTGATGTCAGTAACATTTAAGGTCCTACTAGTTGATGTCAGTAACATTTAAAGTCCTACTAGCTGATGTCGGTAACATTTAAGGTCCTACTAGTTGATGTCAGTAACATTTAAGGTCCTACTAGTTGATGTCAGTAACATTTAAGGCCCTACTAGTTGATGTCAGTAACATTTAAGGTCCTACAAGTTGATGTCAGTAACATTTAAGGTCCTACTAGTTGATGTCAGTAAAATTTAAGGCCCTACTAGTTGATGTCAGTAACATTTAAGGTCCTACTACCTGATGTCAGTAACATTTAAGGCCCTACTAGTTGATGTCGGTAACATTTAAGGTCCTACTAGTTGATGTCAGTAACATTTAAGGCCCTACTAGTTGATGTCAGTAACATTTAAGGTCCTACTAGTTGATGTCAGTAACATTTAAGGTCCTACTAGCTGATGTCGGTAACATTTAAGGTCCTACTAGTTGATGTCAGTAACATTTAAGGTCCTACTAGTTGATGTCAGTAACATTGAAGGTCCTACAAGTTGATGTCAGTAACATATGAGGCCCTACTAGTTGATGTCAGTAACATATAAGGCCCTACTAGTTGATGTCGGTAACATTTAAGGTCCTACTAGTTGATGTCAGTAACATTTAAGGTCCGACTAGTTGATGTCATTAACATATAAGGTCCTACTAGCTGATGTCAGTAACATTTAAGGTCCTACTAGCTGATGTCAGTCACATTTAAGGTCCTACTAGTTGATGTCAGTAACATTTAAGGTCCTACTAGTTGATGTCAGTAACATTTAAGGTCCTACTAGTTGATGTCAGTAACATATAAGGTCCTACTAGCTGATGTCAGTAACATTTAAGGTCCTACTAGCTGATGTCAGTCACATTTAAGGTCCTACTAGTTGATGTCAGTAACATTTAAGGCCCTACTAGCTGATGTCAGTAACATTTAAGGTCCTACTAGTTGATGTCAGTAACATATAAGGTCCTACTAGTTGATGTCAGTAACATATAAGGTCCTACTAGTTGATGTCAGTAACATTTAAGGTCCTACTAGTTGATGTCGGTAACATGCATGGTCCTACTAGTTGATGTCAGTAACATTTAAGGTCCTACTAGTTGATGTCAGTAACATTTAAGGTCCTACTAGTTGATGTCAGTAACATTTAAGGTCCTACTAGTTGATGTCGGTAACATTTAAGATCCTACTAGTTGATGTCAGTAACATATAAGGTCCTACTAGTTGATGACAGTAACATTTAAGGCCCTACTAGTTGATGACAGTAACAGTTAAGGTCCTACTAGTTGATGTCAGTAACATATAAGGCACTACTTGTTGATGTCAGTAACATATAAGGCACTACTAGTTGATGTCAGTAACATATAAGGCACTACTAGTTGATGTCAGTAACATATAAGGCACTACTAGTTGATGTCAGTAACATATAAGGCCCTACTAGTTGATGTCAGTAACATTTAAGGTCCTACTAGTTGATGTCAGTAACATTTAAGGTCCTACTAGTTGATGTCAGTAACATTTAAGATCCTACTAGTTGATGTCGGTAACATTTAAGGCCCTACTAGTTGATGTCAGTAACATTTAAGGCCCTACTAGCTGATGTCAGTAACATTTAAGGTCCTACTAGTTGATGTCAGTAACATATAAGGTCCTACTAGTTGATGTCAGTAACATATAAGGTCCTACTAGTTGATGTCAGTAACATTTAAGGTCCTACTAGTTGATGTCGGTAACATGCATGGTCCTACTAGTTGATGTCAGTAACATTTAAGGTCCTACTAGTTGATGTCAGTAACATTTAAGGTCCTACTAGTTGATGTCAGTAACATTTAAGGTCCTACTAGTTGATGTCGGTAACATTTAAGATCCTACTAGTTGATGTCAGTAACATATAAGGTCCTACTAGTTGATGACAGTAACATTTAAGGCCCTACTAGTTGATGACAGTAACAGTTAAGGTCCTACTAGTTGATGTCAGTAACATATAAGCACCAATAGGTGATGTCAGTAACATATAAGGCACCAATAGTTGATGTCTGTAACATATAAGGCACCAATAGTTGATGTCAGTAACATATAAGGCACCAATAGTTGATGTCAGTAACATATAAGGTCCTACTAGTTGATGTCAGTAACATTTAAGGTCCTACTATTTGATGTCAGTAACATTTAAGATCCTACTAGTTGATGTCGGTAACATTTAAGGCCCTACTAGTTGATGTCAGTAACATATAAGGCCCTACTAGTTGATGTCAGTAACATATAAGGTCCTACTAGTTGATGTCAGTAACATTTAAGGTCCTACTAGTTGATGTCAGTAACATTTAAGGTCCTTCTAGTTGATGTCAGTAACATTTAAGATCCTACTAGTTGATGGTCGGTAACTTTAAGATCCTACTAGTTGATGTCAGTAACATTTAAGGTCCTACTAGTTGATGTCAGTAACATTTAAGGCCCTACTAGTTTGATGTCAGTAACATTTAAGGTCCTACTAGTTGATGTCAGTAACATTTAAGGTCCTACTAGTTGATGTCGGTAACATTTAAGCCTACTAGTTGATGTCAGTAACATAAGGTCCTACTAGTTGATGACAGTAACATTTAAGGTCCTACTAGTTGATGACAGTAACATTTAAGTCCTACGTTGATGTCAGTACATATAAGGCACTACTAGTTGATGTCAGTAACATTAAGGCCTATAGTTGATGTCAGTAACATTTAAGGCCTACTAGTTGATGTCAGTAACATATAAGGCACTACTAGTTGATGTCAGTAACATTAAGGCCTACTAGTTGATGTCAGTAACATAAAGTCCTACTAGTTGATGTCAGTAACATTTAAGATACTACTAGTTGATGTCAGTAACATTAAGGTCCTACTAGTTGATGTCAGTAACATGTAAGGTCCTACTAGTTGATGTCAGTAACATACAAGGTCCTACTCGTTGATGTCAGTAACATAAGGTCCTACTAGTTGATGTCAAGTAACATTAAGATCCTACTAGTTGATGTCAGTAACATTTAAGATCCTACTAGTTGATGTCAGTAACATTTAAGGATCCTACTAGTTGATGTCAGTAACATTTAAGGTCCCTACTAGTTGATGTCAGTAACATTTAAGGTCCTACTAGTTGATGTCAGTAACATTAAAGGTCCTACTAGTTGATGTCAGTAACATATAAGGTCCTACTAGTTGATGTCAGTAACATTAAGGATCCTACTAGTTGATGTCGGTAACATTTAGATCCTACTAGTTGATGTCAGTAACATTTAAGGTCCTACTAGTTGATGTCAGTAACATTAAGGTCCTACTAGTTGATGTCAGTAACATTTAAGGTCCTACTAGTTGATGTCAGTAACATTTAAGGTCCTACTAGTGATGTCAGTAACATTTAAGGTCCTACTAGTTGATGTCAGTAACATTTAAGGTCCTACTAGTTGATGTCAGTACATATAAGGTCCTACTAGTTGATGTCAGTAACATATAAGGTCCTCCTAGCTGATGTCAGTAACATTTAAGGTCCTACTAGCTGATGTCAGTAACATTTAAGGTCCTACTAGTTGATGTCAGTAACATTTAAGGCCTACTAGTTGATGTCAGTAACATTTAAGGTCCTACTAGTTGATGTCAGTAACATAAGGTCCTACTAGTTGATGTCAGTAACATATAAGGTCCTACTAGTTGATGTCAGTAACATTAGGTCCTACTAGTTGATGTCGGTAACATTTATGGTCCTACTAGTTGATGTCAGTAACATTAAGGTCCTACTAGTTGATGTCAGTAACATTTAAGGTCCTACTAGTTGATGTCAGTAACATTAAGGTCCTACTAGTTGATGTCAGTAACATTTAAGTCCTACTAGTTGATGTCAGTAACATATAAGGTCCTACTAGTTGATGACAGTAACATTAAGGCCCTACTAGTTGATGCAGTAACATTTAAGGTCCTACTAGTTGATGTCAGTAACATATAAGGCCTACTGTTGATGTCAGTAACATTAAGGCTACTAGTGATGTCAGTAACATATAGGCCTACTAGTTGATGTCAGTAACATATAAGGCACTACTAGTTGATGTCAGTAACATATAAGGCCCTACTAGTTGATGTCAGTAACATTTAAGGTCCTACTAGTTGATGTCAGTAACATTTAAGGTCCTACTAGTTGATGTCAGTAACATTTAAGATCCTACTAGTTGATGTCGGTAACATTTAAGGCCCTACTAGTTGATGTCAGTAACATTTAAGGCCCTACTAGCTGATGTCAGTAACATTTAAGGTCCTACTAGTTGATGTCAGTAACATATAAGGTCCTACTAGTTGATGTCAGTAACATATAAGGTCCTACTAGTTGATGTCAGTAACATTTAAGGTCCTACTAGTTGATGTCGGTAACATGCATGGTCCTACTAGTTGATGTCAGTAACATTTAAGGTCCTACTAGTTGATGTCAGTAACATTTAAGGTCCTACTAGTTGATGTCAGTAACATTTAAGGTCCTACTAGTTGATGTCGGTAACATTTAAGATCCTACTAGTTGATGTCAGTAACATATAAGGTCCTACTAGTTGATGACAGTAACATTTAAGGCCCTACTAGTTGATGACAGTAACAGTTAAGGTCCTACTAGTTGATGTCAGTAACATATAAGGCACTACTAGTTGATGTCAGTAACATATAAGGCACTACTAGTTGATGTCAGTAACATATAAGGCACTACTAGTTGATGTCAGTAACATATAAGGCACTACTAGTTGATGTCAGTAACATATAAGGCCCTACTAGTTGATGTCAGTAACATTTAAGGTCCTACTAGTTGATGTCAGTAACATTTAAGGTCCTACTATTTGATGTCAGTAACATTTAAGATCCTACTAGTTGATGTCGGTAACATTTAAGGCCCTACTAGTTGATGTCAGTAACATATAAGGCCCTACTAGTTGATGTCAGTAACATATAAGGTCCTACTAGTTGATGTCAGTAACATTTAAGGTCCTACTAGTTGATGTCAGTAACATTTAAGGTCCTTCTAGTTGATGTCAGTAACATTTAAGATCCTACTAGTTGATGTCGGTAACTTTTAAGATCCTACTAGTTGATGTCAGTAACATTTAAGGTCCTACTAGTTGATGTCAGTAACATTTAAGGCCCTACTAGTTGATGTCAGTAACATTTAAGGTCCTACTAGTTGATGTCAGTAACATTTAAGGTCCTACTAGTTGATGTCGGTAACATTTAAGATCCTACTAGTTGATGTCAGTAACATATAAGGTCCTACTAGTTGATGACAGTAACATTTAAGGTCCTACTAGTTGATGACAGTAACATTTAAGGTCCTACTAGTTGATGTCAGTAACATATAAGGCACTACTAGTTGATGTCAGTAACATATAAGGCACTACTAGTTGATGTCAGTAACATATAAGGCACTACTAGTTGATGTCAGTAACATATAAGGCACTACTAGTTGATGTCAGTAACATATAAGGCCCTACTAGTTGATGTCAGTAACATATAAAGTCCTACTAGTTGATGTCAGTAACATTTAAGATCCTACTAGTTGATGTCAGTAACATTTAAGGTCCTACTAGTTGATGTCAGTAACATGTAAGGTCCTACTAGTTGATGTCAGTAACATACAAGGTCCTACTCGTTGATGTCAGTAACATATAAGGTCCTACTAGTTGATGTCAGTAACATTTAAGATCCTACTAGTTGATGTCGGTAACATTTAAGATCCTACTAGTTGATGTCAGTAACATTTAAGGTCCTACTAGTTGATGTCAGTAACATTTAAGGCCCTACTAGTTGATGTCAGTAACATTTAAGGTCCTACTAGTTGATGTCAGTAACATTTAAGGTCCTACTAGTTGATGTCGGTAACATTTAAGATCCTACTAGTTGATGACAGTAACATATAAGGTCCTACTAGTTGATGACAGTAACATTTAAGGTCCTACTAGTTGATGACAGTAACATTTAAGGTCCTACTAGTTGATGTCAGTAACATATAAGGCACTACTAGTTGATGTCAGTAACATATAAGGCACTACTAGTTGATGTCAGTAACATATAAGGCACTACTAGTTGATGTCAGTAACATATAAGGCGCTACTAGTTGATGTCAGTAACATATAAGGCCCTACTAGTTGATGTCAGTAACATATAAAGTCCTACTAGTTGATGTCAGTAACATTTAAGATCCTACTAGTTGATGTCAGTAACATTTAAGGTCCTACTAGTTGATGTCAGTAACATGTAAGGTCCTACTAGTTGATGTCAGTAACATACAAGGTCCTACTCGTTGATGTCAGTAACATATAAGGTCCTACTAGTTGATGTCAGTAACATTTAAGATCCTACTAGTTGATGTCGGTAACATTTAAGATCCTACTAGTTGATGTCAGTAACATTTAAGGTCCTACTAGTTGATGTCAGTAACATTTAAGGCCCTACTAGTTGATGTCAGTAACATTTAAGGTCCTACTAGTTGATGTCAGTAACATTTAAGGTCCTACTAGTTGATGTCGGTAACATTTAAGATCCTACTAGTTGATGTCAGTAACATATAAGGTCCTACTAGTTGATGACAGTAACATTTAAGGTCCTACTAGTTGATGACAGTAACATTTAAGGTCCTACTAGTTGATGTCAGTAACATATAAGGCACTACTAGTTGATGTCAGTAACATATAAGGCACTAATAGTTGATGTCAGTAACATATAAGGCACTACTAGTTGATGTCAGTAACATATAAGGCACTACTAGTTGATGTCAGTAACATATAAGGCCCTACTAGTTGATGTCAGTAACATATAAAGTCCTACTAGTTGATGTCAGTAACATTTAAGATCCTACTAGTTGATGTCAGTAACATTTAAGGTCCTACTAGTTGATGTCAGTAACATGTAAGGTCCTACTAGTTGATGTCAGTAACATACAAGGTCCTACTAGTTGATGTCAGTAACATATAAGGTCCTACTAGTTGATGTCAGTAACATATAAGGTCCTACTAGTTGATGTCAGTAACATATAAGGTCCTACTAGTTGATGTCAGTAACATATAAGGTCCTACTAGTTGATGTCAGTAACATATAATAGGCCCTACTAGTTGATGTCAGTAACACATAATAGGCCCTACTAGTTGATGTCAGTAACATTTAAGGCCCTACTAGTTGATGTCAGTAACATTTAAGGTCCTACTAGTTGATGTCGGTAACATTTAAGATCCTACTAGTTGATGTCAGTAACATTTAAGGTCCTACTAGTTGATGTCAGTAACATTTAAGGCCCTACTAGTTGATGTCAGTAACATTTAAGGTCCTACTAGTTGATGTCAGTAACATTTAAGGTCCTACTAGTTGATGTCGGTAACATTTAAGATCCTACTAGTTGATGTCAGTAACATATAAGGTCCTACTAGTTGATGACAGTAACATTTAAGGCCCTACTAGTTGATGACAGTAACATTTAAGGTCCTACTAGTTGATGTCAGTAACATATAAGGCACTACTAGTTGATGTCAGTAACATATAAGGCACTACTAGTTGATGTCAGTAACATATAAGGCACTACTAGTTGATGTCAGTAACATATAAAGCACTACTAGTTGATGTCAGTAACATATAAGGCCCTACTAGTTGATGTCAGTAACATATAAGGTCCTACTAGTTGATGTCAGTAACATATAAGGTCCTACTAGTTGATGTCAGTAACATTTAAGATCCTACTAGTTGATGTCAGTAACATTTAATGTCCTACTAGTTGATGACAGTAACATTTAAGATCCTACTAGTTGATGTCAGTAACATTTAAGGTCCTACTAATTGATGTCAGTAACATATAAGGCACTACTAGTTGATGTCAGTAACATATAAGGCACTACTAGTTGATGTCAGTAACATATAAGGCACTACTAGTTGATGTCAGTAACATATAAGGCCCTACTAGTTGATGTCAGTAACATATAAAGTCCTACTAGTTGATGTCAGTAACATTTAAGATCCTACTAGTTGATGTCAGTAACATTTAAGGTCCTACTAGTTGATGTCAGTAACATGTAAGGTCCTACTAGTTGATGTCAGTAACATACAAGGTCCTACTAGTTGATGTCAGTAACATATAAGGTCCTACTAGTTGATGTCAGTAACATATAAGGTCCTACTAGTTGATGTCAGTAACATATAAGGTCCTACTAGTTGATGTCAGTAACATATAAGGTCCTACTAGTTGATGTCAGTAACATATAATAGGCCCTACTAGTTGATGTCAGTAACATTTAAGGCCCTACTTGTTGATGTCAGTAACATTTAAGGTCCTACTAGTTGATGTCGGTAACATTTAAGATCCTACTAGTTGATGTCAGTAACATTTAAGGTCCTACTAGTTGATGTCAGTAACATTTAAGGCCCTACTAGTTGATGTCAGTAACATTTAAGGTCCTACTAGTTGATGTCAGTAACATTTAAGGTCCTACTAGTTGATGTCGGTAACATTTAAGATCCTACTAGTTGATGTCAGTAACAAATAAGGTCCTACTAGTTGATGACAGTAACATTTAAGGCCCTACTAGTTGATGACAGTAACATTTAAGGTCCTACTAGTTGATGTCAGTAACATATAAGGCACTACTAGTTGATGTCAGTAACATATAAGCCACTACTAGTTGATGTCAGTAACATATAAGGCACTACTAGTTGATGTCAGTAACATATAAAGCACTACTAGTTGATGTCAGTAACATATAAGGCCCTACTAGTTGATGTCAGTAACATATAAGGTCCTACTAGTTGATGTCAGTAACATATAAGGTCCTACTAGTTGATGTCAGTAACATTTAAGATCCTACTAGTTGATGTCAGTAACATTTAATGTCCTACTAGTTGATGACAGTAACATTTAAGGCCCTACTAGTTGATGTCAGTAACATATAAGGCCCTACTAGTTGATGTCGGTAACATTTAAGATCCTACTAGTTGATGTCAGTAACATATAAGGTCCTACTAGTTAATGTCTGTAACATATAAGGCCCTACTAGTTGATGTCAGTAACATATAAGGCCCTACTAGTTGATGTCAGTAACATTTAAGGTCCTACTAGTTGATGTCAGTAACATATAAGGCCCTACTAGTTGATGTCAGTAACATATAAGGCACTACTAGTTGATGTCAGTAACATATAAGGCACTACTAGTTGATGTCAGTAACATATAAGGCACTACTAGTTGATGTCAGTAACATATAAAGCACTACTAGTTGATGTCAGTAACATATAAGGCCCTACTAGTTGATGTCAGTAACATATAAGGTCCTACTAGTTGATGTCAGTAACATATAAGGTCCTACTAGTTGATGTCAGTAACATTTAAGATCCTACTAGTTGATGTCAGTAACATTTAATGTCCTACTAGTTGATGACAGTAACATTTAAGGCCCTACTAGTTGATGTCAGTAACATATAAGGCCCTACTAGTTGATGTCGGTAACATTTAAGATCCTACTAGTTGATGTCAGTAACATATAAGGTCCTACTAGTTAATGTCTGTAACATATAAGGACCTACTAGTTGATGTCAGTAACATATAAGGCCCTACTAGTTGATGTCAGTAACATTTAAGGTCCTACTAGTTGATGTCAGTAACATATAAGGCCCTACTAGTTGATGTCAGTAACATATAAGGCCCTACTAGTTGATGTCAGTAACATTTAAGGTCCTACTAGTTGATGTCAGTAACATATAAGGCCCTACTAGTTGATGTCAGTAACATATAAGGCCCTACTAGTTGATGTTAGTAACATATAAGGCCCTACTAGTTGATGTCAGTAACATATAAGGCCCTACTAGTTGATGTCAGTAACATATAAGGCCCTACTAGTTGATGTCAGTAACATTTAAGGCCCTACTAGTTGATGTCAGTAACATTTAAGGCCCTACTAGTTGATGTCTGTAACATATAAGGCCCAATAAGTTGATGTCGGTAACATAAGGCCCAACAAGTTGATGTCGGTAACATAAGGTCCAACAAGTTGATGTCGGTAACATATAAGGCCCAACAAGTTGATGTCGGTAACATAGAAGGCCTAATAAGTTGATGTTTTTTACATATAAGGCCCTACTAGTTGATGTCGGTAACATATACTGCCCAACAAGTTGAGGTTGGTCACATAGTAACATATAGGGCCCAAAAAGTTGATGTCGGTAACATACAGGGCCCAGCAAGTTGATGTCGGTAAAATATAGGGCAAACAAGTTGATGTCGGTAACATATACTGCCCAACAACTTGATGTCAGTCACATAGTAACATATAGGGCCAAACAAGTTGATGTCGGACACATATAGGGCCCAACAAGTTGATGTCGGTAACATAGAAGGCCTAATAAGTTGATGTCTTTTACATATAAGGCCCTACTAGTTGATGTCGGTAACATATACTGCCCAACAAGTTGATGTCGGTCACATAGTAACATATAGGGCCCAACAAGTTCATGTCGGTAACATATAGGGCCCAACAAGTTGATGGTAGTAACATATAGGGCCCAACAAGTTGATGGTGGTAACATATAGGGCCCAACAAGTTGATGTCGGTAACATACAGGGCCCGACAAGTTGATGTCGGTAACATACAGGGCCCAACAAGTTGATGTCGGTATAATATAGCGCCCAACAAGTTGATGTCGGTATAATATAGCGCCCAACAAGTTGATGTCGGTATAATATAGCGCCCAACAAGTTGATGTCGGTAACATACAGGGCCCGACAAGTTGATGTCGGTAACATACAGGGCCCAACAAGTTGATGTCGGTATAATATAGCGCCCAACAAGTTGATGTCGGTCACATAGTAACATATAGGGCCCAACAAGTTCATGTCGGTAACATATAGGACCCAACAAGTTGATGTCGGTAACATATAGGGCTCAACAAGTTGATGTCGGTAACATATAAGGCCCTACTAGTTGATGTCGGTAACATATAGTCCCTACTAGTTGATGTCGGTAGCATATAGGCCTTACTAGTTGATGTCGGTAACATATAGGCCCTACTAGTTGATGTCGGTAACATATAGGCCCTACTAGTTGATGTCGGTAGCATATAGGCCTTACTAGTTGATGTCGGTAACATATAGGCCCTACTAGTTGATGTCGGTAACATAAAGGCCCTACTAGTTGATGTCGGGAACATATCAGGCCCAACAAGTTGATGTCGGTAACTTTTAAGGCCCTACTAGTTGATGTCGGTATTATATAAGGCCCTATTTATTGATAACAACATATAGGGCCCAACAAGTTGATATCAGTAACAAATAAAGTCTAACAAGTTGATGTCAGTAACATGTAAGGCCATACAAGTTGATGTGGGTGACATGTATGGTCCTACAAGTTTATGGAGGCAACACATAAGGCCCAACAAGTTGATGTCTGTAACATATTAGGCCTGACTAGTTAAAGTTGGTAACATAAAGGCCTTACTAGTTGATGTCGGTAGCATATAGGGCCCTACTAGTTGATATCAGTAACATATAAGGCCAAACAGGTTGATGTCAGTAACATGTAAGGCCATACTAGTTGATGGTGGTAAAATATAAGGCCTAACATGTTGATGTTAACACATAACGCCCAACAAGTTGATGTCTGTAACATATATGGCCCTACTAGTTGACATTGGTAACATAAAGGCCTAACTGTTTGATGTCGGTAACATATAGGGCCCTATTAATTGATGTCGGTAAGATATAAGGCCCTACTAGTTGATGTCTGTAACATATAAAGCCCAATAAGTTGATGTAAGTAACATAAGGCCCAACAACTTGATGTCGGTAAAATAAGGCCCAACAAGTTGATGTCGATAACATATAAGGCCCAACAAGTTGATGTTGGTAACACAGAAGGCCCAAAAAGCTGATGTCGGTAACACATAAGGCCATACAAGCTGATGACAGTAACATTTAAGACCCTACAAGTTGATATCGGTAACATATATGGCGCTACTAGTTGATGTCGGTAACAAAAGGCCTTACTAGTTGATGCCAGTAACATATAAGGCCCTACTAGTTTATGTCAGCAACATATGGAGCCCTACTAGTTAATGTCAGTAACATATAAGGTCCTACAAGTTTATGGAGGCAACATATAAGGCCCAATAAGTTGATGTCTGTTACATATAAGGCCCTACTAGTTGATGTCGGTAACATAAGGCCTTACTAGTTGATGCCAGTAACATATAAGGCCCAATAAGTTGATGTCGGTAAAATATGCCCAACAAGTTGATGTCGGTAACATAAGGTCCAACAAGTTGATGTCGGTAACATATAAGGCCCAAGAAGTTGATGTCGGTAACATATAAGGCCCAATAAGTTGATGTCTGTTACATATACGGCCCTACTAGTTGATGTCGGTAACATATACTGCCCAACAAGTTGATGTTGGTCACAAAGTAACATATAGGGCCCAAAAAGTTGATGTCGGTAACATACAGGGCCCAACAAGTTGATGTCGGTCACATAGTAACATATAGGGCCCAACAAATTGATGTCGGTAACATATAGGGCCCTACTAGTTGATGTCGGTAACATATAGGGCTCAACAAGTTGATGTCGGTAACATATAAGGCCCTACTAGTTGATGTCTGTAACATATAGGCCCTACTAGTTGATGTCGGTAGCATATAGGCCTTACTAGTTGATGTCGGTAACATATAGGCCCTACTAGTTGATGTCGGTAACATATAGGCCCTACTAGTTGATGTCGGTAGCATATAGGCCTTACTAGTTGATGTCGGTAACATATAGGCCCTACTAGTTGATATCGGTAACATATAGGCCCTACTAGTTGATGTCGGAAACATATAGGCCCTACTAGTTGATGTCGATAACATATAGGCCCTACTAGTTGATGTCGGTAACATATAGTAGGGGTGTAACGATATACCGTACGACGGTATACCTCGTTGTTAACATATAGGGCCCAACAAGTTGATGACAGTAGCATTTAAGACCCAGCAAGTTGATGACAGTAGCATTTAAGGCCCAACTAGTTGATGTCAGTAACATATAAGGCCCAACAAGTTGATGTTGGTAACACATAAGGCCCAAAAAAGCTGATGTCGGTAACACATAAGGCCATACAAGTTGATGACAGTAACATTTAAGGCCCAACTAGTTGATATCAGTAACATATAAGCCCAAAAAGTTGATGTCGGTAACATATTAGGCCCACCTAGTTGACGTCGGTAACATTTAAGACCCTACAAGTTAATATGGGTAACATATAAGGCGCTACTAGTTGATGTCGGTAACTTAAGTCCTTACTAGCTGATGCCAGTAACATATAAGGCCCTACAAGTTTATGTCAGCAACATATGGAGCCCTACTAATTAATGTCAGTAACATATACGGTCCTACAAGTTTATGGAGGCAACATATAAGGCCCAACAAGTTGATGTCTGTCACTGTCACATGTATTTTTTTTTATTTAGGCTTTTATTTTAGCCCGGCTTGTTCGGATCAGCTCCTGGCCTCCTACCCACACGGGGGGACATCCTACAAGTGACGGGGCATGGGGGGTGGTTATGATGATAGGAGCCCTGGTTAAGTCAGGAACCCGGAAGTCGAACACAGGTCACGGTCCGACAAACACTGAGCGCCAAAACTTACCAAAACAGTAGACCAGTGTCCCTAAAACAATCTATGGTACAATATTTTTTTTCCAATCTATAATAAATAGAAAACTAACTTCTATCATACCATTCTTTAGACACAATATCAAAGAAACCTACTCCACAGGGCGGTTGACTACCCTTGCTATATGCAATTGTCAATTTGGGTACATAAAGTCACGGCCCTGTTCTATTTTTCCTTCTTTTGTGTTTATCTTTCATAAGCAATCTTTACTCCTCTCCAGGCTGAACAAGGATTAAAAAAATAATTTAAGTCAATCTAAATAAAGACATACTGATCCGTGTATTAAACCGTTTTTTCTATCTGATTAATAATACATAAATTTTGTATAATTAAATCCTCAATTCAAGAAATGCCATAGAGTAACATTAAATAATAATATAAACCAAATGTGAAATTTAAAAAAGTAAAATTTAGGACACTGGTTCTACTCAGGAAGAGCATCGAATTATGGGTTATATTCTACCACTGGTATAGTCGAAAGGAATTATACACATATTATAATAATAATACTGTATACGTAAAGAATTAATCCTTAAGCGATAATGATAGGGTAAAATTGATATTTAATAACTGCACATATATAATTCATAAAGGGCTAAGTTCCTCTTCATTGGACAATGTACTCACTTATACCAATCTTACAGGTTAAGTGTAAATATAAATAATTTTTAAAAGATAAATAAAATAAACCATGATGAACCAATAATTTAAATCACTATGGTGAAACTGTATTGTTGTAGCAATCCTACAAAAGCATACTTGACTGTTAACTAAATAGGTTTAAAAGGTATAACGGTAGTCAAACCATGTTCGGTTGCTCTTCCGGAAGTCACGGTATTCCGTGGTTGTGGGTGAAGGTCACCTCCTGGCCGACATTTTGTCCGCAATAAAATCCTTTACTCCAACTCGTAGCCGTGTAAAGGTATTCGGTGTAGCTCAAAATACACATCATTAATCCGTTAGCGTCCTCCCATGCGTGACCAGAGTACTTGTAACACATAACATCCATTTAACGTTACACAAACTAAACACAATCTTTTGTTGCAAATGGCGATCATTGGAAAAGGTATAACCTGTCACTACTATTTTATAACGCCACTTGCAGCTTTTAAATGCTTTCAACTTATATATTTAAATGAAACATAATAATAAAAACGACATCTACAGCAGATAAATAATCCATATCGTTCGACAAAACCAATTTAATATTTTATCTGAATACTATCCCTATTCATAGAGGCTATTTTGGGAAAAAGAAGGGTAGGCCTACTCTGATCGCGTTTGGGGGGCACCCCCGGGGTATGTCGGACGTGTGAGGTATCCGATGGGGAAATGCATCGATATCAGCACTACCAAGGCGCTCTAGTGCTTTCGCCGAACCGTACCTCCGATGGACACAGGCCTGTACCCAGATAAACAAGAATTATTTGTGTACGTATTTAAACGTATTATAAATAATAATAACATAGAGGGGCAGGCCTGGATACTTATATTTTGGGGTTGTACACATTGTAAATAAATATTGTATTTTTAGTTTAATTGTACTTTAAACAAACAAACATACTTTTATGTGGTCCTGGAAAGGTGCTTGTCTTAACTTTTATTTAAAAATAAACATTGTTTGGCTTTTAATCCTATAAATTTTTAATATTACTATATGCCTATAAATAATAATTAGTGGTGCCCCCAACACCAAAACATGTCCGGAGGAGGCTACGGTTCATGCAATGAACAATGAAACAAGGCGAATTAATCATGTTTGTTAGAAAGTGGACTGGACATTAGATTGTAGAAAGAAAGCACTTTGTGCTTGGAGTGCACATAGTACTGTTTATATGTATATATTGTTACAATAGATTTATATTTACATATAACTTACTACCTATACGATAGATTTTGCTATTAACTGTTTTGATTTAAAAAAAATATTTTATACAGTATTCTTGTATACACACCCTGGCACCACTATATACATCACTACAACACATCACCAGAATAATTTATAATCTACAACGTTGCTTATCACCCAGATATATTTAGACTCCAAGATATTTTATAGTGTACAATTTTAATTGCTAGCATACTTTAACCGGCACGCCATTAATATAAAATCTTTGTGATACTTATATTTTAATCCTCTGTACATTAATGCTCGACCAATAACAATAGTTAGGGCGAGGGTAAATAAATCCAAGTAGTTAGTTAGTTAATACCCAGAAATTAATGTTCTGGAGTTATTGTGCCTTATCCTTTCCTACGATGGAGTTATTATTTCCTATACATTGCTGTCATGGAGATATCATAACCTAGACATGGATGCTATGGAGTTATTATGCCCTTTACATTACTGCCATCTAGTTATTATTACATAGACATCAATGTTCTGGATTTATTGTGTCGTATCCATTGCTGCCATGGAGTTATTACGCCTTATAAATTAATGCCATGGAATTATCATAACCTAAACATTAATGCTATGGAGTTATTATGCCTTATCCATTGCTGCCATGAGTCGCTATTCATTGGACACTGCTGCCATGGAGTTAATATGCACTTTATTTACTGCCATTACATTATTATGCCTAGACAATGCTGCCATGACGTTTTTTCGATCACAAACATTGCTGCCATGGAGTTCTTAGGCCATATAAAGTTATTAACCTTATTAGAGTTTTTGTCAGACATTGACTTATGCCGTTTAAATTGTGACATAGAAGTACTAGGCTGTATTAGTAATGGAAATGGAAATGGCGTAATTAAACCTTATCGATTACCGATATTTAGCTGTAACTAAGACCTTAAAAAACCGACATGGAGATAATAGTTCCTTTATGTGTATGTGTAAAATTTAAATTAAAGTATAATTCTGACACAAACATGTTTTTTATTCATTCAAGATATGTGTATCAATCACGAGGGTAAAGGTCTTGATATTATATCATCGCTTCCTCTAGTTTATGCTTAGGTTAATGTGAAATACTTATAAAGGAAGCATAGAAACATTTACGAATCTTCATATTTAAAACATTACTCTTGTTATTTTAATGAAGACAGAGCGCATCTATGAGCACTATTTCCATGGTGCATACAGCGAGGCTTGGGGGTGATATACCCCGGCCCTCCAAACCTCGATCTCTTTTACCGCGGGACTATTTTGAAAATATTTAAATTGGCTTCTGTATATATAGTATAGTGCTGAAACATTACAGTGTGTCGCGGCAGTTATAACAATTACACATCACTTCATGCTTTTTAAATTAATATTTACCATACTGTCTTTATCCCTAGCAACATTAAATTATTGGAAAATATCGCTAGGGTTAGTTAAAGCAAATTGATACTTTTCGGGTTTGCAGATTATGGGGATTTCACTGACAGAATAGCTACAACATAAATTAAATAGTTTATTGTTAATACAGATAAAGATATAAGTTAGGCTATTTAAGGAAGAAAAAAAGAACAATCAAAGCAAACGCAGGATATATACTGGCATCTCTATCAAACACAGGTTTTACATTCTACATTTAAATACATGAACATAAGTACAGCAATTATTATAATCTATTCGATGTAACAATCATCTAAAACTTATACTAGTTTATGATCTGTTCTAACAACTATTCACAATTCCAGTAACAATCATTGTTATTACATTATAAATGGTTAATCAACATCAATGTCTCATTCAGAGATTAATGGTTTAAATACGGATAAATAATGCTTTAATCCTTGAGTTTTTGCAAAAACTTTCTACATCAAAGCTATGGAAGATATATCGCGTCACACCACGTATCCGGCATTCTAGAAATCGATATTTTTCACACTAAACATTCCCTTAGCCATCCTAGTAGCAAATGTATGCAATTGAACATATCTTTGCTAAACGGCTTTTGGGCGAAATTCAATACATTTCATTAGTGTTTCATTAACAAATGAATCAAGTGCAATTAGATTAAGCAAAGCAAACACTTAAAAGCGTTATTCAAGCTTAATTACCTACAGCAAACTCAATTTAGCCAGTATATATTAAACAGCGTTTTTGTGAATACACATCAGTGTATACTTCTTGCATTTTCAATTCGGGAATTTACCCGAACTCGTGGGCAGAAGGTATAATTATCCCCCTGTATAAAAAAGGCGACAGGAACAATGCTGCAAACTATCGTAGTATAACACTAATAAGTTGTTTAGCTAAAATATTTACAGGCGTTTTAAACGCAAGGCTAACAAAATGGTGTGATCGTAATAATATCATACCAGACTCGCAATTCGGTTTCAGGTCGGGGAAATCTACTGTGGACGCGGTCTTTATACTTCATGCATTAGTACAACAATTTCGTAAATAATAATACACGTCTTTATTGCGCATTTGTTGATTTTAGAAGGGCGTTTAATAGTATTAATAGAAACAACTTATGGTATAAACTATCCAAATTGGGAATAAATGGTAAAATACTGCAGGTTATCAGGGATATGTACAACAAATGTAAAGCATGCGTACGCGTTTATAACGACCATTCAGAGTTCTGCAATATTACGGTGGGCCTATTAGAAGGGGAAGTAATGTCACCTAAATTATTTGCCCTGTTCATTCAGGATATGGAACTATCATTAATTGATTCTCAAGAAAACGGGTTGCAGTTTGATGACTTAATTATAATTTCACTTTTCTTTGCAGACGATATGGTTATATTTGGAAAATCCCCATCGGAATTACAGCGTAACCTTAATAACCTGTATGAATACTGTACAAATTGGAATTTAGAGGTTAATACAGACAAAACTAAAGTTATTGTCTTTCGTAAACGTGGGCCTATAAGACACGACGAATGTTTTACTTACAACAATGAAAAAAATAGAAACAGTCAACGATTTCAATTATCTTGGAACTGTTTTTAATTATACAGGCAACTTTAACCTCAATCAAGAATATTTGACTGGAAAGGGTCTAAAGGCATTAAATTGCCTTTTTTATAATACCAGGGACTTTAAATTAAAAACAAGTACAATGCTGAATTTGTTCGATTCCTTTGTTGGATCAGCATTACAATACAATGCTGAGGTTTGGGGTAACACAAAGTCTAAAAATATAGAAACATTACATTTAAAATTTTGTAAAAGACTACTCGGTGTAAAACGAACTACCTCCTCAACATCAGTATATGGAGAACTGGGTAGATACCCTCTGTATGTTGCTCGCTATGTAAAAGTAGTGAAATATTGGTTTAGACTTTTATACACGGATAATGTAATAATGCAGAAAATGTATTCTTACATGCTGCATGATTGTAACAGAGGTAAAGTCAATTGGGTATCCAATGTAAAAAAACTGTTAGACCAATACGGGTTCAGCAATGTATTCGCCGACCCCTTTTCATTGAATCCAAAAAACTTTTGTTTATCATTTAAAAAAAAGAATAGTAGAATGTTTTGTACAAAAATGGAATAATGATATTTTATTGAGTAGCTTATTATGTTCGTACAGACACTTCAAAACTGTATTTAGCTTTGAAAATTACCTAGATATAGTACCAAAAGACCTAAGATATTATCTTACTAAATTGCGCTTATCTTCACACCCCTTGAAAATTGAGACTGGACGATATGGCAGAAACAGAGTTGATAGAAATCTCCGATACTGTACAATTTGTGATAAAAAAGATATAGAAGATGAGTACCATTTCCTATTTATATGTCCAGCTTACAATGAAATAAGAAAACGCTTTATAAACAGAAAATTCTACGTAAGACCAAGTTTTATTAAATTCTGTGAGATGTTTAAATCTGAAAAAAAGGAAATTTTGACAAACATTGCAAAATATATTAAAGAAGCTTTGGAATATCGAAAGAACAGCGTCATTCTCACACAATGAGTTCATCTTGATTACAATAATATTTTTCCTATTTTCACTTTTGTAATGATTGATTTACTACATCAAAAGTGAACCACTCTTGTATCAATCCATGTAACCACACCATTTGTGTGTGTGTGTGTGTGTGTGTGTGTGTGTGTGTGTGTGTGTGTGTGTGTGTGTGTGTGTGTGCGCGCGTGTGTTAGTGTGTTTGTGACTTTAAACGACTAGATGATCAGTGACAGCACTATTCATTGTAATCATCTTGCAACTATGTACTATGTACACGTTGAAACTAATAAAATACTGTTCTGTTCTGTTCATAAACTGAACAATCATTGATCCGAAACTTATGCAATATTTAAAAATACCATGTAGTGTAAATAATAAAATGAACAATATATGGTATGACAGTAACGGAATATTTGGGAAAAAATCAAGAAAATGTCGTGTGAATCATATACACTCTATGTTCATAAAATAAAAATAAACACAATATAACAATTACCGATTAAATATACATATCCAGTGACACGTTTGTTCAAAGTAATGATAATCGACGAACGATATAACAAAGGTGAACATTTTTTTTTATATCTTATATCCACATTTTTGTTAAATAGGAGCGGATTGCGTGAAGGGGCAAGACACACGAATAAATTGGTAGAAGATATCTTATACATTACATCAATTAAATTTTCAAGACTGGTGAAATTGTATTGGATGTGATCCCGATTTACGTCAAAACATATCCGACCTTCCAGAAATCTTTTATTTCGCAACTGAGCCTTCCCCGAACCACTTTACTGGCAAATGGGTTCAAAACAACTTTCGAATACATCATCAACGGTATATTGAAACGTCATTTCATATCTACTATATGTAATATATAACATTGTTGTGTAAAGAAATCTACCAATCATGAAGTGAGATCGTTTAGACATTTCAAGAAAGTTCACGGCCGCTCGAGGATAAAATCCTTGATCCGCTCCTGAAACCACGCACAATTTGGGATATGAAAGATATATACATGGTGTTGTTCCAAATACGCAGAGATTCCTGCATGAACATCGATTATGGGATCAGCAAAAAAAACAACAACATATATTTCTTACACATTCTAACTAAATCACTAAATTTTGTAGATATTCATTGTTTTTAAAGTCTAGATACTGTAAACATTATATATAAACTATATAATATAGATTATATACTTAAATTGACGCCTTGCTGGTCACTGCTACAATTGTTTAAACAAATTAACAATGAAAATCGGTTGATGATTGTCTATATAACAATTCACCAATAAACTGTGGAACATCAGTGCATTTATTTACATACGCTACATGTAACACGAATGATAACATACGCATTAAACTAAATGTGAATAGGAGTATGAAATGTTTTAATTAAAGACTTAGCAAATTCTGAAGAAATCTGACACGAATGCCAATCATTCAGCATTGTGTAAATATATTGATAACGTCGCGTATTTTGTAGATTTTGCGGGGAAAAGTATTATCCGCGTGTGATGACGTCATATTGTTATGCTTAATGACGTAGCTGTTTAGGTGTTGATGTAAACTATACAAACATTGTGAACTGAGATGAAAACATCAAACTGGATTAAAATAAACTTTAATTGTATGTTTGTATAAAACATTTACAAATACAACAATACATCAGCTACATATATAACTGTAACATTAAGGTTACAGGTGAATAGAGTTTCAAAGTCACGTTTTATTTTCTTTTTATTCATAAACAAAATGTCGACGTTAATGGTTAAAAGTTAATTCGACATTTATAACGTGTCACTAATTCACAAAATATCACAGAATGTATCAATTATCAACAAAAGCAGAATCACAAATAATAAACAAAATGTCCAGCAATATTTAATATTTACTTTAATTCCATTCCACCACCAGAACCTGCTCACTCTTCCCTCCGACACACAACTGACTTCTACTCACATCGTAACTGAGGCAGCTCGGACTCTTGATCTCATCTCTCCCGGACAATATTTCTCCTACCACGTGACCATCCTCGGTCACCTTGACTACGCTGTTTGACTTACAGCCACTGACAAACACGTGACCATGATGGTCAGTGGTCACACCCTGGGCATCAGACAGTCCGAGATCCTCCAGGGAGAGATAGAATATCTGCTGCCCGTCCGTGTTTACACATAACAGACCAAACACAAGACTCCCTAACAGACCTATCCTCCTGACAGTCATATAGAGTCGGTCCCGGGGACCGTTCACGGCGATGCCTGAGATGCTGTCATATATAGAGGTCGAACTCCCGCAGCTTCCTGCCGTCACTCACGTTGTGTACGTACAAGATGTTGTAACCCCACCCACCAGCAGCACAGTACAGTAGCCCGCCGTGACAAGCGATCTTGGAGGTGTAATGTCCCAACTCAATGGTTCGTGTCCGGGTCAGACTAACAGCGTTGTACACGTGGACTTGGGTAGAACCAAAGGCAACCTGGAAATAGAGAAATGTAGACAGGATTTAAACACTGACATTGTACAGATTGTGTTAGTGACAAAATACTCGTCTGTAGTAATTAACGTGAATTATGATGCAACCTGAAAAAAGTTAAAAGTTAAAAGAAAAATAAACACACATAAAGTGTTGATGTCGTGTCAGAAGTTCGGTCGTTTTGTTCACTGTGCAAAAGACATTTCCGGCGGATGATAATCCACACAGCAATCTACAAAAAATAGAAATTTAGAGCAGGTAAACCTTAAAGTGGAATATGTAAACAACTGCTAATAACATGGCCAAGGTCAGCCATTTCATTGTCGTTCAGCTGGCTTGTCACTGGGCTAAATATCAGAACAAAACCATTCAATCATCATCCAAAAATACTGAACTGTACACTTGATGTGCTCTCTGTTTTCCTGTTTTCTCTGTTTCCATGGTCCGGTTCAAACTCCCTGAGCTATTCGTTCAGATTTGGGTAGATCCGATGGCAACCTGGAACTGAAGAAATCTAGTTCAGAAAAAACAATGTAAACCAACAGATTGGAGTCGTATAAGTGCACGTATTCATGCTTATTCAACGTGAAAACAACTGGAAGGAAAAATCAAATAAAGTGTTGATGTTTTGAGCCAAGGTTGGTCAGTGTCTCTCCGATGCAGTAAACAAGACTAACGAAATAATCAATAATCGTCCACACAATAACCTAAGATATAGAAATAGAGACCAGGTTAACCTTTTAAATTAAAAGAATGTAAACATTTACTAGTATCATGGCAAACGTCAGTTGTTTATCGTCGGCAGCATGCTAGTGACAGGTTCAATGTATAGAAACAACACGACTCAATATCCACTGGGAAATAAAGATCTGTAACGTTACACTTTATTCGCTTGATGAAATGTCCTTCCGGCTCGTTTCGTTACGAGGTATAGTCGCTTTTTGTGTCTGAAAGTGTAGAAATGTAAATACATGGACATTTCTCTTTAGCAAGTGAAACATATATAAAAGACGATAGACATTTAAACGAAAAACATGATTTTACTTGCTCTCACATTCAATAACATATTAAATATACAGTAGACTAACATGAACTGGGCAACTAGCCATTTACAAAAGAACAGAGATCGAATTTCGAGCCATGGTTTTAAAACTGTATTCTTATCTAAGGTAAGCATGAAGCTTTATGATAATATATAAATTTAAAAAGTAATAATATAATTTTCAAACTTATACTTAACAAGACATCTTTAGTTAATCTTTCCTCAAAATCACAAAATCCACTTCGCACTGGATAAATTTCGTGAACGCTCAACATGTTTTGTTTTTCAAATATTTATGACGTCATATTTTGTCGCGAGACGAATGGAATGTTTACAACAGTTTGTATTAGGGATGTCAAAGGATACTATATTTGGTATCCGGATATCCGTCGAACGATCCGAACGGATATCCGGATATCCGGATATAAATCTTAGTTAATTCTGATGTTGCAGTCGGATGTGTGCGTGTGTGTGTGTGTGTGTGGGGGGGGGGTTACTAACGTTTCCATTGACATAATTAAATCGTCATTTTAATGGAAATATTTAAATCAAAATTTCCATAGGCATAGGCACTTCATCATTTTAATAATTAATGAAATACGAACAATAAAACACGTTTAGTAATTTTAATTCACAATAAAATGAATACATCAAACATATATCTGATCAAAGAAAACATGCGTACATGCGTCACATTAACTTGCAGTAGTACATTTTGCGTTGGATTTGTCTACGGACCTCACAAAATGTCGCCAAACATCGGACTGAAGATTGGAAGGCATAACTAATGATTTGTTGACATCCCTAGTTTGTATACATGTACGCGATAGCATGTGTTTGGCAATGCTTCTTATAAGATCAATTCAGTGTGCACTTTCTGGGTAAAATATCATGCTTATTTTGAATTGTATAGATTGTGTCGAACAGCACATAGGTAAGGTGTTTTGTTTACAGTCTGTCAAGATATGATATGTTCCAATGTCTGTGCAAGTCTTGTCAATTGTGAGTATGTCATGATTACTATAGACAGACAGACAGACAGACAGACAGACAGAGAGAGAGAGAGAGAGAGAGAGACGGGGGGGGGGGAAGGGAGGGAGGGAGGGACAGAGAGAGAGGGAGGGTCAGAGAGAGAGGGGGCGACAGAGAGAGAGAGAGGGAGGGACAGAGAGAAAGGGAGGGACAGACAGAGGGAGGGACAGAGAGATAGAAGGAGGGACAGAGAGAGGGAGGGACAGATAGAGAGAGGGGGACAGAGAGAGAGGGAGGGACAGAGAGAGAGTGGGACAGATAGAGAGAGGGAGGGAGGGAGGTAGGGACAGAGAGAGGGAGGGACAGAGGGGGAGGGAGGGACAAAGAGAGAGGGAGGGACAGAGAGAGGGAGGGACGGAGAGAGAGAGAGTGAGTGACAGAGAGAGAGGGAGTGACAGAGAGGGAGGGACCTTGAGAGAGGGAGGGACAGAGAGAGGGGGGGATGGACAGAGAGAGAGGGAGATGGAGGAGAGAGAGCGTTGGTATTAGGGGTGCGGCAAATTGGAAATTGGTTCTTTATATCACTAGAGATTTATGTTTTAGGGTTCTCACACAACTATACATATCGAGCTTTGCGTAATGACCACGCATTAACGAAATGAGGAAATCACTACCTCTATTAAAATATACTTTGAAGTTTTTCGCTTACTGGTTGGACATGGTTAAAAAGAGATGCTGTCATCTCTGTGATAGCATGTCGTAAAATCTATTCTGAACATCCGTGACCTTCACCAGATTGACTTCAAAAGCGAGATAAAACTTCCAATTTGGTATTTGTGTTTCATACTGAGGCGGATCTATGATTTTTTCATTGGGGCTCTTATTAAGGCATGCCGTACTAGGGAGGTCTGGAGCATGTTCCCCCATAAAACTTTTGAATAGAAACAATTCCTGCATTTCAGAAGCTGCTATACATTTCTTTTAGTCCAAACTGTTTGTATTTTCGGTGACAGTGATAATCCTAAATCTTATTTGTTCAAGCCATGGTAGGATCGATACAACTGAGCGAGTACCATGGTGCGAGTTGTGTTGACGAGATTAGGGGCATGGTCCCACAGGAAGAATGTTGAAATCTAGAAGCCAAAGAATGCCATTTCCTGCATTTCAGATGCTTGTCAGACCCTCATCGAAAATACATTTTCACACATATTGTTTAATATTCCTTCTAGTGCCGTAAAGATGTAACACACCCTGAAATATGGAAGGTATTGTTAATCCCCAATCCCCCGCTACGTCCGTACATGTCATATAATATCTTAATCCTGACAGGAGATACTTAACAAACACCTGAAAGCTTAAATAGTTTATGACGACATTGCAATCAAGACCGGTAATACCGCGTACATATAGGCAAACAGTGAATCAAATGTACCTATCGCCATATGTGACGTAATAACAGTATGCGTTTTTCGTTTGTTAAACTTTCATTTCGTCTTTCTTTCCCTATATCTCCTTATTACTACTTTCTCTGTCTCTCTCTGTTAAGGTTTTCTAAACTATGTTTTTTTTACATATTTTCATTTTGTTTCTCTTTCTATATGTATCCTTATCGCTCCTACCACTCTCCTACTCTGTTTTACCTCGCTTTGTCTTACCGTTTCTCTGTCTGTCTTTCTTGATCTCTCTCTCGGAACACGATCAGATTATAATGACGTCATAGAAGTTTGTACTGTTATTATTTACAGACGTTTTAAAGAACATATCTTGTTTGAATATTGAAATATAGCTCCCTTAAGATAAAACCATTATTAAAGCGACTTGGACACAGTTTTCTACTTGTGTATTTATTGCATAAATCCGAGATGTTTGTATACAGTGTTTCCTTAAAATGTCGTGTTGTCGTAATGTTGAAACGAAGCACCAGTAACCAAGACCGGTCGCAATAGCTCAGGTGGTAGAGCGTCGGCTTGCGGATCGGGAGGTCGTGGGTTCGAACCCCGGCCGGGTCTAACCAAAGACTTTAAAGTTGGTAGTAGTGGCTTCCCTCCTAACGCTCGGGGCTAAGGGGACAGCATTACGCCTGACTCGTCGGTGTCAGTATAATGGACCGGCCGGGTTCAGTCCCTGGGCACCTCATAAGTGCCCCTGTGCTATAATGATAGAAATGTCGCTGCGCAGTATCGGCAAAAATGCCGGCTAATCCCCTAATCCCCAGTAACCAAGCGCATAACTAAACCGCGCTTCACGAAAATACACCACGTACACGTATACCTTAATCATTAACAACACAACGATTAGAGTGAGAAACATCAAAACTATGAGGCGTAAAGGACCAACTGAACTATTAAATGATTCTATTATTTTTCGTTTCTGTTTTATTCTTTCTCCTCTTGTCACCATTCTCTCGTTTTCATTCGCTCATCACCCTTTATTTTTTCTGTTGTCGTCTTGCCTTTTTTCACCAAGTTCGGTTCGTTAACTTTGAGCGTATGTTACGTGGTGCTAACTATTTACGCAAGTTGGCTTTTGCGAAAATAAATATTCGGATTTTACTCACTCCATTTAATTCAAATGTTTGTATGTTACAGGTGATATTAATTAAATTTTGGCTTCGCAATGAAACATTACACAACACAATAAATAGTTTTGACATATCTAAAAAGTCATATTAGTGATATTATATTACCAAAATTTAGTTTTGCGCACATTTTCTCTGACTGACCTCTATATGAGGGATTTATTATCAACATATTGTTACACCATAAGTCAAGTAAGCTAAGTATTTTAAGTGAAAATGACTATGCATTATTCCTGTACAATAATTAAAAAAAAAGATATACTGTTTTTTTAAAGACTATTTTATGTCGATAGTATTGCCATATCTTTATATTTATATGAATCCGTGATTGTTGAGATTCTACGCCCTGATAAGACAAGGATCTCATGGAGAGTTTGCATGTACTTAGGTTCTATTTGTAACGCAGAACCCTGGATGTGTAGTATATCTCAGTGTAGTGTTGAGATATTTATTATGTACTTCTGGATATAATCTTACTGTTGGATTGGGTGCCCGCAGACGGGATATAAATTGTCCTTTAAACTATTCCTATATTAAAACATCATATAAAATATATATACTTAAAATTTAATTCTCTCTCTCTTCAAACATCTCTAATTGTTGTTATGGTTTACTACGGGCATTTTAATAAATTATATGTCCAATATATTAGGGTAGTTTTAATTTTATAATCGTATATATCAATTTAGTACATTTATAGATCTTGGAATCCTTGCCGTTATAGTTTAGTAATTACAAAATAATCAAATATATTTAGAGAAAGTGTGTTTATCAACGTCCCTATTTTCTTGATATCGCCCAGTTCTCACCGCTTCTAATATATAAGCGTGTTTTCTATCTACATGGATTTATAGAGGGAGATCCGTAGATAATAGTTGTGTGAGATGTAAGGGAGGTTACTCTCCATACCCGGAAGTAGCGAGGCTACAAATTGATTCTGTGTGTATTTTAATATTATTTCCATAAAAGACAGTGGGTTAAAGGATGTTTGAAAGGTATTACTTATTCACTATTTGTATATTTTGATTTAATCGTACATTATCCCCGGTTGTGTGTTTATTAGCTGTCATTTCTTTCTGTATTTGTGTTGAGTTGGTGTGATGAATGTTTGAACACTAAACCAACAGTTTTATTTTTATGAACTTCTCGGCTGTGGCTATAAGAAATACACTGTCGGCTTTAGTTTTTACTATAGTGTACGGATTGTAGTTATGTGCTGCAGCTATTATTCGACACCGGGCAATCTGAAGCCACCGCTGGGAGGGGTCTATTGGGAGTTGGGCCCGGGACCAGAGTCCCTTGCGAGATTTGGAGAATTGGAAGGATGAGCACCCGTGAGAGTATGTTTGGGTCTCCCGGGCTATGAGAGAGACTATCCCAACCTCCATCCGTCCTCTCTTTCATACTGGATGAGGTCGAATGGCTAAACCAAGAAGCCTGGCATAAGTCGTTAAAAGCGTTTATATTAAACAGTGTTAAAATATAAAATGAATGGGTATAGCACTTGAATACGGGATTAATCTAGCACCCAACTGATATGAAAAATATTAGCGTCCAACTTAACTGCAGCCCACTTCCAAGATTCTCGGGCCATGGCCATGGCCAGGGGCTGATCCGGACAGGCCGCGCTAGGCTCCCTGATGATGACTTTACTTGGGAGACCCCATATTGATAATATTACTATACTGATATTAATATGACCATAGTTTTAACTACTACTCTTACTTATGTAGGAGTTGACTGCTCCTATTGATTTTTAATATATTTAACTTTGATCCTATATGAAATACATGTGTATTAATACACGAGAAGTTTAAAGGTGAATATAGCCTTCATAGTATCATTTTATTCTCAATAATAGTATATTAATATATATGGAGGTATGCTAGAATTACAGATCGGGATAGTCCGTCCATGTTTTATTTTGATGAACGGACTATAGTATTGGCTTACAAAATTGAAAATTGTAACCGACTGGTAAAATAGGCGTTGGTCCATGCAAGTGCAATTCTTAATTGGATTATCAGTTCAATTCTGATGTGGACCTGTCTACATGCACGCCTGTCGACTACAGTTGTTATATTTTAATTTATTCTAAATTATTAAGTCTTTCTTCTCGGGTGTCCATCCTTTCCAATATAATTAGATGCTGTTATTATTAGATCTTTCCAAGCAAGTCACATGTTTTAATATATTCAGCAAGAGCTTGAAATATTTGGTGTTTCAGGTTTTTTGTTGGGAACAATAGATTTTGTAGGGTTAATAGTATATGATATTCCTGAATACTTCTACATTTTTTCTTTTGTCCCGGTGGGCACTGTATTGCAGCAGAAAATGTGACTCATCATTAACAGTGTTGCAGGTAGAACAGCTATGCTTTAAATTTAGTATATATTGCCCTGTGCTACCGGATAATAGAGTTTTGGAAGCTGTAAGTCTAGTAATAGATATATCTAGTTGTACGGTATATTATTTGAGTATATCCAGTGTGGGTAATAGTCTACCATTATTAAGCATTATATTTCGTGTTGATGCTTTGTTGCCCCATTTCTGAATGAGATGTTTTTGCTGATAGAGTATATTTCCTATGGGGATAATCCTGGATGTTGTGTCACATCTGGTAGATTAAGTCCCACCGTGGCCGCCGCATCGACGCCCTCATTGCTACATGAGCTGGACACCACGCCATTATGACCTTGTGACCCTTCTCTAGTTGTTAATTTAGTTTAAGAGCTCAGGTCTAGATCTGTTATTATTAAATTTAAGAATAAGAATAACATATTTTGTTGCTTGTTTTCTTAGTATCCAGCTTAGGACATGCATTATGGCGTTTAACTCTGCCGTAAAGATTGAAGTCTTATTTGTAATTCTATCTGTTTGTAGTCTTTACTAGTCTTAACCAAGGCAGAGGCCACAATGCCTGTGAGTAGATATTTGCTTCTATCTGTACATATATTTAACCAGTCAGAGTAATTTGATTGCAAAGATTCCAGTTTATCGGTAATTGCCCTAGTTTGAACTTGGCAGTCTTATTTGTTGACCTGATTTGTTAGATGTAGGTTGATGTCCGGTTCAGAGAGCAACCATGGTTCTACCATAGAGGGTCCAACTCAGCCACAGTGCATCCACCGACACCGTACTCCCCAGCTCGGTTTGAAACTGTTGCTCCAAAAGGTAATGTTTGTTTAATAGTTCTTGCAATAGTTTTGCAGAGGTAATAGACGGTGACGAGGATCTTATTCACCGGGTTTGATGGTCTCGCTCGGACCCTGGCTGAGAATCAGACTTGCTGTTCCTCCCTCCTAAGTTTCAAGGGAGGCATTCCAGCCTCCTGTTCTAGAATATGATCCGGGATGTTGTTAAAGGTTACCCAAAACTATTCTGAGAGCCTTATTCTGTAGGCAATCTAGTTTGTGTAGATATGTTTCAGGGGCACTAGCATACATTTGACACCCATATTCTAGTTTTGGATGTATTAGAGACCTGTACAAAAGGATGTTTCTGTGTTTGTTTGACCCATAATCAGTCCCCTTTAGCATTCTCAGCATGTTCAGGTCTAAATGGCATCTTTTAATGATGTCATTTATATGGCTCTTAAAAGTTAACCAAGTAACAATAGCCATCCCCAAAAACCTAACTTCTTTTTCAAAGTTGATTTTTCGATTCCCTAAATATACGTCAAGCTAGTTTGGGGTTTGTTGCCAAAGAGTATGCCTACAGACTTATCTTGTGAAATTGTGAAACCCCATTTATTTGACATGTCCCAGATGGCATTTACTCCGCTCAAGGCTTTTTGTTGAAGCGTCTTTAGATTTTGCCAGCTAGCCAAGCTCCGGGGTTATCCACAAATTGGCTCACCACTAATCCCGTTCCTTTGACACTCTCAGGCGGGTCATTTATCAGGAGCGAGAATAGAAGCGGTAAGAGGATGGAGCCCTGGTGGGGGGGGGGGGCGGGTCTGCCTCTCTCCAACTTTTCAGGCTTAGAGAGCTCCCCCCTCTAATCTATCTTGTATAGTCCTATTTTCTAAAAAGGCCTTCAGATAAATGGAGATGTTGCCTGTTGCCCCATATTCCTTCACTTTACAGAGTACACCTGAGTGCCATGTAAGATCAAAAACGACCTGCAGGTACTGAAAGATAGCTACAACACTCCGCCTATGGTTGTTAGTTTGTATGACATCATGGTGTAGCCATGGGAGAGCTCATCTTACATGCTCCTGCTTTTCGTGAAGCCAGATTGGAAAGGATTTATTACATGTTTTTGACTCTAAAAGGTGTTCTAAACGAGCTTTCACAATCCCTTCAAGTAAATTTGTGAGGCTGATTGGTCGATATGATTTTGGTTCATTTGGTGGTTTGGTTTTCTTAAATATAGGGATAACGACAGCTTCTCTCCATGTGGTTGGGTATTCTCCCTTGTCCCATATTTGGTAATAAAGTCTCAGCCAAAGTTAAGGTAGAATCAGGTATATTTTTAAAGAGCATACATGAAATTTTATCTTTCCCTGTGGCAGTATTACTTCTTATTATGATGATTTGTTTTAGTTCTGAAAGAGAGAATCTATTATTTAGTGGAGTTGACCTGTTTCGCCTGACCGATTTGCAGAATTCTTTCCAATTTTCAATTTTAGCTTGTAAGTCCGCTTATAAGCTATAATAATCTAGACAAGGGTACCTTTTTACATTATTTAAAGCTTTTTACGCCCTTTTATTGCATCAGAACAAGGTTTTTAGCTCACCTGAGCACAACGTGCTCAAGGGGCGCTTTTGTGATACCGCTTAGTCCGGCATCCGGCGTCCGTCGTCAACATTTTAGATTGTGAACACGATAGAGGCCACAATTTTTATCCAATCTTCATCAAACTTGGTCAGAATATTAGTCTGCATGAAATCTTGGATGAGTTCTTTATTGGGTCACCTGGGGTCAAAAAATAGGTCACTAGGTCAAATTTAAGGAAAACCTTGTAAACACTAGAGACCACACTTATAGCCCAATCTTAACCAAACTTGGTCATAATGTTTGTCAGCATGAAATCTTGGAGGAGTTCGTAACTGGGTCACGTAGGGTCAAAAAGTAGGTCACTATGTCAAATCATGGAAAAAGCGTGTGAACACACTAGAGGCCATATTTATAGTCCAATCTTTATCAAACTTAGTCAGAATGTGTCTACATGAAATCTTGGATGAGTTCGTAACTGGGTCACGTGGGGTCAAAAAGTAGGTCCTATGTCAAAACTTAGAAAAAGCTTGTGAAGATACTAGAGGCCATATTTATAGGCCGATCTTCACCAAACTTGTTCAGAATGTTTGGCTTCATAAAATCTTGGATGAGTTCGTAACTGGGTCACGTAGGGTCCAAAAGTAGGTCACTAGGTCAAATCATAGAAAAAGCTTGTGAACACAATAGAGGCCATATTAATAGGCTAATCTTCATCAAACGTGGTCAAAATAAATGTCTACATTAGATCTTGGAGGAGTTCGTTATTGGATCACGTGGGGTCAAAAAGTTGGTCACTAGGTCAAATCTTAGAAAAAGCTTGTGAACACACTAGAGGCCATATTTATCGACCAATCTTTATCAACCTTGCTCAGAATGTTTGTGTACATGAAATCTTGGATGAGTTCGTGACTGGTTCACATGGGGTCAACAAGTAGGTCACTAGGTAAAATCTTAGAAAAAACTTGTGAACACACTAGAGGCCATATTTATTGACCAATCATTATCAACCTTGCTCAGAATGTTTGTCTACATGAAATCTTGGATGAGTTCATTATGGAGTCTTGTGGGGTCAAAAAGTAGGTCACTAGGTCAAATCTTAGAAAAAGCTTGTGAACCCACTAGAGGTCATATTTATAGGCCAATTTTCACCAAACTTGGTCAGAATGTTTGCCTCCATGAAATGTTGGAAGAGTTCGTAACTGGGTCACGTGGGCTCATAAAGCAGGTCACTAGTTCAAATCTTAGAAAAAAGCTTGTGAACACACTAGAGGCTATATTTATAGCCCAATCTTCATCAAACTTGGCCAGAATGTTTGCCTGCATGAAATCTTGGACGAGTAAGTAACTGGGTCACGTGGGGTCAAAAAGTAGGTCACTAGGTCAAATCTTAGAAAAATATTGTGAACACAATAGAGGCCATATTTATACGCAAATCTTCAGCAAACGTGGTCAGAATGTTTGTCTACATGAAACCTTGGATGAGTTCGTTATTGGGTCACGTGGGGTCAAACAGTACGTCACTATGTCAAATCTTAGAAAAAGCTTTTGAACACACTTGAGGCCATATTTATAGGCCAATCTTCATCAAAATTGGTCAGAATGTTTGCCAGTATGAAATCTTACATCACAAGATGCTCAAGATCAAGAATTTAGCTTAATTAAACTGTTACTTCTGGGGACCAGCCACTCGATTAATCATTAGCCAAAGTAAAGGGATATCTTTCTAAAATAAGGTTAATGATTTGCAACTGAACCATGATCTGCTTAATTTGGTCTCTGATGTTATCCACTCCAACTACCTTGTGGTTTATTCCATTCTTTGAGATCGATTGAAAGTAACTAAAACAGGCTGTGTATCCAGGTATATTTGTAGTCCGATAAGTTTTGAATTTGGTTTCCTGGATAAATAGTAAGTGAATTTTATGTTTATTTAGATATTGGTGGTTCGAAAATGTGCATGCTGTCAGACCCCCAGCATTGTATGATAATATATTTAATCTGCCATCCATTGTAATTATTTGGGAACAGCAAGTTTTCTATTACGCAGCGTCCCCGCCAGTTTCTTAGGGATTGCCAGTTTCTTTTGTTCAGATGATAATTTCTTCAAACACCCCCCACCCGCCCTCAGGGGCGGCAGCAGAGGGTTTGCATGGGGCACCTGGGGCAAGGAGTGGCGGGCAACCAGCTTCATTTGAGGTGGAGAGGGAGAATGTATCCTTTCCGTGGAGCATAAGATGTGTTGGCCCAAGAATTCGTCATAATTTAGACCTGTTTTATAATTTTTTGTTGCCATTATGTTCTTATTCTATCCCTGTCATGTTCATCTTCCGACTCAACCCACTCCAAGTCCATATCAGTATCTGAGCTGCTGTCCGATAAAGAGTCCAGTGAGGTTAAGCCTCCCACGGACGGCAGTTCTGAGCTAGAACTGTGCTTTATTGGAGACACCTTTATTGGCCCCTCAATATGCAATTGCGCTATGAGAAGCAACCGCAGCCCCTGGAGCCCCGACCGCCAACATTTTGTTGTGTGTCGTTCTCCACAGCTGCCCGCTGTCATCCCGATGGAACCCCTCTACCCACTGGTGAGCTAGTTTTTTTTAAGTATCTTACCCCTATGCCATTATTGCATTATGGTACTAGTCGTGGCTGGGTAGTTCTGTTGGGGTGTTTTATAATGATATCTGATAAAATCAATTTTCTTTGTTTTTCTGAAGAGTGGTATCCTGGTTTAATTGTCATTTATATCTTGTTTGGGAGAGAGTTGCGCATACTTTTTTGCTCTCTCCCATCCTATCACCGTCTCATAAGTTTGATTGTGTTTGCTGCCTTTATAAAAGCTGGACAGCCTCTATAACTTGTGGTGTGATGCCCGCCACAATTTGCGCAGTTGATTTCCTCGCTCAGGCATTCTCTGATTCCATGCCCCACCCTTCCGCATTAAGCACATGTAGTGTTCCCCGGGCACTTATAGGCTCTGTGACCGAAGTCTTGGTATTTAAAGCATCTTAAGGGTGGTGGTAGGTAGACTTCTACATGATATTGTATCGAGGTACCTTGAAATGAAACATGATTGGGCAACAGTTTCCCTGTGAATTTAATTAAGACGGCTGTCGAGGTTTTTTCCAAGTTTATTTTTTAATCAAGTGCAATTTGAAATTAGAATGTGCGGCTGGGCAGTAGTGAGCTGTGTGTGGACGGTGTCAATTTCTGTAGATAGGGGTACGTTATGGATGACTCCTTCACATCCACCTCCCGAGATAGGGGCACTGGCCGGAATCTAAATCCCCAATCCCCCCCAAAAAATGAATGGTTTGGTTCTAAGCAATCCCGCCAGGACTTCGATTGAGGCCATTTCAAGTAGATATGCTCCAGAGGCTAATGAAATGACCTTTCTTACCCATTTCCCCAGCCCACGACCAACGTCTCTGGCCAATGCCAGCACAGGGATACTATTTAAAGTCATATTTTCTTTGGCTCTTTGTATCAATTTATAGGGCCAGTTAGATTTAGTGACATAGTGGCCGTGGCTCTGGAAGTCTGTGTCTGCCTAGTAGGGGGTACATATTGTACCTATCCCCCTCCCTGCGTCCCACATCTTTTCTCTACAATTATCCTTTTTGCATTTGGTTAAAAACATTATAGATAGAGTAGAAAGAAAAACTGTTATCACTGGTATTATAACGAGGTCTCTACTCATATGGTACTTCTGTAAGAATGCAGGTTAATACAAACAAACTTATAAAAATGAGACAAAAAAGGTTTCTGTTGACTAGCGGCTTTGATAAATGGGCGAAATAGTATATATATATATATATATATATATATATATATATATATATATATATATATATATATATATATATATATATATCTATATATATATATATATATATATATATATATATATATATATATATATATATATATATATATATATATATATGATAATGGTAATGGCCGATAGACATGTCTTTACTTCTAATGGTACCTTGTGAAGTTGATATTACTTAGTGACCCTACAAATTATTGTTATGTGAGCGTTAGGTCTAAATACGTATATCCGGTATTCCTATTTTATTGAATTTAGGTTTGGTGTGAGCTTGTGTATAGAGTGGGCAAGTTAACATACATTAGAAATAAAATCTGACAAATTATCATCCCTGGTTAATTCTACTCAAGTTGGAACAGATCCATGGAATATTCGCTCTCTAAGATTCTGCAAGCTCTCTTATCTTTAGACAATAAAAAGACCAGACCTAATGACAGATATCTATAGAACAAATAGCTACATTCAACGAAATTAAAATACTACCGTCAACCTTAAATGGATACAAAGTCATGTCAATGAAATCGCCGACCAATTAGCGAAGGAGGTTTCTATGATAGGTACACATTGCTTGGTATCAGTCTGAAAGAAGCATGCAACTACTTAAAAAAAAAACTTAAAAAGAGAAAGCGGGCATTAATTTTGATATATTCAAATCAGCCAAATATTCATACTTGGAAAAAGAAACACGAAGATCAAGATTTATCACCAATGATAAAATTTAATACAAAACTGAGATATTTTGTGGCAGCAAATAAAGTTAAACCTAAAAACATCCCGCACTCTGACAAATCAGAATCATTCGATTATATAGTATTATGGTGCAGGCAGCACAATAAAGCAAGATGAAAGCTACAAAGGGACCTATTGTTAAACACCGGGCTCGCAACCTTCGACAAAACAACGTTATTATTCCCACCCGAGGACAAAGGAGAAATTGTTAAAACTGCCGTATTAGTATGTAAAGGGGATGGAGTTAAATTGTTTGAATATAATAAATAATATTATATAATAAAATCAAGCGATACACGTTTGATTTATGGTAATACCTCCTCTCAAACAATAGTTATACCTAATTAGTACTCCCATTATTATGCTGCAGCCCAATTTCTATAATGTAGAAAGAAGTCACCGAATCAACGTTGTTTTGCTTAAAACAACCAACAAGGCCTGTATCATAGGATCTCGGCTGAAATTATTAGCATTGTTGGGACAATAAAATGTTTGTTTACTCATAAGAAAAACAAGTGGAATCATTGGAGAAAATTCAAACTTTAAAATCGTCCTTTATAAATTATATATAATATATTAATAAACAAATATATGTACATTTACTATGATAAGAACGTTTATAATGCATTTACTCTCAAAAGAAATATATACAATCAGTCTAGTATATTTACAATATTCTTAGATAATTATTTTAATTATAAAATATTGATTCAGTTATTGTAAAAATGTCATAAACATGCGATTTCGAGTTATTTTTATATGTCCAGTATTTTCAGAAATTATGGAATGATAGACTATAGAAATACGGGAATAGCATATATTTGGCAATCTGTAATAGAATTCCTAATGGATGGAGTTAAATTAATTACTTCTTGGTAAAAGAACAAACTCTGCGATGGGGAAGTAATCTAATATAAATATATGTTTAGAAATATAAAAGAGTATCAATGTACGAAGAACAAAATGCAAAATAATTATCCATTCACAAATATAATATGTTGTCGCTGAAACAACTATGCATTACAGTATTTGACAGCACGTGATAAAGTACAGACCTATGCGTATGAATCCTTTACACTTAAATCGCCGATGAGACGTTAAAAGTTTACTTACTGCGACTTCTTGTGGACCTATACAGCATACATCTGTTAGCTCTTCATCTGTGTCACAGTATTTGGTAACCTTGCCGCTTGACGGATCTACAAGCTTTAGTCGTCTGTTTGATCTATCTGCTATCACGAGACATCCGTTATCAAGGTAACAACAACCAAGGATAAAACAACTGTTTTTATCATCTGGCAATTTGACTTTTACCATTCTTACTTGTTTACTTCTATTCTGTGCCTTTACCCCGGATCGTCTCTCTACCAGTCCTTCTACTCGAATGTCTCCTGGTCGCATGACATGTTCAAGTAAGGAATTAAAGCTGTTGATGGAATCAAATATTTTCATGTCGGTCTTGAGGTGGAATTGATGTTCCTTTATCAAACTTTTTGACTCACTTAAAAGAGCGTCAACTTTTTGTGGTATTTTCTGAGCCTTCTTTTTAACGACAAACATATTGGCTTTCCACTCGTTTGACTTTGTAATCTTATTTAAACAATGGTTTATTTCATCTTTGGTTAAAGCACATGCCTGACGATGTTGTTTGGTGACTGCAAGAATCTCTTCTTGTTTACTTTTGACATCCCTCTTACCTTTCTCTCTCAGCTCCGCGATTCGGGTCAACAGTTTCTTGGCGTAGTCTTCTAGGTCTTTAAGAAAACTGTTTCCAATCTTTTGAATACTTGCCTCATGCTGATCTAATGCTTCAATAGCTTTGTTTATATTGTCCAGAGCCGACTTCAACTGTGCTGGGACAGTTTGTAACTCTGGATCAGCATTGAGCTCGGCAGAGGATTTTCTGATGTTTTGGGGTTCCTGACATTTCCTGTAAAGAAATGTAACCAAGCGTTATTAAAGTACATCGCAGCGGCTCCATTGTAGCCATTAAAGTAAGGTGAAGAAACCCTAGACACTGGCCAGACACCAGCTATGGACGTATATCGTAGCTTCCTCATTGTGGCCATTATAGTGGGGCTAAGGAAAAACCCAGACATTGCCCGGACACCAGTCCGTACATTGCAAGCAAGCAATATGAAATGTTTGGCCAAGAATAAGACAAACCCACACGGTGAAGTGGCCATAATTATTATTATTATTATTATTATTATTATTATTATTATTATTATTATTATTATTATTATTATTATTATTATTATTATTATTATTATTATTATTATTATTATTATTATTTTCATTGTCATTATAATTATTATTATTACCATTATCATTACTATTACTTTTTTCTCTCAAATAACTCCAAAAGTCATTGTTACCGGGAATGGTCCTGGAAAATGCTGTTTATTGTTACCTTAGATGTGTGTGAACAGTAAAACGTAAATTCCCACACGTCATTGCAAACAGGAATTTCCTATCTGATCCACGTTGCGGAATACCTACTTTAAACTAAGAAAAACGCGTGACAACTTACTTTTAAGAGTATATTTAGTGTGATGTTTTTCTCGACTGATTCTTTCTAACAAGGTAGTTATGGTTCAAAACGTCTATACTTAGACTGAATAATGGGTTCATTGCAGAAATTATAACAAAATTGCCCAAAGCGGTGATAAGGTATTGATACGTGTTTGATACCAACTGTCGGCTACCACCTATAAGTACTGGCTACATCCAATATATTAATATATGTTAATTTTAGCAGCAATTGATAATTACTTTTTCAGACAGCTCTTTAAAGGAGCTTCACCCCGGGTCCCCTTTTAAATCATTTTCACACGGTGATCGTACATGGTTTAGATAACATCGGTCCACAATTTACGATTCTGCATTATTTTTAGTTAAACTTTAACTCTCATGATTCTCGATCCTCGATCTTTTGTGCCGATGTGTGCACAATTGCCCCAAACAAACAATATGTTTTCTTCTTTCATTTCAGGAAAGGATTCACCCTTCCAAAATCGAAAAATGTTTGAACAGATACACAGGCTTTCTGAAGTTTAAATAGTGGTAAGCCAAAGCTTCCTATGAATAGATTAACCAGATTGCTGCAGTTAAAGTACGGTAAGCCAAGGCGTCTGATGGACAGATATATCAGCTTTTTTCTTGTGTAAAGAGTGGTTAACCAAATGTTTTATAAATAGATGACCCGGCTTACTGCAGTTAAAGTACGGTAAGCCAAAGCGTCTGATGGACAGATATATCAGCTTTCTGCAGTTTAAAGAGTGGTAAGACAAACTTATTATGAACAAGAAAAACAGCTTGCTGCAGCTTAAAGAGTTGTAGGACAAAACGTCTTATGAACAGATACACCAGCAAACTGCAGTTTCAAGAGTGTGTATCAAATCTAAAATGCTACAATATATCTGGGACATCAGTAATCACATAAACAACCACACAATTAATTATAAAGTATGGTACAGATTTAAAAATACATAGCAAACATATTCACAAGAGTTTATGCAACTTTTTACAAACATCGTCTATAGGTTATGATATTTTTAAATATTATAGTTGTATATTAATTGAAAGTCAATTTATATCTGAACAGATGTTGCCCCTTGATGTTAAGCAATATCCTTTTCTTTAGAGCTTTATGAGTTCCACATAATGAAACTACTTGACGGGTAGTTATTCTGGTACATGTGATTTATTGTATTTTTGCTACATGGGACAACGACTCGGAACTCCACTTTCACTTGTTATGTTCTTCCCCAAAACAATTAGAATGTCCTGATTATGATCAGAGATTTACCATTGAGTGTAAGTATTATATAGTTCATGGTTTTCATAAAATCTGGCTTTTAAATATTGACCGGGCCGGTAATTATTCTGCTTAAAACCGGTCAATACTGGTCAATACTAGTATTTACTGGCCAATAGTGGTCAGCTTACACAAACATGTAAACACATATCTATTACTTGTCTTATGTCATACTAATGAATTATCAAGTATTTGTGTTTTTAAGTAAGTTATTT
This sequence comes from Sinonovacula constricta, assembly GCA_007844125.1. Lineage (NCBI taxonomy): Eukaryota > Metazoa > Mollusca > Bivalvia > Cardiida > Solecurtidae > Sinonovacula > Sinonovacula constricta. The sequence continues at coordinate 39,351,982 of CM017570.1, forward strand.
CCAGAGAAAAATAACAAGTTCTAATAACGTAAACAAAATGTGTATTTTGCCGTATTCTGCATTACTTTTCCAAAAGTCTGGTGATTATTTCAGTTATAAATTAATGTTAACATTTTAATTGCATCCCATCTAACATCAGGTACTTACTATGATGATGTAGATCACATGTTTATTGACTCATTGATAAACGGTTTTAATTTAAATGTAAAAGGTAGTTGTCATATTATTATACATTAAAGAAATAAATCTAGACCGGTCAATCTTGGTAAAAAGTAGATTCGTCAAAATTAGACATAGTTGATTCAGATTTTAAATATTTAAAATATCATAGAATGTCCGATAAACTGAATACATGAATTTAATAAGGTACTTTTGTAATTGCAATAAAATCACATTAAAATAACATGTTTGACCACGATTGATCACGAAGTGAGTGTTGACGAGTTTAACTGTTTGAAACCAATGGTGAAAACCGGTGATGGTCAGTACTGTATAGCAATAACCTTCATCAAGTTAAATTCTTTTTTATGCAACACAACGTTTCTAATTTACCTTTGATCAATATTGAGTCTATTTATCATGTTGTGACCACATAATAAATGCTTTAAAACATTCAAAATAAAAAGCACATATTGACAAGTTTTATCTTATTATATATTTGAATTTAAAAGGGCACAACTGATAATATATTTAAAATGTGTGCAGATTTAAATCATGACCAAAGGTAATTAAACATTCCTTTGACCAGTATTTACCACTATTGACCCAATCAGGTTATTGACTGGAACAATAGTAACCGGTTAGAAACAGCTTGTCAAAACCGGGGATGGCCAATACGGTCCAACCCATAGTTACATAGTGTTTGTATAAGATGAGATAACTGACCTGTGCTCCAGAAGATGACATTTTTTACACAAAAGTTCGTCATCCTGGCGACAGTACAACGTTATTAATTCGTCAGCATGTTTCCCACACTTCTCGGTTATCACATCTTTGTCGTCTCCAAGTCCTTGAACTACATTGTGATTTTCATTAAATTCATTATGTGTTGCTAAGCAGTATGTACACAGATGTTTCTGGCAGTCGTAACAATAATAATTTGCATTCCTTACTTTGTCCTTTTTAGCACAAATGGAACATTTGACATTACTATATTCGTCACACCCGATATCAAGATCTCTCGCGGTCGCCATATTTTGTCCGTTTGATAACTTTAAGATATTATTGAATATCAAACTCCAGTGATTATCTTATGACCAGTGAACACAGCAACTTTTTTCGTTCAAACTGATTGCAATAAATGACCTTATACACACGACGTTCATTCTACTGAATTAAAGATATGAATGATCCCTATACTCTCTCGGCACAACCCTTTATTCAAGGAACCACGTATGTGGATCTCGTCTCTAGGATACCTCAAAACACAAAATAACACTGTCCTGACAGCGGTTAAAGGAAGTAACCCTTATTACAGTTTAATTTTTGATTATTATTATTATTATTATTATTATTATTATTATTATTATTATTATTATTATTATTATTATCATTATTATTATTATTAATATTATTATTATAATTATAATTATTATTATTATTATTATTATTATTATTATTATTATTATTATTATTATTATTATTATTATTATTATTATTATTATTATTATTGTTTACGCTTATTACATTATAATTATTTATTATTATTATTATTATTGTTATAATTATTGTCATGATAATAATAATCTTATTCTTATTCTTATTCTTATTCTTCTTATTATTATTATTGTTATTATTCAAAAGTAAGATGTACTGTACCCATTATCGCAACAATAAGCAATGTCACTATACGCACAGTTTTTCTTGCTCACTCGGGCTAACATGTTTATTTTCTTTATATATAAATGTGCAGCCGTGAAATAGGAGTGAACTAGTTAGGTAGTAGCACAGACGGCGTGTTAGCAATCCTATTTTAACATAGAACATACAAGATAGTCATCATCGATGACAGCTACCAAATTCAGCTTGTTATTCCTTGTATGTGACTCCTGAATAATCAACGGAACATTCCTTTTAAGGTAGAATGATTTACACTCGCCATGACGTACGCCACTGTTGTAAATTATTTCAATCGAAGCTATTCAAATAAGGACCTATTGAATACTTTTCAATAGAGCTGCCGAGGTTGTTAAAAAGTGAAAAAAACTCAGACCGACTGGGTATATTTTGAAGAATGACATTTTTTCAAAATATTGAACACACAGTGGTACAATGCCGCTGAGTGCGCTATACAATGTTACTGAAAAGATAAATTATCGTACAATTGAGCTTTATTGACTAATATAAATGTCGAAATGCCCAAATCCTTCTCTCTGGCGGAATGTGTTATGGTTAGAGTTACAACATGTCACAATGCTCAATTTCCATTAACATTATTGCAAGAAAAGAAAACATGCTATCGTTAAAGCCTTTACGATTCTATTTGCTGTTCAGGTGAATCCGGGGTAAATTTCTATATGCATTTATTGCAGAAATGTACTACCACATATTTTTACCGGCGTTGCTTACTGGTTCCACAAAGACACCAATGTAGACTGAGATTTTGCAATAAATATAGCTAATATGTTTCTACATGTTTACTTTGTTCGTTATGAACTAATAAAACAAATAAGATTGAAATTTTACAGTTAACATACTGTTACCAAATCAGAACAGGCCTTTTGAGAAATACCACACATATTCAAATATAAACTACCTCTAGACAAAGGCAAACAGGGTAAATGTAACCGTGACAAAAACAGAGACGAGACATAACATATAAATTAAAAAAAACACACACTAGTTATGGCATTAAAACGCTCAGTCGGCAAAAGGACCGTCTGGGCATCTAAAACCTAGTTTGTAGAGCGCTCACACCTACCACTTCATGGAGTTTTTTTCTGTCAAACAAACAGTGTACATAAACGTATCCCATCAAAGTGAGATAGCTAAATTTAAGAACCGGCATCGGGAGTTAAAACTGATAAAATGAAATTATATACAGACGAAATAACTAGTAATTTAATAAACTATTAACATATGTACAAAATGTACAGTTGATAAATGTCTCGGCTACCTTAAAGTTCAAAATGAGTTGTTTGAAACAAAAAAGCTCAAACGATGATGTATAATCAGAACAACTTAATTTTTAAGTTAGATTTTTTTAAAGTGTCTGGGTAAGAAAGGAAAATCCAGAATTATCAAACTTTATGTTTTATCCTAATAGTAAGAACAGTAATCTGATCACACTGTTAACAATATAGCAATGTTTTCAAGATAGAGTGAGCAAGCTAAGTGAAAGTATGATAAGTGTGAATAGGTCAAGACTGGCGGTAAGGTTTACATTTAGTTGCCAACAACGAAAGTGCCGATGAAATGTGTGTGCCTATGTCTGTTTATGTCTCCGTTGATGTCATAGTAACTAAATTATTAGTACCAACTCCTAACGCATAGATTTCATACATGCATTGCTAGGTCCATATTATATGTTCAGAATGCTTTTGCAGCCAAAATCGTTTTCTTATGTAAAACCGCTTTTATTATTGTTCTTTTAAATTAGTTTTTTATGTGCAAAGGTTGTAAGGACCCATACAATTAAATTTCAAAGGACCAAAATAAATGCTTTCTTACAAAACGAGATTTATTTTAATTCACTAGTTCGATGAGCAGGACGTCTTTCAAATAACTTTGTAAACATGGGGCGTTCGAGAATGCCGTAGGTTAAAATTTCATCCACACATTCAAAGGGCTAATGATTTACCAACTGAGTGAAGCGGATCCCATCCAAGGGAATTCAATAGATATACAGACATTCGACACACAAACCTTACAAAAGCGGCTTTGGCAATATTTAATTGAAAAAGGCCTAATGATTACCTTGTAGGCAACGGATCAATACTCAAGATAACAGTATGTTTGACATGGTGTATACAGCTTTAGCTTTAAAGGGGGTAAACGACAGTTTGAACCAAACTTTATTTTCTCAAATTGTTATCTCAATACAACTTTTAGGGTCATGTGACCAGCTTTTTTGTAAGCAGTCTTTTTATGACGTGTTTGTATGTTTCACAAACTAAAACAACCTTATTCTGTGCATTCGTTTTATTTGTTTTTATTCTTATTTACCTTGAGTAGAAACAAAACGTGTTTTCTGTCTACATTGTGGTTTGTTCTTAACTGTTTAGAGAAACACAAGGGTTAAGGATGCCATACTATTTTACGGTGACAATAATAAATCCACAGTAGACACGAATCTAATGGCTGTGTAGCATGTAAACGTATACTAAATTATCAGAGAAGAGAGTGAAGATTCAAATGTTAGGAGACATTGTTCTGGTTGTTATCTATTATTACCCTTTAACCTAACGTTGATAAAATTGATCGGCTGTAGGCCGTCCTCTTACTGTTGTTGGTATAAAGACTATATATATGTGATTAAGTTATTGCAAATGCATTTACTGAAATTCCCAATTGAGAAGCCGTAAATACAATGAGATGGGGTGCAGATATTGAACGTGAAATCTATACAACTGCCCATTATTCAATCAATATACAACGAACGTATTGATATTAAAGTTTCGTCTTGACAAGGCAAAATAAAGTATTGTGCGAGAAATAGACAATAGACCATTGCTCAGCAAGATTTCTGTTTATACAAGGTGGCTTCAGGTACATTACAATGGTAGTGGTATAGACCAGGGACCTCTTTAATGGCAGTCATATGCTGTAACGACTGCGCCTAGTAGTCTTTGTGTCGGCATTTTAATTGGTATATATCAAAATCTGCGTTAGTATACCTTAACAATGTTTTAAGTATAATGCCAGCCGTATATGCCCGAAGGAATCCCGAATGTGTCATACGTTGATCGTTACACATATTTAATCAGCAAGTTATTAATTAAGTACATTTAGCAGTATTCCTTGGACAATGTCATATAGTTGGCAAACGATTTGTTTTGTGCTGCCATTCAATTGCTGTGCTGTAAACGTTATCAAATATACCTTAAGGGTATACGTTCAAGTTGTAAAGAATTTAACATAATTGTAAAGAGGCTATGACTTTCAAGGAGAAACAGCAACAGTTGTAGGTTTCAAAGAAGTCTTCAAGTCACGGTTAAGCCTTTTTGAATTGCTACCAACGGAGCGATTAAGTGGGCTTACACCATGCATATCCAATTCCAAATACTATTACGCTGTCTTCAGTTTGAAAGGGAATCAAAATCACCATTAATTTTGGAAAAAAGTTGTTTGTGTTCCACAACCTTTAGATATAAATGTACTAAATATAAAGTTATATTTTGAATAAATAAGGTGTACAAAGTCTGACCTAGGAACTACCTATTCACTTCGGGGTTCGTAAAGACGAGATAAAACATTCTAGCACCATGCATTGAAACGTTGCCAGAATGACGAGAAGCTATTTAAGCTGATAAATAGTCTGACATGTTTTGTGTTCATGGTTATTGGGTTTATCGTCACACCAACAGTATTTTAGTTATCTTGAGACTTGAAGCAGATATAGTGCTGCATTCACTATATATAGCACGGTGTGAATACATGGCCTGATATCACACCCAGTCACATTATTCTGACAACGGGCTTACCAGTGGTTGTACATCATTTATATTTGCTTGGGCGTTAGCAAGAGAGCTATACCACGGCCGTTGTTAACGGCTTTTGTATGTAGCTGTCTGGGTACGAACCCGAGGCTTCCCGTACATTGAGCAAACGCTCTACCGATTGTGCTGCCAGGCCCAGTCGAACATTTGTAACATACTTACTCCTAAACCAAAAAGTCTAGGTACCGATCAAACGTATCATTTAAAGGACAAACCAGGCTCTGTTTACAGATAATGGTGTAGTATCTTTATCTATATATTCATATACTTATCTCTAGGATCCGAGCTGTCGGAAATCAGTTTTACCGGCACAGTACCTAAAGGCCAATATATGAATTTCTTATTATCGACCGTTCGGCGCTGGTATACATTATGTTAACATACATGCCCTGAAAATTGTTATTGACCTCGGCAGACCCCTGGAAGCCCCAGCATTCACAGCGGTTGAAACATCGCATTTGCAAATAATATATAGGGCAATTTTACTTGAAAATACCCACGATTTACGTCGTTTCCACTTAAGTCGAATATTGATATTCTGTTGATTATTGGGAAAGATTTCAACCTGCCATTTATTCAACAATTAAGCGGTAAGGGCATTTAAAACAACTTAGCAGATCCACATGTAAACTATTCAATATTCAGGTCCCATTGTGAAATTATCAGTCAAACCCCGTTGACGTATATGCTTTGATATCAGACCGCCTGGCTCGCAATGATGCTCTTTTTTATAGCGTTAATATGAATAAATAAATATGAGATTTGAACGTTTGCCAGTGTTAAACAATTATTACATGTGTGTACCATATCAGTAGGCACGTGTGTCAACAAGGATACGTATTTGCCAAAAAAATTGTTAATATGTTTAAAATTTATTTATTCAAATAGAAAATACGTATATGTTTTGGCTAGGGATAGCATTAAGATTTTCAGTACATTGCTTATTTGGAGTATAAATTGTTTAAATATTGTAAAAACATGGCCCTACTTAAAGTATAGTATATTCAGTGAACAATGGACTCGGTAGAAACCGTCTTAACAAGCAAGACAGTAAATTACACACAAGACTGACCAAAAACGAAGCTAATAACGCCTCCTAAGACCTAACTTTAATTCTTATAAATTGATAATCTTTTTATGAATGCCATTGAAATTATAACAGCAGTGTTATGGGTTTAAATTGAAGCTTCTTAAAATGACATCCAATTAATTCCATTTGAACAACATACAGCAAAGTCATATATATCGTGTTCTTCAGGATGACACTTAAACAAACCAAGAGGTAGGACTTAGATACATAATTGACACATTGATACTTTTTACTGTTAATTAATCACTACTCTGTGTAAAATCGGAATTTGTGACTTAAATTGTTTTAATACGTATTAATACATATGTGACTGGCCATACCAAAATCAGTCTAAAGTCGCAAAATTAATATTTTTATTTTTTATATTTATTTTATAGAGCATAAATAGACCTGTAAAACGATACAAGAACCCTCACGATACTTCAATCCTGTGGTTAGTTATTCGAATTTATGTAACACAGTTTAAGGCCTAAATGTACACATAAATGTGGAGAAAACGGCACTCAAACTTGTTCTAACATTTTTGGTCTATACCTAAAACGTTGCCATAGCAACCAACATTTTCTATATAAATTACACCATCATGTCATACGCTGTTGGAAAGAGAAAACACAACTCTATTTATTGCGCATTCTTATTTATTAACAAAGCAACCATATAATGCTACAGTAATCATAGACAATCATACAAGTGTCAATTTCTTTAACTTTTTGTCTCGGTAATTATATGAGGGCGACACTGTTTTAAGCCATTTTAAATAAATCCACAGCATTTACTTTAATAGAAATACATGTGAGAGTTAGCGATGTCTGTAAATGTTTTTTTCCATATCATTACAGCTTTCACTGTCACATTCACTATCTCAGTCCAACGCACCACTTGCACATGTAAAGAAATTTGTAATCAATTCATTCCAGTTTCCGATATCTCCGAGATTTGAACAATTTACTGACACTTTTAGGCATTAAATTAGTGTTGTTTTACATAGTGTCAGCTTCTTAGAATAATGTCAGTTATTACTTTTATTAATTAAACTTAACATAACATGACGTCATTTATATTAAAACAAAAAACGTAAATAATTTTAAAGAATGGCTTTAAAACAGAAAAAAGTTAATTAAAAAATGAAATCTAACGGTTTAAATTCACCAGGATGCTAAAAATCAATGTGACTAATCTCGAATAATTGGTATATCAGGTTCTTCAATTAAAAGCATTTAAGTTGACTTTGAAGAGTTGAAACCAGACAGGGGAAGGGAAGGTTTGTTTTGAGTTTTATGTTGAGTTTTAAGGTACAGGGAAGATTATTGACATACTTGCCTAGCATAATAAATAACGGTTAAGATCATAGTTTGCACACAGAACAAATATCAAGTTTAACAGCTTTACATGTCGAGTTACACAGCAGACGGTGGTTGTCAGAGATGTTTGCAGAAGACACGAGGTTTTATGGTGTTCTCAAGTAAAATACTCGTCTGAAGACTTGTAATGGAAAACGTGGATAATATCTTTTGAATGTTATGTAGATGTTGGTTCACTCAACTGTGGTCAAGTGAACAGTCCCCGCTTAATCTGCCCAGCCAAACAGACCAGGAAAAGTGATATGGTTTGGGTTGTATGCGTTTTGAAGGCATTGCAACTTTGACACCTGACAAGTGTTTAATAGACTAAACACAACTTAGCTATCCTTGAAGGTATAATTGCCTGTTGCTGTGCATTACAAATAATAAATATGAATTTATAGATAACAATGCACCTGCTCGTAGAACCGATAACATAAAATTCTACTTGGAAACCAACAAAGTTAATTTTATTGGATGACCAGCACAGTCCACATACTTGAATACTGTAAATAACATCTTGCTTAAGTTTAAGGTATACTATAAATAACGCATTCAACATAGGCTGGTGAAATATACAATCGGTTGCTTTCATCATCGTCACTGAGGCCGGATGAACGCCCAGTCCCATGATTCCGGTAAAATATGTGTCCTATCACTACATCGTCCTCTAAAAATGAATACCGGATTCGTGTTTTGCAACCAAAATAACCTCTTTGGCCCCTTTACGCTTGTGTAACGTTGAAGCTAAGTTGATTTACCCTAAATCGGCAGAAATTGCAAGAAGGTAGTTCAACGATTTTTTTGCGTGGTTCAAACCTTTAGATGAGCCGGGTATCCTCAACGCGAATCTGCCAATCTCTGATCGTTTCTGCGTACAGAAGGCATTCCGTCCCAGGTGTATCATTGCTCTTTTTTCAAACCCTAGATCTAACAAAAAATCAACAACAAGAACAATAGAACGGATTCGTGTTCTGACCAAAAAAACAACCTTTGGGACATAGTTTAGCGTAATTATCTATTACAACGGAACAACATTTCTTTGGCTAAGCCAGGTATGCTGAACACGATTACCTTGTTACTCTGGGTCTTTCTCTTTACGTTCGGGGTACAGGTGCGCAACCAATAGTATGTCCCAATGGCTTATTTTGATGGCATGGCACAAATCCAGTGTCCGTTTTTGGAAATATTTTACCGTCTTGGACATCAGTTCTATGGTTCAGACAAATTGGTGCACCTGTTCCGGAAAGCGGCGTTTACGTTCAAAACTTTAACTGTTTTCCATTAGATGGCTCCACTACTTTTTCTAGGCTAAGCCACGAGTGCTAAGCACTAATCCGGTGTTATTTTCGGTCTCTCAGTTAGTGGTTTGGCATACAGGTCGCTTTCCGGAAAAGGTGGGCACTTGAGGTGTGTCTCTAATGCGTAAGACGTGTCTTTAATGTGTAAAATGATCTAAGATGTATTTGTCGTAACTCTGTGATAGGTATGGGAGATATGTCTTAAATGCGTGATTTATGTCTCAGCTGCGTCAAGTTTGTTCTTACATTTGCATTTGGCTTACACAGGAATACCGTTGTCTTGTGCGTTTTAAAGTTTAGTATATGTTGCAATGCTCATATGACTTTGTCATATTTATGCATCCATGATTACACCAATGTTACCTGTGAAGTGTGGCGGGTGTAAACATTATTTATGAGCATGTTACCTATGTTGTAATTTAATTCATCGTGTTACATGCATTTTCCTCTGAAGGACATTGGTCTTTAGTTTCTCAATTCTATCTACACATGAGCAGGATGATAAAACCATTCATACTTCTTCCCATGTAATTTCTTTCTTTGACTCACCAATTTTGTATAGATCTTCTAATAGAAATAATACCATCTAGACTATTCTGTGAAATGGAAGAAAGCAGACTTGTCGAGCACATAGTGTATGTGGGGAACATAGGGTAGGGATATACTACGGAGAAATACAGTTTATGGCTGCAAAGAATGTGCAGGCCAAAGACGGTCATAGTCGAGGTTGGTTAGACCACTTTTAGGAGAGATGGGCTGAGCTGAAAGTGGCCTTGCTACAAAAAATGGCACTTTCAAGAGCCAATGAAGGACTGGTATAATTAAGAGTGCAAGTCATACATACACAAATAATTCAAGGGTGTCTTTCACACGATATGAAGTACCAACTTTGACAGCAAAACCATACATAAATGCATTTTCTCTAGAAAACGTAACTTCTGCTTTTGGCAAGGCCGAAGGTTGGCTAGCAGTGAATCTTCTTTTAATTAACCCACATATTTAGGTATATTTATAAAAAAATGATGCCTACCAATTAGGTTTAACTAAATATTACCTTTGCTAAATAAAATTGACTTTTTGCACTTGCTAATGTTTCTGTCAGTCCAGTCTCTTGTCTCTACCATAAACATCTATTACACGTTTACTTAAGATGGAAATGTGTGCCAGGGTAGAAATATAAGCCCATCTATCCACAGGTTGATGTTTCTTTCAGACCAATATGTATGTCTGTAACATATGCACAGGATAATACTTGTTTACTTATAATGGAAACGTGTTGCTGGGTGAAAATCTTAGTCGATTTATATATCCGATAAGCGGTCCCAAGATAAGATATGATCAGGCCAGGAATTCTGACTGCTGGAAGGTCATTGAAGTAATTCTTTAAAAAACATCAAAACAAAAACTTGCACACATTGTTACTTCAACGTATTTACACAGGTCACTTTGATCTATTTGCTGTCTCTGGAAATATTCACATTCTGCATGCTCGCTTGTTGCTACACACGTTAAGGTATGAGTTAAAACCGGATATAAGTTCAAATCCTCGGATATGAATCTGCGGTACGAATATAAACTTAAAAATCAACATTTAAGCGTCTTTCTTTGTTTGTCTGTGTTTAGAATCATTTATACAAAGTATTCTCTAAATAACATAGTTGTAGTCAATTTAGATGATCTATATGTAGCTAAATATCTATATATGTCGCACCAGGAGACTTTATCTCCAAACTCAAAATACTTTGGTATCAAAAATTAGAAACATGACGTCAGAAATTCACAAATTATGATTAATTATATCAATCTGCAAACTTTCCTTCGTGCAAACTAAAAGAATCAGCTGTTGTTGTTGTTTTTAATCCGCACATTCTGGCTCTGTTCAGGAAACGATATTTGTACTTCGCTGTAATAAAACACACAGGGGTAAAATAATACGATTACTTCCCCCTGAATCACTTAGTTGTTACGCATATATATTCGTTAATAGGTCCGATGGGGGATGACTAGGGGCTAACGATACGCTACCCTCATGATACGTATGGCGGTACAAATCACACGATACGATACGTATCGCGGTACACACCACACGATACGATACGTATCGCGATACATAATATTTTGGTACTGATGATATTGTTTCACATAGGTACACTATTACACCATGATTTATATCAAACAGTATGTTAGCATGGCTATTGACTGACAGGAAATCGCAACTGTTCTCAGAGAAAAGAACCGAGCATTCCTTCTTTAGCAGTATAGCTTGAATCAATAAGGTGTAGCTTGCTTTTTTGAAGTGGTAGCTTCAACCTCCAAGCTGTTTAGCGGGGTATTGTTTAACAAAGGAAACTAAACTAAACTATGAAGCTAACAATATAACTGGTAATTCCAAAAATAGCAGATAACTTGGAAGAAAGCAAAATTTCGAATAGCTCCATCAGAGTAACCCTTCGTTACTCTCACATATTTATGTAATGAATGGACAATGTAAGAGAGTGTTTATCTCATAGAACAGTCATCATCTTGTTTAAAGCGCATGCTCTCTGTTGTAAGAAAATAGTATAGACCTGTCGTTACCTAGTTATTTTAAATTGATTATCGTTTCCATCCAGAGTGGACATGGCAATACCGGCATAAAAAGCAGTCTCATTTAATTGAAAAAATGTCCTTAACATTCCTTGATACATTTTCCACGCATAAACTGGTGGTGTTTATGAATATAAGTTGAAAAGAAAATATGCTCAACAATTAAATCTTAACTAAAATGTTTTAAAGTTCAAAGTTTTACAAACTGTCCATGCGAATTCTCCTAATTAAATAATATCTACACGTGTCATTGTCTGATACAGTATGTACAATGTTACAGAACTTCAAGCTTCATCTCCTCAAATTATTAAGTAGCCAATTAAAGCAATTAAGAAAACACTTCAAAATGATCAAGCATGGTCTGTGTAATTACCCCAACCCCTGTCGTTTCATTGAGAAGTCTACCTAGGCATTAATTTCGTCACAATGGCCCAACTTCCATTTTTTTCGAGATGCATGTCACACGATTGCCATTGTTATGAAGTCGATTGATAGTTATTGGCTGTAATAATTATTAAATCAGTTTCCACTTAACTACAGCTGCAATACACCCGTTAACGACATGTTAACTACATGCCGGATGTAAGTGTAGACAAACGTATAGATTCATCGACCATATCTTCTCACAACTCACTGCAATTTACATATCCCTCTGGCGGTGACAACTTTTATAAATAGCCTGCGATTAGTCTGTCAAACAACCTAGATTTTTCGGTCTACACCTAATGTGTCTTTTTTTTCACACCTGTATATGTATGTTTGTATATCTTTTCTAGGCCTACATCGCATGATCAGAATAAGTGTCCGTAAAGTGTCGTCCGGCTATTTTAAGTTGGAAAGGCCCCCAGGAAAACAATCTGAATACCCTACCAGATTTAGTACTTGGCCCCGAATCGGAATCGAAACAGCGGAGAGGTGATCAGTCGGAGGAGTGACTAGTCAGTGGCTGTTTATAGACCGACGTTGCACACATAGTACTTTGTTATCGGTCACGTGATCATAATCTTTTTTTTATTAACCCGTGCAATTTTATGTTATTGTCCATAACAACTGCAATACGGCATTACATTATCATGATGGTGGTTTTGAGGAAACACTGTATCAAATGCATTAGTAAAACGGACATATTTGCTTGGTTAAATAAAATAAGAGATAAATCGCCTTTGTAAAGATTTGCAGCTATCAATTAGTGGTGTGAATAAACCATTACAGTAAAACCTTTCTAAAAGGCACCTCTGAACAGCAACAGCCTATTAGCAGCAACCCTTTTATTTCACCCCAAAACGCTTTAAGTGCATTTTAACCCCTGAGCACCACCTCTTTAAGGTAAACTGCCATTCAAATATGTCCCTTAAGGCTGTGATAGCCTCTGCTGAGCACCACCTGCGGTCTACTTGAGAAGTTTCACCAGGAATCTTTGTTAACTGATTTACCAATCTAGTTAGACAGTCAGGTGTGAAAAAAACTGATAACCTGGTTTCAAAATAGTGCTTATAGAAATAATATTTTTCAGTTAATTGGCAACAGTAACTTACATTGTGTTTATTAAATCCACAAACAAAATATTGGTGACTTTGCAAGGAGTGAAAAAGGCAATGATTGCTCTTTATCTGAAGCTTTCAAATCTAATACATGGTGACTGAATATTAATGCATTTATCTACTTATATATTTAAGTTTTCATTTTCATTTAATTAGTTTGATTAATTAAGTTCTGCTTTATTTAAGACTTACCCGATTCGACTTACAGGAAGTTTGTGTTTAAAATTACAGTGCAAGTTTGTATCATGTAGTTCCTACATTTCAGTAAAGATTTGCTACATTTTGAATATGTGGCACCATATTTTATATTATTTAAACATCCAAGAGATAATATTGAAATAAAACATGTTTTATGTAGGGTGTTTTAATTTCGAATCAATGATGACCTCCGTCAAGTCTTACTGTGCAGAGGTTTCACTGTATATTAAATCTAAATTGTAATTGAAAGTACACTTAGAACGCTAATTGACTTAAGTTTATCAATTTACATTTAGCTTTCTTGCATCAACAGATACACAGCAAAAGGAAATGCAACTATGACCCGTAAAGTAAACACCGGAAATCACTTCCTTACTTTTAATGCAGATGTATGATTGTATGCATATGAACTAAACTTGTCAGAAACGTTGGACACATAAATGAACATCAGACGATCTTCGCTTGTGCTAGAAGTAATAGCAAAAACAAATTGTTTTAAGTGACGCGTTTCATTCCTTGCAGAAACGAAATAGTAATTATTGGTATAGCATTGAAACCACAAATTAATTAGGTTGTTTTGTTTTCAATCGCAGAAATGAACTATAAAAGGGTTAAATAAAAATCATAATTGAAATACTGTGGGCTTATTAACACCATTTTAGGTTTAACAAATATGTAACATTGCCGATCAATTAAAAGGATGAAACATCATAGTATTCTTTGTTTATATCAGACCGATTATCAAATCTTAGGCTGAAATTTAAAATGAAATCTGAAAGTCGAGTGAGGGTGAGAGGCATGCAGCAACCTCGGATCATCTGTTATTTCTCTTAATGTTCAGTTAGTTCATTTTAAGTGAGTGGTAGTGGTGTTTGGTATACGTAGATCGGAAAAGAGATAAAGCTACCATAGTAACAAATATATTCATGACACGTGACTTTAAAGTAGTCCAACTTCAGGCGGTTGCAGTTATTCAAACGTGGGTCAAGGCAGGGGAAGGGTAGTCGGATTCTCAAGTTTAAGACAAGTCTGCATTAACGGTGCACAAAGGAAAACGCCTTAGTTCCAAGATGGCAGGATTGAAAACATTAGCTTGTTGTTTGTTGATTGTAGTTTTCATCTACCAGGAGGCACACGGCCGTGCTGTCAAGATTGAGACTGTGTTTGAAGGTGAGCTGCCAATTAGTTTTAATGAAGAGACGGTTTAAAACTACTTCCTCGTCATATGAATTTGTATTTTTGACATAAACTAGGGTAAATAGCCAATTGCTCCTTGCCATTGTGTAATGACATTTATATAATTTATTTATTATCAAAAGTAGCCGTCGAAGCAAGGCTGGTACTTCACTGACCATTTTAAGAGTATACTAAAACAATGTTTTACGCTACATTATTCCTTATTCTTATTCAATGCAAACAGAGGTCTAGCCATATTGAAAACACGGCACGTTCTCAATGTTGCATACTCATTTCAAACTTAATTAATACAGAATGTGGATCTATACGTGTCAGAATTGACATGCTTTTTAAACGTTACACAAAAAATTGTATATTCAAAAGGTACGCAGGTGCTTTGTAAAATACAATCGGTTTTTGGACTCATTAAAGGTCTATTAGTGAGAGTAATACAGCACCTTTACCTTCCATAACTACTTTATTCACTAAGTCGGCTTACACCGGTATGTGCCGGATGATATTTCAAACTGGTGTAACACTTAGCTACGCAAATGCACAAATTTTCCGTATTTCATCGACCGGCTAGCGGCAATCCTAAATGGCGGACAAGTAGCATACATGCTGAATATATCAACATATACGAATATTAAAACACCATAATAACACATAACAAACATCAAATTAATAGTTGACTTAAATTTTGTTATACTTAACCTTCGCAGTATTCTATTTACTGAAATTGTATCAACCAAAAAAAAAATCACTATACTCGAAAGAGTAAAACGCTTAAAACCTAATCTTAATGAAATAAACTCTTTGAAACTCATCTTGTCTCTTGATAAATGCACAATTACATTTCCTGTTTAAGAACTGTGTTATGTTAAGACTCTTTATCCGATGTTTTCCAATGCAGTTGAGGCTGAGACCTTTGAAATGAAGTCTTTGCAATCGCTCGGACCCAAAGTCTGCAAAGTAATCGATGGACACAACGGTAAGTTGTTAACGTCAAAGATAGATTGTCTATGTCTTGGGAAAACTTTGCTAAACACATTCAATTGTATTTGCTAGCAAGTTCTTCATTTCGCACATACTTATATTAAACGGTTATGAACTTCACAGCTTTTACTAGAATTGTCTCTATATGACAATTTCAATGAGAACCCACAATTATATATAGGGCTTGGTTGAGAAATATGGAATGTACAGCTCTTGATTTCTCCTTTAATACTCCAAACCCTTTATACCTGGTACTCATTACAATCATCTCAGTGTGACAATTTCAATGAGTACCCACAATATATGGTTTGGTTGAGAAATATAAATATACAGCTCCGGCTAACTAATTTATCTCCGTTGCAATTTATTTATAAGCAGTAATCATTAAAATTATCTCAATGAGACAATTTCAATAAGTACCACAATAAAGGGTTCGGTTGAGAAATATAATTATACAGTCCCTGCTAACTCCTTTATCTCCGTTGCAATTTAATTCTAAGCGGTAATCATTAAAATCATCTCAGTGAGACAATTTCAATAAGTACCAACAATATAAGGTTTGGTTGAAAATATTAGGCTATATGGCGCCTCTGAACTCTTTTTGCAGCAACTTCAGCTTTCATACTTGCATTATTTAATGTCTAAAATGCACAGAATTGGAATTAAAAATCAGTGTGTCTTTCCCCAGCAGCAATTAAATAAGGAAATATGAGATTGGATCGCCATAAACTTAATTTTTTGTTGAACACTCTGTAACGAAATTAGTTTTCGCGACTCATGATATGAAATGATTTGTTTATTATGATTTTAATTTGATTCGTGTCCAACACGACACATTCAGTCAATAAAATGTTTTAAGAAATGTAAATAACAAGCATCACAGGTTAGTGCGGCCAGCTTTACATTGAAAATACTACTTTTACCTTCTATTTAAGAGAAGTGCCGATATAACGCTCATTTTCATAGAACCACTGGTAGCTATGATTATTCATGAAAACTAACCTTTGCCAGCCTTTTGCCAGCCTAATATCCTACAGGCTCTGAAGCTGAGAGATCAAAATGAACGTGAGTTCCGAAGATAGTTTCAAGGCGGAACTATTACAAAGGGTTTTCTCTATTTGTGTAATTTCTCGTGATTTTGTTATTGTTACAATTGATTGACATGGGCATATATTTGCTTAGTGTATTTATTTTAATTTCTATATGTTTTAGGCATTTGTAATGTTTCCATGTTATTGTGTGTTTTTTTCTGAATCAGTATGTGCTGCCGCTTTAGCGATCAAGCTATCCCCAGGGTTGACAGTACTTATAACAGTGGATGGCGAAGACTTTATGTCACTATACGTGTCCAGTAAGTTACTGCTGTTGTCATGATTGCTACTGTTGACGTCCATGATTATTATCAATAAAAATAAATATACGGTTCTTATTATGCTGACAGGTGTGATGATGATGATGATGAGGAGGAGGCTGGGGATTATGATGATGATAATAATAATTATAATTTATTATTATTATTATTATTATTATTATTAGTATTATTATTATTATTATTATTATTACTATTATTATTACTATTATTATTATTATTATTATTATTATTATTATTATTATTATTATTATTATTATTATTATTATTATTATTATTACTATACTACTACTACTACTGCTACTACTAAACTTATTATACATTGTCGTCGTGTTTGTTGTTGATATTTGTGTCTGCTATTGTTTCATGAAGAAATTGTAAATATTTTAGACGGAAATCCTCCGCCGAAATGTGAGTCAGTGGAAAAATACGGAAACGTATGTGTTACGGTTTACAACGTTGACTTAAACAATCTGAAAGGATGCGCCAAAATATCTGCTCTGGTAATTATAGTCCAATTATATTCCAATGTATTTATATTGTATAATTATATTTATTGTCACTTATTTGTGTAATGAAAAGTAATTGATACCATATGTAAGTTCATATGGATAAAATATGAATAGAATGTGATGGATGGCTTTTTTTGTAGGAGAGAGACGTATGTCCTTATGTTCAATGATAATTCACTTAAGTTTATTATTCGTATTATCAACTGTTAAAAAGGATGAACTCAAATTCGAAGTTGGGAACAGCACATGTATTGAGACAAATCTGGACGTAATCCTTAGAATGCTACATTTTGTTTAAACAACGGCAATACGTAGGGTAAAATTTCCGTTGCAACGGATCGTTATCCTATCTCAAATATGACGGTTTGTACGATGGTATGTTAATACCATGATTCCAGCCAAAATTAACTCATATATAAATATGCGTACAAACCCATCAAAACATACTCAATTTAACAATAAAATGTGGCAATAGCTTAGAAAACTCACTACATACTTTTACATCAGAAAACGGTATTTTTAAATTTCAGGGCAGAGTTGAAGAAATAGGATGTTTTCATGCAACAATCTAAATCAGCAGATCAACAACAACGTAAGTTTAATGCATACTCATGTCAATAATACGCTTGTTTGGATTGGTCGACCTAAAGTGCAGTGCATTTATATTGCTAACAATATACGGTTTTACATATATCCTTGTTTCCTTCATAAGAGTGTTGGTTGCAACTTTATAAGTTAACATCTTTCTCAACATGTAGGTTTGAGTGTGGAATAAAAACGTTCGTGTAGTGAGGTCTACCAAATGATCCTGGCGAATTATGTCATTAACGCAGGGAGTTAACATAACGACCAATATTATTATGCATCAAAAACAACAGTAAAGCCACGCAGTACCGTCCTGACATTTGCAATCTTGTGTATGCACTTGGCGTCCCCTTTCTTTTTTCAGACCATAGAACTTTATATCTTCAATAATCGGCAGTGTCCGGCCTCGATGGTAGTTAATGGGAACATATACGACAATCACGAATCACGAACCAGCTCACGGATATACAACGGAAAAGAGCCTGCCGAAATAAATGGCGCCAATGATGTCCTCAAATCAACAAATATATTTGTGTCATCTCAATTAAACGTGCATCTGTATATAATAAATAATGTGAACTTTAAATTAATAAATCAATAAATGAAGGTTTATGGACACAGAAAGTCCTATACACTACTCAAGACCTTTTGGTGAACTTTTCTTCTTCCTACAGACAAAATGTCACATATGTATATGCACCAGTTTTATCCAAGGTTGATCTTTTCGTAAACGGATTTCCGTTTGAGTGATATTATTGTTTCCGTTTCCTTAGACCATATGTTCTTCTTCTTGAAACTATAATAGATACTTTCCCTTTCAAATAAAACTCTAGCAGCAAACTTCTGTTGTGCTTCTTATTCTCTCTAAGTGTACCGTGTACCCCTATATGGGGTGTTGGAGATGACATCAGCAGTACAATTGAGTTAGAGAGTGCAATCAACAGACAAAACACCCGACAAGATTCGTATGTATCTTTTTTTTTAAAAACTGTTCAAGTGACATCTGTATCAAATATTAAGGAATATTAGGAAACATTTCATTTCTGTGGTTAAGAAAACATGAGCAACACAGAGCAACAACACGCACTATTGACTATCTCCTATCATACTAAATGTAACATTTTAGGAGTACGTGTAAGGAAACTGATAATAGAACGTTGACTTAAGATTTAAGTTTATAACACTAGCGATGACAACATAAACAATAATGTCAAATTAACCACTCAGCTAGTTAAATTAAAAAAAAATATATAAGCAATAATTATGGCGTCAAAATTCACCCCGGAGGTAACAAGTGGCGTGCACTGAATGGCATTAAGGTCAAAATGGTCACTGACACTGAACGACCCCAATATGCTCGTTTTACATTTCTAAGTCACAAATCCCTCTTGATCTGTGTTCGTGTTGCTTTAAACCGAAGGTATGCATCAACTGTACGACTAGGAATAGCAGGCTAAAAATGAGTATAATTGAAGTTAATTGAAGTCAACAAGAACCTTCAACAAAAACGTTTAATAGCATTCAAGAAGTAACCTGGGTATGCGAAAAAGACACGATTTTTCTGAAGTATTTTCCATGCTGCCTTCTGTATTTGAATCTGCGCGGACAGTTCCAAAGGCAGTTGAAGTTTGGAGCTATACCTTAGACAACTCTACCGATGAGCACCCTCAGGTCTAAGGAGAAACATGTAATCATATACCTCACGGGTTTTGCTTCTGATGTAAATTGCAATAAAAAACGTATTCAATCATGTTACTTCATGCTTCCTTCAAATGTGTCGAACTTACAGGTAAATAAGTCCTATCAAAAAGCATTTGTCAAACACTGGTCATGATCAAAAGGTTTACTATTTGAAACTAATTATATTTATAAGTCCCTTCCGTTTACTGTCTGTGTCGCTTTAAATCAAAAACGTGTATCAACTGTAAAACATAGACAGCAAAAGAGCTTAAATCAAAATGATAATAAATAAAATTAAACTGAAAGAAAGGGAAAAAATACAAGCCTAAGGATTGGATGTCGTTTTCCAGGCGTTCATGGTTTATGCAGGAAGGTCGTCATGAGAGCAAAACAAAACAACAACAAAAATAAAAAATGAAGGGCTAAAGAAATAGCCAAGAAAATGACATTACATCCTAAAATGATTCAATCCTTCTCGTTTGCTCTTAATTTGCAGTACATAAATGAATATATGATTACTTCTGACATGTTTAAGGATCTATTACGAATGTCTGCTTTTGCTACAAATTCACAACAATGTACATGTTTACACTGTGGATTTCACACAACACAACGTATTGATTGAAAATATATATTGGACCTTAATCAGTAATATTTTAAATTATGTTTAATAATTCACTTAAATTAACGTTTATACTTAAGTTGTTTTCATACACTATTATAAATATCTCGAGTTTTACACGCTAGTTTTAAAGTGAAAATTACTCTACAAAAAAGCATCAAGGATAGGAAGCTGTGAGGTCATAGGGTCATACATTTATTGTCCGTCGAGAGTGCTAAGTGTATGCGTCAAGGATGTCTAATTGTGTTATGACTGTCAGAACTTTGATAGCCCTGTGCAGAGTTTTAGCGATAAATAAGATCTCCTAGCGGATTGTTTTTGGGAATGGACGAAAAGAGGGAAATGTTCATGTCTTAAAACAAGAATTAGTGGTCACATTCAAGTACTTATTACAGTAACTACAATGAAAAAACATGTTTTCCTACGTCATCAAGAGTGAATTGGGAAAGATCCTACGCTCTGCGCTATCAAATATGGAGACCTAGAACAAAAACATTGCTTAACAAAAGATCGTCGAAATTGTTAATTGTTTCACTTTGACGGGATATTTTTATTTACACTGTTTGTTTGGTAGAAAATCCTTCAGGAAGTGCGATGTTGGAGCGCTCCACAAACCCGGTTTAAGCGCCCCAGTCGGTTATTTTTGACGACTGACCGTTCCAAGGCGACAGCTGATGTTGTTTTTTGTGTGTGTTTTGTCTCGTCTCTCTGTTTTTGTCACATTTAAATTTAACCTGTTTGTCTTTATCTCGAGGTAGAATATATTTAAATATATATGGAAATTTTGATAGGACCTTTTTTTATTTACCTTTTCAATTGTTGGTATATGTTGCAATCCCCATAGGACTTCATATTTCTTTATTTTGAATAAGTTTGACCACACGGCCATCTGCTTTCTGTCCGATGACAGCCGCAATAAGAAAAACACCAGCCAACGTTTTAAATTCGGCTACATCGATTTAACAGTATAAATGTTTGATAAACTATGCCAACAATCAATCAATGATTATGGGAATGATATTATAATAGCGTTCCGATGTACATTTTGAAATGCATTCCTTCTGATGAAAAACATCATATGTCTGTCCTAGATAAAATCTATTGACTATGACTATGAGGGAAGGGTGCCTTCAAGCGTGTAGGGATATGCTTGTACACAATGATGACTTTTTATGACTGTTGGTTGTAATTATTTGATAGGTATTCGGCAATGGTGTTTCTAATAAGTATTTTTATATAACAATAACAATTGACCGACAATTTCCTGTTTTCATTAGAATATATCTGACTTTATCACGTGACCTCGCCATATTCGATTGTATCGTTGCCCGGTTCCGGAAATACTTGATGACAGTTTCCGGTCCTAAACTAAAACACGACACATAATGGTAATTGTTTGTTATTGCTTTCCCGTGTGCTTGGTTTTATGTGGCGAATAGTTTTCTTTTGTAAATATTTAAACAGGTCGGTATGTAAAACAGTATTAAAATTATTTTTCCTACTTTTTAAGACCTAATTATCATATCCTTCAGAAAGAGGTTTGAGCTGTTCCAAATAATAAAATATCAAAACCTTTTGGTTGTTGTTGTTGTTGTTGTTGTTGTTGTTGTTGTTTTAGTTCTTGTTTTGATTTTGGTTGTTTGTTTGTTTCTTTGTTGTTTTTTTATAATTTCCCTTATAATCATATCGTATATTATGCAAAAACAACAATGAATTCAATTTGTTGACATTTGTATCTATACGTATATAAAAGTATTTTGTCATATTTCGTAAATTCCGTCAGATGCAACCTTTATCGCTACAGGAATGTACATCCCGTATAATTTACTTAATCATCTTTATCTGGAAAAAAGGTAGGGATCTATTTAAATGCTTACTTACCATTGCGACTTTTGATACATCTCCAACAAATACCTGAGTGACATTGCCAAGCTGGTTGAGCAATTACTTCTCGTTTAATGGCGAATGGAGAAAAGGAGGCCAGCAATTGGAACCCCTCGTGTAATTCCGTCCTCAAGAAAACCCTCACTCACATGTATCTGGTGCAATGATTCTTACAGAATCACAATAGTTTTGCTCGCCATATAGCAGGTTCTTTAAAAAGCTGAATTATTGTTTTATCCTATACATTTTTATTCATCAATTTATCTGTTCGTAAGATATAAACTTACTGCATTTTCTGTAGAGATAAGGAGACATTTGTCTTTGTTGTTTTGGTAACGTCATAGGCACCAACATGTCTATTCCCATCATGCATCCGAGAGGTCATTCGTGAATTAACAGAGGTGTTTCGATTCGTGACCTACTGTTGTTTTTGTTGTTGTTGTGTCACGTGACCTTTTTTCATCTTCGCGGTTCTTGTCTGCGACTTTTCAGTTTTTGTACTCGTAAGCTGCTCTATTAATCTCGACAAAACCGACAGCATGGTCTCGCCAAACAGCTATGTGCTCAGGTAATTGTGTGTCACATTTTGACAATTGTTTTTATTCGCAAGCTGGACTGTTTGTTGTTGTTGTTTTTATTTTGTAAACATGATCCTTCCGATAATTGTTGTTGCCTGCTGCAGTAATGTCTCAATTCACAAAGTAATTCATATAAAGTGCAAATGATAGCAAACTCTGTTTTGCTCAGAGAAACCGACCGCCTGACAAGTAGTTACAAAAAGGACTTCGACTGTGAGACACCCACAGCGCCACAGAGATCATGCACTTTAAACACAAAAACACTTATATTAGGAACTAAGCGCTTTCTTAAACTGTCGATTCAATGCATAAAACAGTTATGTGAGAGGAAACTGTATTATCTACTGCTTTGCTTTTTTTCCTTCTTGTCTGATACATCTTTAATTACAAGCTGCATTGATAATATCGCAATGATTGATTTCTTTTGTTAAACAAACAGCTGCAAATTCTTATTAAACTTTTTAATTGCAAGCTGCGCTTTATTGTTGCAAGATACACTTTTAAAAGTGGAATACTTGGTTATTTTCTCTCATAAATGTATCACAGAACAGCTGCGATTTTCCTGTTATTGCTTCATTACACTATACTACCGCTCTCCAGAGAGGCACTAGCAAATACAAATTCCACAAGGCATTCTAGAAGACAGGCTGACAGACAACACGGGTGGAAGATGGACTGGCTAACAGACAGTAAACATACATATAGTGACACTGCAAAAAAAGAAAACAAAGCGTAACCTGCATAAATACTAATAACGTCTGAAGATAGACTGGACTTAAATCGAGATTTGCAACAGATTTGTCAACGTCTAATCAAATTTGAGTAGTTAAAATGTTCCTTCATACACAGTCACAGCTAAACGACAGCTTACATTTTAAATCCTGTCATCTGTGTGTTCTTATGTAAACAAGATAAAATGCGGTTATACAATAAACTAAATATATGTTTTCGAAATCAACTAGCAGGTGCATTAATGCATCTTAGTTCTCACTGTGTGTTTTCTATGCAGACAGCCTTAATACGCACAGAAAACAATGAAACCATGGCGTGTGGATTTCTTCCTTGGTGTTTTTAAGAAAGCATGTACTGGTTCAACAGATGATACATGATTGTAGTGCTGTTAATAGACTACATACTGCATAAAAGTATAAGTTTTCGTCTACGGAGTGTCAATTAAATGTTTATTAGGTTTATCGTCCCACCAACAGTATTTCAGTGATATGTAGACGGTGTCCACTTGAAGCAGATATGGTGCTGCCTCCACTGTGTATAGCATGCCGTAAACACCCAGTCACATTATCGTGACACCTGGCCAAACAATCGTGGAACTACCTTTATATCTGCTTGAGCGTAAGCAAGGGAGCTATACCACTACCATTTTAACGACTTCGGTTTATCACGGCCCGAGATCGAACCCGGGACCTCCATACCTGGAACCAACGCTCTACCGATTGAGATACCAGGTCCGGCCTAATTAAAATTGGCCTTATTTGAGTAATTGCACATGTTCACTAATGCGTTTACACTACCGACGCAAAGGCGATGTAATTGAAGCTGTGTTTTACTATTTAGGTAGCCGGAAGCCATACTTTTCCATTTTGTGTGCCTTATATTGAAGACATCTATAAATAAAATATCTAACATCAACTATAATATGACCAAAGTGGTTCCTTAGTAGGAATTACATTTTCCAATTCTTTAAAATTGGCATTCATTGGCTTTATTTCACGCTGACGTTTGCTAATTAAACAAAAACACAAAACATTGTTCTTGAAACTAATGAGATCAGTTAGCCTGTTGTCTCATATCTTGGGTCTCTCCATGACCAAAGTCAAATCAGTTTGCTGACCACATTTTTTGCATTCATGCAATGTCATCGGGTTGGATAGGACACTGGGCTTTTTGAATAAATACATATATTTATATCTAAACTACCAGGGCAGATGTAAAAACGACCAAAACACTGTGAAGAGACAAATACTCAAACAGAAAAAAGCAGTTTTTCGCCTTGGAATGGTCAGTCGGCAAAAGGACCGACTGGGGTTCATATAACTGGTTTGTGGAGCTCTCGATCCTCGCACTTCCTGAAGGTTTTGCCATCAAATAAACATTGTGAATACAATATGATTCCACCTGTTTGAATTATTTGCTAATTCTTTAACAATAACTCATACAAGTTGAATTTCCACTTTATTTTATTTTCAGAAATTTAAAAGAAGTTTAACTTTGAAAATTCAATTAATTTAAAACTGAAAATAATAGGTTTCCTATTGCATGCCCTGGTATAGTGTTACCG
Organism: Sinonovacula constricta; assembly: GCA_007844125.1. NCBI lineage: Eukaryota > Metazoa > Mollusca > Bivalvia > Cardiida > Solecurtidae > Sinonovacula > Sinonovacula constricta. The sequence continues at coordinate 39,377,393 of CM017570.1, forward strand.
TTATATTATAATGATGTGTAGCACACGTGTATAAAATACAGACCATCAACACTATTTAATTACTTTATTTATCATTTAAGTACAAAATCCATTTCTGTCATACCAATTAAATTGACTCTAAAGCATTGGGTCAGCGTTTGAATTTCTTAAAAAACCCAACGTTGATGTTCTCTGTAAAGCATTTATTAGCCAAAATAAATGATTTTGTATTTGGCTCTAAAGATGTCCTTCCTACTTTCTGTCTATATAACTTAGCAGATTTGTTGTATTCTATAAGTTCCTTGTTTATTAAACAATTTCGCTGACTTCCGCCATTTTTAATTGCGAATGTTCTGCTGTTGTATCTGACTACACCTTGTTTCGGTAGATCGAAAAAAGATTAAAAAAATAAAATGTAAAATGGTTTATAAATATTATTTTAGCAATCAATGAAGGGCCTGTAGATAGTCAGAGAGTTCAACTATTTCTCAGCTCTTTTATTAACCCTTTACTTATTTTGAGTATTTTACAATAAGTTGCCTTTTTTCTCATATGTGTTTGGGTATCATAATTGGAGTCCTAAAGTCGGTGCGCAAACAAAGTTAAAACGACCTAGACACTATTGATTTAGTTCTTGTTCTTGATATTTTTTTAAACACGCTATGAATACCTTACCAGTCACCACTTACTACTCGCGAACAGTGTTGTCCCCCTACACTGGACTCGGGTAGGGCGATATTTGTTTAACGTTGTCATTGCACCCCTTCGTCCGTCCGTCATTCCGTCCGAATGTCGTTTCCATGCTATTTCTCTGCAGCTACAATTACTGGATTACAGTAAAACTTTGTGAGAACTTTCCACACCAAACAGGAGATGTGCATAATCTCGGCTGGACTCTTCAACACAGAGTTACGACCCTTGGTTAGTTGTGCAGTATGTATACAGAGTAACATTGGTTTCCGCACTATTTCTCGGCAATGGCTTACTGGATTTCAACGAAACGTTGTGTAAACCATAAGGAGATGCTCATATCATTGGCATGTTTCGGTATGACCATTTAACACAGGGTTATGGCCCCTGAATAGCACTTGTATGCGCTATTTCAGGGCAACTACTATCAGGATTTGATTTTTTTCCGTCCTGATGTTTTGAAGCCTTTGCGTTCGGAAAATCAAAACTTTAAATCACTTTTAAAAGTACCCGGTCGTAGTAGTATTGGTCTTATGATCTTGGCATTGGTCCCAAAAGCCATTTTAAATATAATTGTCACATAAAAAGCTGTATAGATTTAACAAAGTTGGGGTAAATACGTTATACAATTTAACAAAAACGGAAAATCTATTTTAGAAACGGTAGTCTTTCCCTTGACTGTCTTTAGTAAGAATTGCTAGTTGCGCACTGATGCAATTTGTATACATCAGAGCAAATTTGTACGTTTAAATTGTGTAAGTGTTGTTTGTTGTTGTTGTTGTTCTGATGATGTTGTTGATGTTTTTTTCTATTTTGCTGCACTTGCCTTGTTTTATCGTGTACATACAATAAGGAAAAATATAATAAGTCGCAAAATCGGAACATAGTATATTATTATTTATTTTTTCTTGATAGACACAGAGGTTTTAAGGAAGAGTTTGAAAACTAGAATATGAGATATATTAGATAGATGCGTAAAATGCTTGTAGCCACAAATCTGAGATTCTAAATATGCAAAGAGGTGTAGAATTTACAATCACAGCGTTTCCTAAACGTCATCTGAGGTTCGAAAGCACCAAACAATGTACAGTGTCTAGCAGTTTCTGTGAGTGAATTTCATACGACGGTCTTAGCAAACTTAGAAGAAACATAATGAGCATCCAAAATTACAATAAAATACAATACAAATAGTCATCGTATCAAAACCTAATATGTTCTATAGCAAAATACAATGCGATACATACAAATTATTGTAACAACAGACACAAAAATATGGATTCTTTATATTTTCTGAAAAGCTGTATGGATTTAACAATATTTAATAATTATCCTCGTAAATAATTTGCAAAATAAATGTACTTAGCTTGCTTTGTAAGAGTGCATATGGATATAGACAAGAGTAATCAGTTAAATTTTGCTTTTGTCGGCCAGGTATAATAATACCTTTTAATATATAAAGTCCTTAAATCTAAATATTTAGGGCATATTAACAAAAAAGTTATACACGGTGTCTATTTGATTAAGTGTACAGTTTCTACACAATCTATCACTTCTATTTATATTTTGATAACTCCCTCTTTCAAAACACAGATCATGGAAAGACAATCTAAACCTTGATAATGCAATTCTGATTTTTGTTTCGGTTACAATATCAAGATAAGGTTACAAATTTAATATACTTTTAAGTGAACAGTACGTGTTTAACCGACTAGAGTTGCTTTTTTCAAAATTACATGTACGGTTATATGAATACCCCAAAAGCTAAAACATAATTTAACAAGTACAAACCTGTTTCTGTTCCAGTTATGATATATTCGTTGATTTGATATCTTTTCACATATATAGACATGTGTGTTAACATTTGTATCAACTTATTTTTATATGTTAATACAAATAAATGAACAATGAAACATTTAGGAAGGTCTTTGCAGGAGGCATTTATACAGTTGTTTTACCTACGTACGAATTATAATTTATTAATTGCCATTAGTGAAAGTGTGTGTATTTATAAAAGAAAAACGTTCTAATGGTTAAGGGTCATAACTCAGTTTATATGTAACACATAAGCATTTAAGGCGATTATATTGGCTTGATATAGATAATATTTACATGAGACACTTTTTAAACGTATCTTTATTTTTAATTAAAAACATCTCTAAGCTGTTTTGTTCACAATGACACCGCGTAGTTGACTAAAATATATTATTTTGTTGCTAAATAGGTAAGGGATATATTATTCAAATGTTGTCGGGTCCGACAATTACACGCCGTTCTAATGCCAGTAACTGGCTGAGTATTGTCGATGTTTGAACCCCAGTTTCTGAAATGAGAAGATACAGAAAGCAAAATTTACAATACAGGTAAACAGTTTGGTTAAAAAAACACCTGATAACATTGTTTCAAAAATGGCTTATTGAAAGAAAATATCAGTTTGTTGGGATGGCTAATGAAGATGTTTATTTAATCCAGGAAAACCTATTGGTGAGTTGGTAAAAAGCGAAAAAGTATATGATTACTTTTTTGCAGCTTACCATTCGGATTTAAATGACTAAATGTCAAGGCATTTATCTACATTTATATTTTAGTGCTCAGTTTTATTTACTTGGTTGTCTTAATTAATTTCTGTTGTATTTAGGAGTAACACTAGATTCTACCAACAGGCATTTCTTTTGTGTTTAAAATTACACAGTGTACGTTTGTATGCTCTTTTATTTCTTATATTTCCACAAAAGTTATGTAGTACTACACTCTTTAAATTATTAATATTCTTATCCTACCATCTCCTTGGACGTAAGATATATAAATCTCTGCGCGATAACATTTGCTGTATAAAATATCAGTATGTAAATCCTGTCACGCACTTTCTGACGGACAACTTTTTTAAAGCCTGAATTCCATGCCGTACTTGAAGTCCCAAACGTCGTCGAATCGTTAAAAATCTTCATGGTCGCAACAGCTTATGACCATATTTGAAAAGTCGAGGATAAAAATCCATTCGTTGTTGTTTTTATTTATGGAATATGAAGTCACATGTAACTGTCATTTGTCTGTGTAAACATGGGTTTTAAAAGCTACAGAAATTGGTGTTATTCATATAAAAGGCAAACCTATATATTTACAATTTAGGTTTGACATAGTAAGATGATAAGATGTGCAATTAATTGTATTAGCTTTTTATTCTATATTTCGGTTGCGAAAAAAAGTGTAATCAGTTGACATTTTTCCACCTTCAATGTTTAAGTTTGTGTTTGATTATACGGCGATGCACCTACAATGGAGTTTTAGGGACTTTGGCTAGACGTAAATTAAATTTTATTTTAATGTTTTATTAAAATTGTATGCGCCCTAAAAATCAACGAATGAAAAGACGATATCCATAATGAAGCTAGGGAGATACTTTCCGCATTGTACTCAACAATTTATGTTCCTGTGTCAGTTTTGTAAACATCCAACAAATCGACGACCTCTTTAAGATAACCGTAAATGAATCGACAATGTCATACTTAGAAGTCGTAAAGTGTGCAAACAATCTTGTTCATTCGAGCGGTGTTTGCTGGCGTAATAAACTGGTTAATGACACTTTGATAACTGGACTTCCTGATGGTGTACCACGTAGCGAGGATTAAGAAAGGTGTGAATTTCTTAATTGGTTCGGAAATAACTGTTTCGGGTCCCGGGTAGCGCTTTTCAAGGTTGTGGGCCATTTAAATAAATAAAAAAGCAGTTCTAGAAAAATAAAGTGCCCCGGCTGCCCGCTTAGAGGGATGGTCCTTTAGCAAGTTTTTATATATAAGGTATTATATATATAATAATAATAATAAAACCTTGCTAAACGATATATATTGTATTGAATTTGTAATGTACTTACAATTTTTTTTTAGTTTACTAGGCATGATTTAATACTTCAGTGACAATAAGACACTACACAATGAAGAAGAATGCTCAAACTCAACTTATTGTTTATTCAAACCTGTTAACCCGAAACTAAGAGAACACATCAGGAGTAACATAATTGCATTAGTATTATGTTCATTAAAACACTTAAGCTGAGAAACTACATTTGTAATACCAGGTAAGCAGCAAAAAGTAGAGATACAAATACAAGTCTTGTGAAGTAATGTGATGTGATTTTGGAACTAATGAACATTGCAAGTTGCAAGTGAAAAGCATGACTGTTATTTTCGTATTACACTTACATAAGTAAGCATAGATATAGTTGCATGTCATGGGCGACCCAAAGTTGTTCGTCAGTTTAGGGTTGAGGGCCTTCAGCGGGTCTTCCTTCACTGTGTATAAATACATCGAATGCATTAATTCACTGAAAATAGTTCGAAAATTAGCTTGCATTGACTAGAAGTACCAGATTGTATATCAACGTCAGGTTTTATGTCCTGTTTTAAACCTCCTAAGTTTTAAAGATGATATTAGACAGATAGCTCTTGTAAAATATTTGTAATAATATGTAATTTATTTATTGAATAATGATAATGATAATTTCTGCATTTGCTCTCACTTTTGTCTGAGTTAAAGCGAGTATGAACACGACCTCAGTTGTGTCACAGTAAAAAGTGTGACAATGACTTTTGTTTATAATTTTCGAATGATTAACTAATTGGGTTCGGCTAAAATAGATATCGCGGTCGGAGCTACGTCATATCAAAAGTTATGGGGTTTTCGCTGGTTAAACAACGCTATTATTGTTATTGTAATTGTTATTACTTTGAATGAGTAATTAGTAGGTTTAATTGTTCCGTGTCCCAGCAACAGTATTTTATGACCATCGGAGGCTGGAACTGATTCTGATTTTTACATATATGAAGGACAAAAACAACAACAACAACAACAACAATATGCGGGATCTTTGCATGCAGCAATAATATAATAGGCTGTTTGATAATAAACATTTAGCCTAGACTTCCAAATACCTCTTATAATTATCCGGTTACCTATCATTATCCAATTATACCCCAAGTCTCATTTTGATTCTAGTGGTTAAAGGAGGTATAGACAAGTGTGCCAATATTATAACAATATTTATTTTCAACCGGTTGGGGAATTAATGCATTATTTCTGTGAAAACTGATATTTTTGTCTAAAGTAGTCAAGTGGTTTCTTTGTTTAAAAATACCCATCTTTGTAGCGTGGCTCAGATAGGAAATATCTATTTGCAATGTCGATTGTGGATTTGTGCGTCACTGTTCACACAGATCTATGGCATAAATAAACAGCATTTTGAGAGATTGTTTCAGGTAACAAAGACTTATTTGTTATTTTTTTTGGTGTTGTTTTTTTTACCAAATAAATTTGATCCAAACTGTTGGATACCACCTTTAATAAATCGAATGTTTGTTAGACAGAGACAGAAGACGTGATGCCATTGCAGCAGTAGGATATGTTAACAACGAAATATAATATCAAATGTCCAGACCTGTGGCGCAATTGGTAGAGCAAGGACTACAGGTTCGGGAGGCCCCAGATTCGGTCCCGGGCCGCGACAAACCAGAGTCATTAACATGGTAGTGGTATAGTTTTCACGCCAACGTTCAAGAAAATATAAGGATAATTCAACGACAGGTCGGCCTAGTGACAGGATAATGCAACTAGTTGTTTCATCATGGTTCACGACATGTTATACATAGTGAATACAGCTATATCTTCTTTAAGTGGACACTGCCTACAAATATACTGAACACCTATTGGATCGACGACAAAGCCAACAAACAAACACTTTAAATGACCTGACTAGTTAGAGCAATCTACTTAAGGCCTTCATTTCTGCTTGATGCAAACGTACAAATGAACAATGACGTACATTGGTGAAATGGAAATTGTCTCCCTTGTTAATTAATATCCGAGGAATAGTTAATGTCCGAGGTATTCTAAACAGTAGGTAGGCCCTTGTAGTTGGAATTCTTGGACTTTATCGCCTGTTCTTTTGTAGAAATTGCAATTACTAACAGTGAAATTTCTTACTTTTGCATAAATATTAGCTTAAAATTAATTTAAATACCTATACAGATATGTTATTTAAAAGGTAAATGCAAATCTTTATTGATGATGGTTAACCCTGGTATCACAAGAAAGGCAGAAATGTCAACATACACTCCATAGAGCACAATCATAAAAACCGAGTAAAACAAATGAACGGACCTACTTGCATTTAGGGATTACTAAGGGGAGACTAGTCACTAATGCCTCTCATAGGAGTAGCACATTTGCTTTGTGACAGGGTTTGGTATCACACCACGTATAAATGCCATACATATAGAGGCCCAATATATATTTGCAAAGACAATACGTTTTCTGACGAACGAAACGACGGACACTCGTTAATATATTGACTTAATGTATGCGGAAGAAATAACACATAGACATAACATATGCTGAACCAATTGTATTGAATATCTTCTAAATTAATCAAACAATTCATTTAATAACGCAACTTATCTTGTAAGAAACTGTTTTAAGATATTGAACGAACAAAAACCCTGACATTTTATGTACAAAACTGATAACGGGTTAAATATGACCTAATAACCACTCGCAACACCTCGGTCTACGAAATAGACTTGTCCGAATACCACCGAGGAGTTACGTAAGACATGATAACTGCAACAACAACAGACAATCCGCAAATTTCGAACGCATTCCTTAAAGGGCTCCGCGCTTCAGCGCAGACGCAAATAAGCTATTGCAACACTACATTTACTTCAACTGAAAACTGTCTTCAGATAGGTAAATAATAAAAATGATAATAATGATAATAATGATAATAATAATAATAATAATAATAATAATAATAATAATAATAATAATAATAATAATAATAATAATAATAGTTTTAATAATAATGAAAAATAAAATTAACAATAAATAATAATAATAATAATAATAATAATAATAATAATAATAATAATAATAATAATAATAATAATAATAATAATAATAATAATAATAATAATAATAATAATAATAATATTAATAATAATAATAATGATAACCCTGGTGTTTCAATCTGAAGACAGTGCATTTAAGCTGGCAGGCAATAAAGCGCTGGTTTGACCAAGACAATAGTCTGGAGGTTTCTTTCCCCAAAAATATTGACAACCATCGTCCTAGGACCATAGTTGTTCATCCAACCAAAGTTGTTCTTCCGAGTTAGGCCTATCGGAATAAAACCAGATTTAAGAAAATAATAGAAACTCACCTTCATAAACAGTCTCTCTAATAACCTTTGTAACACGGCCATGTGCCACATGTCCGATAAAAGCCACTGTAAGCAAAAGACCAGCCAATATGTTCAATCCTGCCATTATTGCTCTATTGTTATCTTTCTACGTGTACCGCTAAATGCTGACAGCTTTTCTAGAACACCTCAATCCAGTCTACAACTTGTTATGGTGGATGTGTTAGGTGTATTTGTCTATTCTTATCGCGTAATGTACACAACCTCATTTACATAATTGTATGCATAGAAAATTTTCCTCGTTTGGGATAGCATGTATCGTCTTACCAGACTCCCAAAACTATGTATAAAGGTGTAAAAACTATAAGGAAGAGATATTCTAGTACAATGTTGGTTTGTCATAATCAAGCCATGTCATAAACGTCATAAATACAGCATCTGAGTTGTTATGTTCATAAAAGAAGAGGAAATATGTGAGAAGTGTTTACTTAAGCCATCACATAATCAAAGCACTAAGAAGAGCTGTTTGACCGGTTAAGTTTGACCGGTAAGCGATTACAGGTGTGCAAACAATGTGTAAAATTACTCCGTCGTAAATTATTGGATCGTCTCCTTGGCAATGCATATGGTTTGGTACAGGCACTACTTATTCCGTGCATGTATAACTGACCGCGAGTAGTAAAGGTCAAGCAGGGTCAATCCTGTATACTTCCGAAATCCAGCTTTCTCATAACTCTGGACTGTGTCGCAAGCAACGTGGCCCAAAAAAAGAAGTATCATATTTATCTTAAAAATATATTTGGATTCCGTGAGATGTGCCTGGATTGAATTAAAAATATAACATATTTTAAAATATTGCAAAATGCATAACAAGGAAACTCGTCGCGTCTTACGTCAAATTAATATCAAATTCATATATTAACAAAGAAAACCCCAACCCCTACATTCTAATCCCAGTCTATTTATTTACGAAATAACAGTGAGTTAGTTCTCTCTATGCTTCTTTATTATGACGCCTCGCAACTTACTGATTTCGAGGATTTCTGCTTTCGCATTGAGAATATAGTTCTGCATTTGTATAAAAGATAAAAGTAAGGTAATAGTTTCTAAGTTACAAATACTATTTGTTAAATGGGCATATATAATGATATGACATTATTAAATGTCACTGTTATATGTATGAACCGAGTATATATACTGATATACCTTCATAGAATCTATCTATCTATCTATCTATCTATCTATCTATCTATCTATCTATCTATCTATTTATCTATCTATCTATCTATCTATCTATCTATCTATCTATCTATCTATCTATCTATCTATCTATCTATCTATCTATCTATCTATCTATCTATCTATCTATCTATCTATCTATCTATCTATCTATCTATCTATCTATCTATTCTGTTTTTGTGTGTGCGCGCTAGTGTGCGTGTGTGTGCGTGTGTGTCCGTGTATGTGCATGTGTGTGAGTGCGTGCGCACGTTGTGTGTGTATGGCTCTGTGTGTGTGTGTGTGGTGTGTATGTGTTTGTGTGCGTGTGCGTCCACGTGCACGGATAGACCAGCGAACGTAGTAATACCTTTTTAAAGCGAATCTGATAAAATTGATTAACTTAGTGTAAATTGAATATGCTCAAGCTATGCACCAATACAAAACCCAGATTAAGGTCTCATATAAATAACATCGCGTTATTTAAATAGGAAGATATTTAGAAAAGCAATTGATCTATTGTGTTTTGTCGAACAATAAAAAAGGAAGAAAACTACATTACAAATACCCATTCCTGTTCAGTGTTTGTTGTAAGTTGCTACCATTTAAACGGTATACACGTATAGGAAAATTGGAGAAACAATGATGGCATGTTTAAAAACATTGGCTACTGTGTTGACAATTGTGGCTAGCATCCGATTCGAAGCGCATAGCCATACTGTTCAAGATGACAGCTATAATGGGAATGAAGGTAATTATAAAAAGTTAAAAAATATGTTTTATTTTAATATATATTGTTACCTTATAAACATCAAGTCAGACAATTGATAATTAGCTTTTAAGGATTAAATAAATCCACAACGCCTACGTTCTGGAACAACATTAACAATATGATGCTCGGGTTAAATATGTCAGGACGACCTGTATACATATGAATGTTATCATTGGCAATAGTTTTCGCGACATATTTGGTTTCGTCGTGTCCCTAATGCCTCCTAAACTAACATTACGCTCACACAGCATTTCTGTTTGTTATTTCTACACCTCTTGTAAAAACATTGCTGGCCAGGAGAATCTTACATGAACGTTTTCACCTTTCACATGTCTGTCAGTAGGTCATCTTGCATAAAAGATGTCACCCTTGCAGCTCAGCTAAAGGAACGTCTCACATGAACGCTTTTGCCCTCGCACGTCAGGTTAAGGCACGTTTCACATTACAGATTTCGCCGACACAGGTCAGCTAAAGGAAGTATCACGTGAAAGCTTTTGCCCTGGCAGGTCAGCTGACGGAACGTCTCGTAAGAAAGATTTCGCTCAAGTAGGTCAACTAAAAGAATGCCTCACATAAAAGTTTTCGCCATTACAGGTCAGCTAGTGGACAATCTCGCATAAAATCTTTTGCCCCGACCAAGAATTTGCTTCAGGAGGATATTGATAATTACATAATCAGTCGATATGTACAAAACCTCTACCACGTGACTTACATTTTGTAGATTTCTTACAACGAGGCTTCCTAAAAACTCGATCAAGTTTGTTTACATAAACAGATTATTCAATCTCCAAAGTATATAAAAGTCGGTAGGCCTATTTCTTGCAGAAACAGGTGCTTTTTATTTGTGAAACTAATTGTGTGGAATAATTTGTAGTAATAAGGGTTTAAGACACAAAGGTCGTTGTGATCATGGCGTTTACTTACGCCAGTAAGCAATTATAAAGTACTCCACGCCGTTGCATACATCAGCTTGAATAGGTAATTAAGAAAATGTCCTATCAAAATTACCACAGATATTTAAATCTAAACTTCCTCTAAACAAAGGCAAACAGGGTAAATGTAAATGTGACAAAAACACACAGACGAGACATAACACACAAAAAGGACAAAAAAAGCAGTTACTGCCTTAGGACGGTCAGTCGGCAAAATAATATATGTGCAGCTGAACAACTCCATTTCTGAATGTTTAAACCGATTCAATTCAGTAATCGTTGTCGATCAGCCTGGGGCCGTTATGTTCATTTCGTGTTTGGTTTATCGTCCCACCAATACATATAAGTTGTTTAGTGACGTCTATTTGAAGCAGATGTAGTGCTGCCTTCACTGTGTATTGCATGCCGTGAACATACTGGCATGATAACAGACCCAGTCACATTATCCTGACACCGGGAGAACCAGTCGTGAAACAACCATTATATTTGCTTGAGTGTTAGCAAGGGAGCTATACCACTACCTTTTTTAACGATTTTGGTATGTCGCTGAACGGAATCAAAGGCCGCACCAACGCAAATCATTGTAAAAACTATTTTTGTCAGGCAATTGTTTGTGTATTTTTACGCAGTGGATTCCGTCCTCCCGACATTTTCACAGGACGTCAGATCAATAACCGTCTGCAACACGATATATGGATACTACGGTAAGTCGAGGACATTTCAATTTTTCCGTCATACATCCGCAGTTTTTGTTGTCGCCTTCGCAAACTTATAGTTAATGTCCGAAAGTTTGGACACTATGATTTCGCTAGCAAACATAATAGTTATTCATGCATGAAAGGATCCCGCTTAATGTGGCATATCTATGTGCAAAATGGAATCCAACAACCTGCACGTCATATCAATTATTTCCTACTTGAGCTATGTTTGAGATCGTCAGGCTAATCAGTTCAGACGTCGGTATTCTTTCAGCAGAAATCGTCATCTTGTGTTTTTTTATAGATTTGGAAAGAATACAATTTTAGAAGGATATTTTTGCCCTTACTGTCAAACCATTGAGGTTGTGAACACAATCGTCTTTATTAGAATAAGGCATGAATTTTGCTGAAAAATATCCATTTTTAAGTGCAGGCTCTCTGCGGCGCAATGGATGTCTCACATTCGTGCTCATTCTTGTTGGCGTCCGCGCTAAAGCGCGGCGTCCTTTATGGAATACGTTGGAAAAGTATGAATGGGCTGTTGTTGTTGTTATCATGTCTTTTTTAACTTCTCGACAGAAGTATTTCTTAGAAATGGCCGAGGAGTTGCGAGTGGTTAAAAAAGTATTATATTTGTACGACTTCCTCTTCTTTCCACGCACATAACATACCTATTTTGTCAACTTTGTAGCGCGTGGCTTAAGAGGTTGGATTCTCACCTGTTATCAGTGCTGTTCGAGGGATTCAATATTGTTAAGCTGTTTTTATTAAATGTGTTTCTTAACAGATAAGTTGTGTTATTAAATAAATTGTAACATTCAGACATCGTTACATTAACTGGTGCAGCATATGTTATGCCCATGTAAAGGTCGAATGTTCGATATCTTTAGCTAACTTTAGGTCAAAGTACAAATCGGTTGTCCTTCGTTGTCCTTTGTCAGATAACGTGTCTTTGATGCCTTTTATCTTCAAAGTCTCTATTGACATGAACACAATTATTGATTTATTTGCTACCAATACTTTTTTAAAAAAAAGGTTAATATAAAATGCTGTCACAATTGTAATCAATGTAATTGTTAATGTAAATCTTGTTATTGTACATAGGGCTTTCTTTAACTCAAGCGAATTGCGTAAGTTTCATATCAGTGTTTAACACAGTAATGATGTATAAATATATTTTATTTTAGTATGTGCTACCCCAACCAGATTTACCGGTTGGTACGGAGTTGACATGACTGCGGATGGAGACCCATTTATCAAGATAATCGTCAACAGTGAGTTGCTGCTACCGCTGTTTTTATAGACTGACGAGAAAGGAGAGAAAAGGAGATGACGATAAGGAGGATAACGGCGAATACGACGAGGACGACGACGATGATGATGATGGGGAGGAGGAGGAGGTGGAGGAGGAGGATGACGATAAGGATGATGAGGATGATGATGAGGATATCGATTACTACAAGGATAGTCATAATGATGGTGATGATACTGATGATGATGATGAAGATGAAAATGAAAATATCGATTACTACGAGGATAGTGATACTAATGATGATAATAGTGATGATAATGATGATGATAATGATGACGATGACGATATCGATTACTACGAGGGTTGTGATGATGATGGTGGTGATGATGATGATGATGATGATGATGATGATAATGATAATGATGATGATGACGATCGCTTTCCAGCCACAAACCCTGCGCCGGTATGCGAAGAGGTTGAAGACTTCGGAGATTTTTGTGCTACAGTCTACAATATCAACATTCCAGAGATGAAAGGATGCGTGAAAATATCCGCACCGGTAATTTTGTTTTTACTCAAGTTTGTTACATCTTTCTAAAGCCTTTGCCTTCCATGGAAGTGTATTAGGCTGGCAAATGCAATCAGAATAGGCGTTATATTTTTCTGCAAAAGAAATTTTGTTAATTCGTTAAGATTACTCTTTAAAAGAAAAACAATATAATAATTTAAGCATGCACGATGACGGCTTTAGTCAAAAATTTAGTTTTGGCAAGAAATTGGTAAAAATGTCATTCCTGCTGGGTTCCAAAGAAAATATAAATTTAATTAAATGTAATAGATGTTTAAAGCTTGTTTAAACACTTTTGTAACAATTGTTTATTGGTTGCCATGACATTTTTTTTGTAATAACATCTTTGGCAATAACAGCATTTGCAATAACATCTAAAATCGCATTATTAATTTTGATGCAGAAGTTTGTGTACAATTTATCGTTTGATAAAAATGCAAAGAAATTATAAATGTCGTTTGTTGAAAGTGAACAAGAGAGTGAGATAGAATAATTAGAAAGAAGGACATGGGAAGTATGTGAGAGTGTGTCTGTGCGTGTGTGTGTGTGTGCGTATATGCGTGTATGCCAGAGAGAGAGAGAGAGAGAGAGAGAGAGAGAGAGAGAGAGAGGTGAGAGAGAGTGAAGAGAACTAGGGATGAAGGAGAGAGTATGTCTGATAAACTGAGACTTAGAAACCCGTTTTTGTAAAAAAAAGATATACAATTTGTGGGTGGGTGGGTGTTTGTTTATGTAGGAAGGTAGGAAGATAAGGAGGAAGTGATGCAGGCAGCGGGCGGTTAGGTAGAGTTTGGGTTTGAGGTGTTTTTTATAATATCTCGTCACAGTTGTCTTTAACTCTACACACCTGACTGACATGGAAATGCATTTGTCCTGTGCCTCTACTAAACTTAGATTTAAACACATGTTGAAATTCTCTAAAGACTTTGTCATATCCCTTTACTCAATATTATATAAAAAAACTACACAAAGAACAGAAAACTACGGCAGCATAAAGAACAACGCTTACTTTGATCAGCAGATATACAATTTACATTTTAAAATGTAATATAAGTTACAAAGGTCATATTTTTTTCTTATACCATTGCAGGACAGAGACACAGAAATCGGATGTTTCTAGCTAATCATCAACGCGGACACATATTACAAGTAAGCTTAATTTGTAACATCTTCAGTGTTACGCGCATCGTGATTGGTATTTATTTATAATAGGTAAATAAGGAAAGGTCCTATCAAAACTCTCACAGATATTTAAATTGTATCTACCAGTAGATAATGGCAAACAAGGTAAATGCAAATGTGAAAAAAAAACACAGAGACGAGACATAACACACATAAAGAAAAAACATCAGTTACCGCCTTGGAACGGTCAATCGGCAAAATGGCCAACTGGGGTGCTTAAACCTGGTTTGTGAAGCGCTCCAACCTCGCACTTCCTGAAGGCTTTTCTAGCAAATAAACAGTGTAAATAACAACGTCCCGTCAAAGTGAAACAACTAACAGTAAGCACATGCATCAGGAGTTAAAACAAATACTATGAACTTATAGCCAAGTTAGCATTTTTATGATCAGACAGTGAAGCGTGTTCATATTTGTCTTCCTTATTGCATTTCTCTTGTGTCGCCCTTACCATTGTTTGCTACCGGATGGTCTGAAAAGGATCATGTCTTTTTATATAAACATCAAAAGCATCCATGGAGCCCTAATACTTATTTATTAATATTGGGATGAGATGGGATTTTGCGGCTGTCTGCCGATACTGTGCAGCGACATTTATATCATTATAGCACAAGGGGGACTTCTGAGGTGCCCAGGGACTGCACCCAGCCGGTCCATTATACTGACACCAACGAGTCAGTCGTAATGTTTCCCTTTCGCCCGGAGCGTTAGGAAGTAATCCATTACTACCAACTTTGATTTGACCCAGCCGGGGTTTGAACTACGACCTTTCGATCTGCAAGCTGACGCTCTACCACTTGAGCTATTGCGGCCGGTGATATATTAGTATTGTACAATCTGCGTTATTAAAAGAAGAAGACTTCATCAATTTAATTGAATAAAAGTTCAAGAATGTTCTGCTATTGTCTTTTGAAATACAAAAGAATAACAAAGTCTTAAAGCTTAATTATTTATTATTGCATGAGCTATTGTAAATTATTTTTTTGCTTGTCCAGATTTTCATAAAGACAGAATGCGAAGCAATTTATTTTCCAATTTAAAAAAAAACAGCATTTCAAATAACTGATAGATTGTGGATTGTAAATATAAGACACCAAAATAGTAAACAAATACCAACAAACTTAACATCACCAGTTATATCTGAAAGTTTGCCTATATTAATTGAATGTAACAATATCTTTTCTTGATTCGGAGCATTTAGGCTTAATGTCTGCCTACATTTATACTTTAGACCCTTATTCACCAATCATTCTTAAGCAGAAGTCATGACTTAAATTCAAGTTACAACTTACATACCAAGAAAAATAAGCTTATTTATAAAGTTTCCTTGAAATTTTAAGCCCAAAGTGGCAAAGTTAAAAAATGTGTCTAAAAATGTGCAAAAATGTGTCTAAATACATAATGAACATGTCGTGGATTAAAATCCATGACTTGAGCATTTCTTACTTAAGAATGGTTGGTGAATACTGGCCTTAATCTAATAAAGTCGATTTTGAACATTTTCTGAAATGTTAGACAGTACAAATATAAAATGTTTCGTTTAAAATATGGATTATTTTCAAATCTTTAAATAAGCACAAAGGGGATTTCAGTTAAAATACATTTACTATGTATAAACCGGCCTCTTTATTCGCTCTTTTTCCAGGCACTGGTCACGCAGCTTTCTACGTGCCTGACAGAAGACATACATCTCTGCCAACGTGTTCCTGCAGTCATGTGACATAAATGAGTGGCTACAACGTCAGATGTGATCTTTGTTGGCGGATTATCATAGTAAAATGCTTTCGTTTACAGGTTATTCTTGAATTGTTCACAAATAAATTTCACCACAGCTTCAGTTCTTTGTGTTTCCTAAATGTAATCAATGCGTTGCAGAGCAATCTTTGAGAGGAGAAAGTTTAACTATGTCAGAGATTAAAGATATGCAATAAATGGCCAAAAGATATCTCGTGGTTAATCAATTGTTCGACTAACTAGAAAGCGGGCACAATCATCAACTGCCAAAAGCCCTTCTTAAAATATTAAAATATAGACTTCAATTTGGGATAAACGATACAACACAGTCAGCAACGTATATTAATAAAAACTATTTTATTAAACTTACAGTACTATCTATATGACTGTTTTATACTACAATTATGTATATAATAAATTATCATAAGTGCTTCCGGACCTAAGCAAGTACACGAAATTCAAAATGAACTCTCAGTAATTGTTTGAGTCAACACTACATATGATATGATACGAAGCAGAAATCCCGAGGGCATCATGAGTGCAGTAAATTTAAACGGAGATGCTGATATGATTTTATAAGTTGACAGAATATAGAGAACCCCCGCGCCGGATATCGCAAAATATATCGATTTAGTAGATAATGCATAGTCAGGAAAAGAAAGAAAAATCCTTTGAGCATTGCAACATATAGCAAAATTTTCAAAGGCACAGAACAAAGGTATTTACATGCAAGACAAATGTAAAGGTAAGAACAAAGCCAAATGTAAAAGTAAGAACAAATATGTGATGAGTCATTTAACAAAAGGCAAGCCATACGATTACCGTCATGGGACGGTCAGTCGGCAAAATGAACTTAACCAATAGGTTTTTCCAAGCTCTAACCTCGCACTTCCTGCGGAGTTTCTCAAATGTCAGAGGACGTATCACACTTGCCATGTAAACAAAATTATATATTGACCGAAACATAAGACCGTACGTGTTTTATCATATACCCTATGGAACTATGTTGTCTGCTCTCACATTGCTCTTATACAGATAATAAGGAAAAGCATTAATTGCTACAGAGGTGAGATCTGCATGTTTTTGTTTTGTTTGTTGTTGCTGCTGTTGTTTTTCTTTATTTGTTCTTTTCGATGATATATTTTCCATTAATGTTACCAAGTCCTCATCTGACACACTGACAAAATGTCAATTCTTTACCAGACGCCACGTTATTGTAGGCTTCTCCACTGCGCAGAAATACATATATGTAGCTGATTGGAAAAAATAGTTCTCATGAACTTAATGTACATCAATGATTACACGCCTTGATAAAAGTTTGTTTCTTTGCTTTAGTAATAACCATTTTCGTGTTCTTGTGACATATAATAGCTGTGGAGATAAATCAAATGTGACCCCTTCTATATATGAGGTGGTATTTGACAATTTGGACCATTTTACTCTCAAACACACAAATGAATTATCTTTGAAAGATCTAGCGAAATGCTGTTAGTTGTTGTCCTACATCTATGTGAAAAGGGCAACAATACACCCTTTCCGACACTACAAACATGCATTTCCTATCTGAGCCATTCTGCAAAGTTAGCTTTTTTTCAGAGTTAGAAAACCACGTGGTCTGTTACTTTTAGATCACGTTGTATACTCATCCGTGGATTCCGCACTGGTTCTTGCACAAATCTTCATGTCATTGTTTATAAGTTGCCATGATTGATTGTAGCGATGGTATAACTCACTTTTGTATACGATTTGTATACGATTTCTCTAGAAACAATAACAGCAGGCCCTGTGCATCCTGCACGATGACAGCCACAATCAGCAGAAAACTAGTCATTGTTTTCCATTCTGCCATTATTACTCTTCTGCGTCTCCTAACGTGTTTCCCTACAATGCTGTCAACCTATGTACTAACACCCAACTGTTATAATTTCGATGAAGTCTTTTTAAGGATTTCACCGACTGGATTTGGGGTCTTACATTGCGAATGCGTCGAAATATTTATTGGCGCCCTTAATATATGAAACTTCCTTACTCATTGTTTTAATTTGTATAGAATTGCAAGTTTCAAGTACTAGTTGTTTTGTTTATGAGGCTGTTGTTTTTGTTTTGCAGTTGTTGTGTTGTGGGTTTTTTTTTACTTTCGTTTACCATTATTTGATCGTATCTCGATTGTTTATGTATTGTCAAAGAGTGCCTATTTATTTCCTTAACACAACCGTTTAAACTTTGCATGCGATTCTTTCACTCAAATATAGCTTTCTTTTTAGCAAAGTAGGTTGTACCAATAACAGGTATCTTGTAATTATGAAAGTAGGTAGCAAGCCATCTGTAACTAAAAGTGTAATAAGGCGCAGTATGTATACTTTAGATAGTATAGATAACTATGTAAATATTTAGTACCATAAGATTATTATAAGATTATTTAGTAATATAACTCTTACCAATAAGTTAATGTGAAATCAGATGTATTTATATGTGGTCTTATTATGGCTTACCAATGTTACTTCTTTTATAATGGAGGGTATTTAACCACGTGTATTTATAACTTGTCTTGTATTTTAGCAACAGTATCTGCTTGTGTCTTACCTCTGCCAAGCGTCTTTGTCCCCCAACCTCACATCCACCCACACACAACTGGATGTCGTGACTTGCAATATGGCTTATGACGATTTCTCTTCTATTTTGACAGCTATTGCCAGGTGGCTTTATCCCCTGTTCAATCACTGATACTCTAGCTCCGCCCTTGTTTTATATTGTATTGTTGACATACATTTAAGGCTATTGTGGTCCTACTGTCAGGTTTTCCTCCTGATCTGATGTTTTCACAGAGATTTATTTCTTTATTATTATGTGTTGTTATATGCCACTTTCTAAGACAGATTTGTATATATGCTACAGGATCACTCACTCATACGAATATGAAATATTTGTATTGTATATCAGGGTAAAATTAAAAGGAAAAATATTGTGTAGTTGACCAAACAACAAACTAGCTATAGTTACCGACCAACTTAAGCATTAAGTGTGATATTCTGTTATCATCTAACACTCCTTCATACTGTAAACAAAGCCAAATTAAATCAATAAAAAGTATACAATTATGATTAGGGCACGCACATTGCTGCCATGGCGTCATTCGACCACAAACAATGCTGCCATGACCTTATGATACCATATTCATAGTTGCCACGATGTTATTCGGGCACAAAAATTGCTGCCATGATGTTATTAGGCCACATACATAGCTATCATGACGTTATAAGGCCACAAACATTGCTGCCATGAGATTATTAGGCCACAAACATAGCTGTCATGACGTTATAAAGCAACAAACTTTGCTGCCATGCCATTATAATGCCACATACATTGCAGCAATTGCGTTATAAGAACACATACATAGCTGTCCTGACGTTATAAGGCAACACACAATGATGCCGAGACATCAATAGTACATATAAATAGCTGCCATGACAACATTAGTGCATATAAATAGCTGCCGTGACATGATTAGGCCACATACATAGCTACCATGACGTCATTAAGCCACATCGATAGTTGCCATTACGTAATTAGATAACAAACATTTCTGCCATGACGTTATTAGACCACATACATAGCTGCCCTGAGGTTATGGGATGACAAACATAGCTACCATACATACATATATATATATATATATATATATAAGGGGAATTCACTGACAGAATAGCTACAACATAAATTAAATAGTTTATTGTAAATACAGATAAAGATATAAGTTAGGCTATTTAAAGAAGAAAAAAACAACAATCAAAGCAAACGCAGGATATATATTGGCATCTCTATCAAACACAGGTTTACATTCTACATTCAAGTACATGAACATAAGTACAGCCATTATTATAGCAATTATTATAGTCTATTCGATGTAACAATCATCTAAAACTTATACCAGTTTATGATCTGTTCTAACAAATATTCACAATTCCAGTAACAATCATTGTATATCACATTTTAAATGGTTAATCAACATCAATGTCCCATTCAGAGATTAGTGGTTTAATCACGGATAAATAACGCTTTAACCCTTGAGTTTTTGCAAAAACCTTCTACATCAAAGCTATGGAAAATATATCGCGTCAGACCACGTATCCGGTATTCTACAAATCGATATTTTTCACGCTAAACATTGCCTTGGCCATCCTAGTAGCAAATGTATGCAATGGAACATATCTTTGCTAAACGCCTTTTGGGCGAAATTCAATACATTTCATTAGTGTTTAGTTAACAACTGAATCAAGTGCAATTAGATTAAGCAAAGCAAACACTTAAAGCGTTATTCAAGCTTTATTACCTACAGGACACTCAATTTAGCCAGTATATATTAAACATCGTTTTTGTGAATACACATCAGTGTATACTTCTGGCATAAACTGAATAATCATTGATCCGAATATTTAAAATTACCATCTAGTGAATAATAAAATTAACAATATTTGGTTTGACAGTGACGGAAAATGTCGAGTGAATCATATACACTGTATGTTCATAAAATAAAAATAAAACACAATATATCAATTACCGATTTAATATATACATATCCAGTGACACATTTGTTCATAGAAATGATAATCGACGAACAATATAATAAAGGTGTTTTTTTTGTATTTCTTATATCAACATTTTTGTTAATTCAGTAACGGATTTCGGAGAGGAGCACGAAACACTAATAAACTGGTAGAACATATCTAATATATACATTACATAAATTAAATTTTAAAGACTGGTGACATTTTATTTGATGTGATCCCGATTTACGTCACACCACATATCCGACCTTCCAGAAATCTTTTATTTCGCAACTGAGCCTTCCCCGAACCACTTTACTGGCAAATGGGTTCAAAACAACTTTCGAATACATCATCAAGGGTATATTGAAACGTCATTTCATAACTTCTATATGTAATATATAGCATTGGCGTGTAAAGAAATCAACCAATCATGATGAGAGATCGTTTAAACATTTCAAGGAAGTTCACGGCCGCTCCGTGTAAAATCCTTGATCCGCTCCTGAAACCACGCACAATTTGGGATATGAAAGAGAGATACATGGTATTGTTCCACATACGCAGAGATTCCTGCTTGAACATCGATTATGGGAGCAGCAAAAGAACCCATATATTTCTTACAAATTCTAACTAAACCACTTACTTCGTAGATATTCATTGTTTGTAAAGTGTAGATACTGTAAACATTATATATACACCATATACAATACATTATATACTAACATTGTATAAACAAATTAACATTGATAATCGGTTGATGACTGTCTATATAACAATGTACCATTAAACTGTTGAACATTACTGCATTTTTTACATACGCTACATGTAACACGAATGATAACATATGTATTAAACTAAAATGCGAATAGTAATATGAAATATTTTAATTAAAGACTTAGTAAATTCTGAAGAAATCTGGTACGGATGCCAAAAGTTCAGCATTGTACTAATATATTGATAACGTCGCTTATTGTTTGAAGATTTTGCGGGAATATGTATTATCCGCGCGTGATGACGTCATAATGTTATGCTTTATGACGTAGTTGTTTAGGTGTTGATGTAAAGTATACAAAAATTTCGAACTGAGATGAAAACATCAAACTGGATTTAAATAAACTTTAATTGTATGTTTGTATAAAACATTTACAAATACAACAATACATCAACTACATATATAACTGTAACATTTACAGGAGAATAGAGTTTCAAAGTCACGTTATATTTACAATTTATTCATAAACAAAATGTCGATGGAAATTGTTAAAAATTAATTCCACATTTATAACGTGACACTAATTCACAAAATGTCACAATCAGCAACAAAAGCAGAATCGCAAATAATAAACAAAATGGCCAGCAATATATAAATGTCTTGCAATATTTAATATGTACTTTACTTCCATTCCACCATCAGAATCTGATCATTCCCGCCTCCAACACACAACTGACTTCTACTCACATCGAAACTGAGGCAGCGCGGACTCTTAATCCCATCATTCCCGGACAATATTTCTCCTACCACGTGACCATCCTCGGTCACCTTGACTACGTTGTTTGACCCGTAGCCACAGACAAACACGTGACCATGATGGTCAGTGGTCACACCCGAGGCTCCAGACAGTCCGAGATCCTCCCGGGAGAGATGGAATATCTGCTGCCAGTCCATGTTTATACATGTCAGACTCCAGCTAGTCACATAGAGTCGGTCCCCGGGACCGTTCACGGCGATGTCTTGGATGTAATGTATATTGAGGCGGATCTCCCGCAGCTTCCTGCCGTCACTCACGTTGTGTACGTACAAGGTGCTGTCACCCCACCCACTAGTACAGTACAGTAGCCCGCCGTGACAAGCGATCCTGTAGGTGTGATGTCCCAACTCAATGGTTCGTGTCCGGGTCAGACTAACAGCGTTGTACACCTGGACTTGGGCAGAACGAAAGGCAACCTGAAAATAGAGAAATGTAGACAGGATTTAAACACTGACATTGTACAGATTGTGTTAGTTACAAAATACTCGTATGTAGTCATTAACGTGAATTATGATGTAACCTGAAAAAAAAAGTTAAAAGAAAAATAAACACACATGTCGTGCCAGAAGTTCGGTCAGTTTGTTTACGGTGAAATAGAAATTTCCGTCGGATGATAATCCACACAGCAATCTACAAAAATAGAAATGTAGAGCAGATAAACATTAAAATGGAATATGTAAACAACTGCTAATATCATGGCAAAGGTTAGCCATTTCATTGTCGTTCAGCTGGCTTGTCACTGGGCTAAATATCAGAACAAAACCATTCAATCTTCACCCAAAATACTGAACTGTACACTTGATGCGTTTTCCTGTTTTCTCTGTTTTCCTGGTCCGGTTCAAACTCCCTGAGCTATTCGTGCATATTTGGGCAGATCCGAAGGCAACCTGGAACTTAAGAAATCTAGTTCAGAAAAACATTGTAAACCTACAGATTGGAATCATATAAGGGCACGTATTCATGCTCATTCACCAAACAAATATGCGATAAACATTTAATAGAAAAACGTGTTTTTACTTGCTCTCACATTCGATAACAGATTAAATGTACAGTAGACTCACATCAACTGGGTAACTGGCCATTTACAAAAGAACAGAGATCGAATTTCGAGCTATGGTTTTCAAACAGTATTCTTATCTAAGGTAAGCATGAGGCATTATGATAATATATAAGTAATATATAATATATCAATTGAAAAGTAATAATATAATTTTCAAACTTATACTTAACAAGACATCTTAGTTAATCTTTCCTCAAATACATCACAAAATCCACTTCGCACTGGATAAACTTCGTGAACGCTCAACATGTTTTGTTTTTCAAATATTTATGACGTCATATTTTGTCGCGAGACGAATGGAATGTTTACAACAGTTTGTATACATGTACGCGATAACATGTGTTTGGCAATGCTTCTTATAAGATCAATTCAGTGTGCAAGTTCTGGGTAAAATATCATGCTCATTTTGAATTGTATAGATTGTGTCGTACAGCACATAGGAAATGCGTTTTGTTTACAGTCTGTCAAGATATTATATCTTCCAATGTCTGTGCACGTCCTGTCATTTGTGCATATGTCATGATTACTATAGACACAGAAAGAGAGACAGGGACAGAGAGAGAGGGGGGAGGGAGGGACAGAGAAAGAGAGGGAGGGACCGAGAGAGAGATAGGTAGGGAGGGACAGATAGATAGAGAGAGAGAGGGAGGGACAGAGAGAGAGAGAGTGAGGGTCAGAGAGAGAGGGAGGGACAGAGAGAGAGAAAGAGGGTTGGACAGAGAGAGAGAGAGAGAGAGAGAGGTGGGACAGAGAGAGGGGAGGGACAGAGAGAGAAGGAGGGTGGGACAGAGAGAGAGAGGGACAGAGAGAGAGGGAGGGACAGAGAGCGAGGGAGGACAGACAGAGGGAGGGAGGGACAGAGAGAAAGAGGGAGGGACAGAAAGGTAGGGACATAGAGAGAGAGGGAAGGAGATAGAGAGGGAGGGACAGCGAGAGAGACACACACACAGAGAGAAGGAGGGACAGAGAGAGGGACGGACTGAGAGGGGAGGGACAGAGAGAGAGACGGAGGGACAGAGAGAGATGGAGGGACAGAGAAAGAGAGGGAGGGACAGAGAGAGATGGAGGGAGGAAGGGACAGAGAGATGGAGTGACATAGAGAGAGAGGGAGGGACAGAGAGAGAGGGGATGGGCAGAGAGAGAGGTAGGGACAGAGAGATAGAGAGGGAGGGACAGAGAGAGAGAGAGAGAGAGAGGGGAATAGAAAAAGAGGGAGGGACTCAGAGAGAGAGAGAGAGAGGGGGGACAGAGAGAGGGGAAACAGAGAGAGAAGGAGGGACAGAGAGAGATGGGAGGGGGAGGACAGAGAGAGAGAGAGAGAGAGAGAAAAGGGGAGGGAGAGACGGAGAGAGAGAGGGGAGAGAGAGAGTTGTTAGTAGGGGTGCGGCAAATTGGAAATTGGTTCTTTATATCACTATAAGATTGATGTTTTGGGGTTCTCACACAACTATACAGATCGAGATTAGCGTAATGACCACGCATTAACGAAATGAGGAAATCACTCCCTCTATTAGAATATACTTTGAATTTTATCGCTTACTAGGGACATGGTTAAAAAAGATGCTGTCATCTCTGTGATAGCATGTCGTAAAATCTATTCTGAACATCCGTGACCTTTACCAGATTGACTTCAAAAGCGAGATAAAACTTCCAATTTCTGTTTCACACAGAGGCGGATCCAGGATTTTTTTCATGGGGCCTCTTATTAAGGCATGCCGTACTACGGAGGTCTGGAGCATGTTCCCCCATAAAACTTTTGAGTAGAAACATTTCCTGCATTTCACAACTGCTATAAATTTATTTTCGTCCAAACTGTTTGTATTTCCGGTGACAGTGATAATCCTAAATCTTATTTGTTCAAGCCATTGTAGGAGCGATAAAACTGAGCGAGTACCATTGTGCGAGGTGTGTTAACGAGACTAGGGCCATGGTCCCACAGGAAGAATGTTGAAATCTAGAAGCCATGGAATGCCATTTCCTGCATTTCAGATGCTTGACAGACCCTCATAGAAAATACATTTTCACACAAATTGTTTAATATCATTGCTATTTCAAAACTTTTTAGGCGTTTATAGTGCTTACTCGCCTTATATGTAGCACTGGACACATACGTGACAATTCTACTTCTAGTGCCGTAAAGATGTAACACATCCTGAAATATGGAAGGTATTGTTAATCCCCAATCCTCCCGCGACGTCCGTACATGTCATATAATATCTTAATCCTGACAGAAGATACTTAACAAACACCTGAAAGCTTAAAAAGTTAATGACGCCATTGCAATCAAGACCGGCAATACCGCGTACATATATGCAAACAGTGAATCAAATGTACTTATCCCCATATGTGACGTAATAACAGAATGCGTTTTTCGTTTGTTAAACTTTCATTTCGTCTTTCTTTCCCTATACCTCCTTATTACTACTTTCTCTGTCTCTCTCTGTTACGGTTTTCTAAACAATGTTTTCTTTTACATATTGTCATTTCAGTTGTACATTTATGCTCACTTCCCTTTGCTCATAGTTGTTTTTCCAGCACATTTTGTTTCTCTTTCTATGTGTAACCTTATCGCTCCTACCACTCTCCTACTCTGTTTTACCTCTCTTTGTCTCACAGTTTCTCTGTTTGTCTTTCTTGATCTCTCTCTCGGAACACGATCAGATTATAGTGACGTCATAGAAGTTTGTACTGTTATTATTTACAGACGTTTTACAAGAACATTTCTTGTTTGGATATTGAAATATAGCTCCCTTAAGATAAAACCATTATTAAAGCGACTTGGACACAGTTTTCTACTTGTGTATTTATTGCATACATCCGAGATTTGGTAAACCCATAATTAAAGCTCACCTTTGATGTTTGTATACAGCGTTTCCTTAAAATGTCGTGTAATCGTAATGTTGGAACAAAACACCAGCAACCAAGCGCATAACAAAACCGCGCTTCACGAAAATACACCACGTACACGTATACCTTAATAATTAACAACACAACGATTAGAGTGAGAAACATCAAAGTATGAGGCGTAAAGGACCAACAGAACGATTAAATTATTCTAATATGTTTCGTTTCTGTTTTCTGTTTTCTCCTCTGTTCGCCCTTCTCTCGTTTTCATTCGCTTATCACCCTTTATTTTTTCTGTTGTCGTCTTGCCTTTTTCACAAAGTTCGGTTCGTTAACTTTGAGCGTATGTTAAGTGGTGCTAACTATTTACGTAAGCTGGCTTTTGCGAAAATAAATATTCGGATTTTACTCACTCCATTTAATTCAACTGTTTGTATGTTAAAGGTGATATTAATTAAATTTAGGCTTCGCAATTAATCCTTACAAAACACAAACAATAGCATCTACAAATCTAAAAAGTAATATTAGTGATATATATTACCAAAATAAAGTTTTACGCTAATTTTCTCTGACTGAACTCTATATGAGGGATTTATTATCAACATATTGTAACGCAATAAGTAAAGTAAGCTGAGTATTTAAAGTGAAAATGACTATGCATTATTCCTGTACAATAATTGAAAAATGATATGTTTTGTTTTCTAAAGACTTTAATTTATGTCGATAGTCTTGCCATATCTTGATATTTTTTATGAATCCGTGATTGTTGTGATTCTACGCCCTGATAAGACAAGGATCTCATGGAGAGTTTGCATGTACTTAGGTTCTATTTGTAACGCAGAACCCTGTATGTGTAGTATATCTCAGTGTAGTGTTGAGATACTTATTATATACTTCTGTATATAATTGTACTGTTGGATTTGGTGCCCGCAGACGGGATATAAATTGTCCTTTAAACTATTCCTATATTAAAACATCATATAAAATATAAAATATATATACTTAAAATTTAATTCTTTCTTATCAATTGTTGACATATCGCTTTCGTCCGACTCCTTTTAAAAACGTTAAAAGTAACAGTTTTAAAATATGTATTTAGTAATGTCCTTACCCTCCCCCCCCCCCCCCCCCCCCCCGTGTGCCACCATATAAATACATTGTATCAGTAAAAACTAATTGTGGTACCAGGCGCGTACCTGTGCCGTTTTTGAAGTTACGTACAATTGCAAGGGAAATAACCCTTGTAGTAATATTTTTGAATATTTTCGGTTCTTTTCTAATAAATAACAGGTAAAATGCGGACATGCGAGGAACTTAACGCAAAATAGGAACGACTAAAATCCAGACTTGTATAAGATTAATCAGTTTAAACCTTTTCAACTTGATTGGTGTGGTAATAAGATTTTATAACATAGAAACTACGAAAACAAAATATATCATTCCCAACCCGGGTTAGGCATCGACTTTCTGAATGTTTTTTGTTTTTTTGATTTTCGATTTTTACCGGGTTAACGCACGTGCGTAAAGTGAGTAATTGCAGAAACGCGCCTGTGTGGTGCTTTCATATTTCTGCGATGTGATATTACTGTGCCTTGCCCACAGTGTCTACGTCACACACCCGATCATGCTCAACAATTCCTTATTGGAATGCGGTAATAATAGATCAACCATCTCTGATTTTTGTATGGATTACTACGGGAATTTTAATAAATTACATGTATATGCCCAATATATTAGGGTAGCTTTAATTTTATAATCGTATATGTCAATTTAGTACATTTATAGATCTTGGAATCCTTGCCCCTTATAGTTTAGTAATTACAAAATAATAAAATATATTTAGAGAAAGTGTGTTTAGTTTATCAACGTCCCTATTTTCTTGATACCACCCAGTTCTCACCGCTTCTAATATATAAGCTTTTTTTCTATCTATATGGATTTATAGAGGGAGATCCGTAGATAATAGATGGTTATCGTATGACGTCACACATTTCCCAGCATGTAATGCGGTCCGCCATATTTGTGGTAAAGCCATTGTTTACTAATGTCTGCTTAGGTCCCTACAATTCGACGATTAAATCGATTATTTCGCGAAAGATGTCGTGTGTAATGGTTACAAAGTGCAATAGGACTATATTAATACACTGGAGCTATTGTGCGTAAAAAGGACTTGAAGAAGATTAATTTGATCGGTTTTGGTCCGTACTCGTCTTCGACGACTGCTTGATGACTTGCAGTCGGACATTGCATATCCAGACATAGTGAACTATCTAGTGTTTCAGCGACATCCGATTAAATATTGGTTGAGCTAGATCCTAGACTTGTGCCAGGGTAGAACCACTGCGCATTGCGGGTTAGCTGGTAAACCACCACGACCAGGACTCGAACTCATGCACTGAGAGGCTGATGAGTTACAAGCCAGCAACTGCTTGGACAAGGGCACTGCTAAACTTTGGTTTTAAAACAGGGTCATTTATTATGTGTACTGTTTTCAATTCTTTACATCATGTTGTACTATTTTTTCATTGCTTTAAGTTCCTTAAAACCAATGTTATGGTTGTCATATTATTATACATGTATATAATCGAATACCATTACATGCTCAAATTTCGTAAGCAATCTGTTTTTTAACTGCTTTTGCTTTTCCTGTTTATTGATCGATGAATTTACTGTCATTAAATATTTGTTACCGTAAAATGTGTTGTTTTTAATTCAGAAATTGTGTGGTTCTAATAGAAGATTCAATTTTCTGTGAAATTATTATTCTAATATAATGTAAGTTTGTTAAATTTGCTGAAAGGTAGGACAATAATAAAAATAAAAACACTATGTGCTATTATTTATTGATGTCAATGTGAAAGCAAAACCATTTTAAATAGTTAGCTGTAACAGCTCGTTCAGAGAACAGTTTGTTTCTTACACTTTATTAGAGCTGGTATCTGGCAGTTTGGACGAAACAATTTTCTCTCATGCATTCAAATAAATGATTTTTGCTTGTAAAGATCCCCCAAAATGCTGTTTTATATTCAGGACGGGATCCTTTGGCTTTATGGTGAATACTAGCTTGGTGATGGTGTGGAGTGAAGTTATAGAAGTGGTGATGACAAGAGAAATTAAAAACGTTACTCAGGGATGAAGCCATACAGTTGACACTCTAGCTCATGCCACACCCAATACACAACCATTTTCTTGTACCAATTATACAAACTGTCAAGGTTATGTACGACATTTTACTTTTGCCCATGTTGCCCCTGGCTATTTACAGCCCCTTGTCTGAAACTTGTTGTTTTAATAGTCTAGACCATATGGATTTGCTTCCTGAGTGTCAAAGGCCAGGTGCAGGTGGATTAGCATTACTTTCTCACGTGTATTTTAGGTTAAAAAAGAATTTTAATTAAAATGTCTGAGTAATTTAATTATCAATATGATTATACATTATTCCAAGTTAACTTAATTAAGGTTTCTGCAGTATTTTAAGTAAAAAAAAACAACATAGTAGTATTTGCCACTTTGGGGAGTATTTTCCAGCAGGTAAATACCAGTAAATACCACTGGTAAATACCGGGGGTTGAATTTACCGCCCAACTTTGTTCTTACAGCCATGTAAAAAGTAAAGCATAACACATTGCCTGTCATTATTAGATAAAGGGTTTTTCCTATCTAAGATAACCCGAAATCATCAACGTG